>CM037785.1:50339315-50389315 GCA_021229015.1 Solen grandis | reverse complement strand
AACTACTGAGTTATCTTTTTATTTCACACTACTTGCTGACTGAATTCCAACCACGTCATGAGAGACACTCATTTATCATAACACTTCCTGTCCATCTAAGGTTAGATACACTCCTCTATGAACAATACAATCATTTCACAGTGGGCATTAGTTCTGAGCAGAAATTATTCCTGGCTATGAACATTCCCCCTTGAGACATAAAGTATGGATTATCTGAAACTATTTCTTCCCATTCAGACTCATGTTTTGAAACACAACAACTTCAATTTATTTGATGTCAATTTCTACAAGTCAGAAAGCGAAGACGGCAGGTCTTATCAAGAAGTATTTTAGGAAATTTGGGCAGCACCTTCAGATTGATAGCGTTGGCGAATCCTAAAAGAAGAAATCCAATGTCCAAATATAGAAACACGTACTACGTCTCTGTCTGCATTTTAACTATAATTGGAACGGAAAAACATCTTCAATGATTTTTTGTTTCCATCCTAAGAACTGGATCATTATCTGTTTTACAAACAGAATGGACAGGTCTAATTCTAGGACAATCCTTTTATTTTTGTGATTCTTTATGATTAGAGTCTGTTGCGAATGGGAAAAAAGGTGTTCAAAAAGAATTATAACTGGTTTGTACATGGCAACTGAGTTACATATTTATAACAAAATACAGCAAAATTTCCATAAAGAACTGAAAGGAATTCTAGTCTCTTTAACACTGTAAAACAATAATTAAACAAGGGTCAGGACTGCCACAAAATACGCCCATCATAGTATGGGGACTCTCAGAAATAGCTCAGAGAAACAAGCTACTGTCCATAAATAAGCAAAATAATTCCAAAATCCCATTAGTTAATGAATGTTAATCATAAAAAAAAAACTGTTGATACATTTCCATTAATTAACTGCAAGATCTGACAACACCTCATAGGGTCTAAGGACTACGGACAAGCACATTTTCAAGTATGTTGTGTACATCAAGGGCCATAACTTCAAAGTCATTCACATGATAATGCTGGATATCGAACTCAGCCAAGATATTATGGCAATGCAATGTGTGGAAAGTTTGAAGAGGATTGGGCTAACAATATTGAAGTAAGAGCCCAGACAATCACAATATCAAGTATTTTGTGTACATCAAGGGCCATAACTTCTAAGTCATTCACACCTGAATATCGAACTCATCCGCGATTTTATGGCCATGCACATGTGTGGAAAGTTTGAAAAGGATTGGTCTAACGGTATTGAAGTTAGAGCCCAGACAATCACAATTTCAAGTATTTTGTGTACATCAAGGGCCATAACTTTTAAGTCTTTCACGCGATAATGCTGGATATCGAACTCATCCGTGATATTATGGCTATGCACATGTGTGAAAAGTTTGAAAAGGACTGGGCTAACGGTATTGAAGTAAGAGCCTGGACAATCACAATTTCAAGTATTTTGTGTACGTCAAGGGCCATAACTTCTAAGTCATTCACGCGATAATGCTGGATATCAAACTCATCCGTGATATTATGGCCATGCACATGTGTGAAAAGTTTGAAAAGGATTGGACTAACGGTATTGAAGATAGAGCCCGGACAATCACAATTTCAAGTATTTTGTGTACGTCAAGGGCCATAACTTCTAAGTCATTCACGCGATAATGCTGGATATTGAACTCATCTGAGATATTATGGCCATGCACATGTGTGGAAAGTTTGAAAAGGATTGGGCAAACGGTATTGAAGTTAGAGCCCGGACAATCACAATTTCAAGTATTTTGTATACGTCAAGGGCCATAACTTCTAAGTCATTCACGCGATAATGCTGGATATCGAACTCATCCGAGATATTATGGCCATGCACATGTGTGGAAAGTTTGAAAAGGATTGGGCAAACGGTATTGAAGTTAGAGCCCGGACAACAAATGTTCCACGCCCGCCCGCATGCCCGCCCGCCGTGAGTGTTCACATAATACGCCCCATCTTAAGATGGGCGTATAAAAAAGAAAAATAATGAATTCATTTAACAATATGACTTATAATAAGAAAAACAGATTTATTTTGCATGATATTATTAATTTATCACAGAATAATGTATTATGTTAATTAGTTCAGCCTTAGGCCTGAGTGATTAACTACAAAGCATCTGAATACAACACCATGCATTATTCTGCAATTTATCATACAAAACGAAACCCTCTTTCCATTCTAACATGTTAATTTGACTGTAAAGTTTTGAAACAGGACACAAATGTGTCGGTTTATTCTATAACACTTCCTTAGGAGTCATGTCACCACAACTTCATTATATAATACACATGTACAGTGAAACCTTGTTAGTCCTCGCCATCCAGACACTTTGCTCTTGGAACTGATTTCCACAATGTAAAAATTGCTTCGATAAAACTGAAATTTGTGTTCCGGATCCGGACATCCATTTTGGGAATTGTGACGATGCATCATCACAGATATTAATACAATCTCTGACAACTGCATTAGGGAGTCGACTCTTTGGCTCAGTGGTTAGACCATTGGACTTGCATGCTGGTTGACCGGGTTCGATCCTGGGCCGGGTCAAGTTTGTTACAGAACTAATCTTCTATTCTCTTCAAACTATTTTTAGACATCATTCAGACTAGTCTTGGCACATGACTGCAATGTCTCCTGCAGATTGTTTACACATAATGCCATGTCTCCTGAAGATTGTTTACACATAATGCCATGTCTCCTGCAGATTGTTTACACATAATGCCATGTCTCCTGAAGATTGTTTACACATAACGCCATGTCTCCTGCAGATTGTTTACACATAATGCCATGTCTCCTGAAGATTGTTTACACATAACAGTGAGCAATTCACACTAATCAGTCGGGAGAAGAGGAGTTTAAGGGATGGTATAGCAGCAAGCTACATATATTGTACTAATTAGCGAGTGAAGAAGATAAAAAATATTCACAACTGCAGACATATGCTGTAAAAAGAGACAAAAAAGCCAACTGTCCTTTAGATTGTTTTTTGTCCATATGTTTAGTTTTCAGTGCATACATTTATTATTTATTTGTTAGTAACTGTTTTGGCAAAAAATAATTAAATCCTATTCTTTTTTTTTTTTATCATGAATGCAGAACAAGAAATGGGTCACAATTATGCTGTCACCTACTTAAGGTGTTTTTCTTCTCCTTAAGTAATGGATTAAAAACTAGATGTGGGTGTTCCTCGGAACACTTGTGTCGCCTGCATTTAAGCATGTTTGATGAAAGAATTGACTAGAAAATCGATCTTTTGACAAATTATTGATAAAGCATAATCTATTTTGTGAGGTACAAAATAACACCAAATCACACACACACACACACATATATATATATATATATTTTTTTTTTGGGGGGGGGGGGGGGGGGGAATAAAATATTCAAACAGTGCAATATGTAATAATTTTCCCGAGCACTTTCGACTATACAGTCTTCATCAGAGGAGTGTCAGAATGACTATGAATTCAAAACATTAACTGTAAGAAAAATTATGACGTCATTAAGCACTTATGACGTTAATTATATATATGTTGCAAGTTTGTAGTCATCATTATCATTATTGAGTTATCATTCTTGTGTACTGCACTCAGACCAATGAGATCTATCTACTATAAATGTTTAAGGCAACACTTCAAATACTTTACAAGTTATGCACCACACAAGAATTAAATCCAAAAAAATAAACAAAGGGAAATAACTCCAAAAATACAACAGTTATCATTCTTGCACAATGCACTCCATGAGATCTTTCCACCTGTGAGGTTTCAAAGTGATACCTCAAATACTTTTCGTGTTATGCTCCAGACAAAAATGAAGTCTGAGTATCAACAAAGGGTAATAACTCAAGGAAAAAGAGAAACAGAGTTATCATTCATTGCACTCAGACCATTGAATCTATGAATTTAAAAAAATACGTTTAAAATCAACAAAGGGAAATAAAAACCTTTCCATCTATGAAGTTTCAAAGCAATATCTCAAATACTTTTTATGTTATGCTCCTGACAAAAATAAAGACTGAGAATCAACAAAGGACAATAACTCAGGAGAAAAGAAAGTGAGAGTTATCATTTATGTGAACTGCACTCCTCTTCAATGAGATCTATCTATCTAAAAAGTTTCAAGCAGTACCTCAAATACTTTTCAAAATATGCCCCGGAAAAAATTAAGTCTGAAAATTTACAAAGGGCAATAACTCAGAAAATATTAAAGTCAGAGTTATCATTCTTGTGCACTGCACTCCACCTCAATGTGATCTATCCATGTTTTAAGTTTCAAGGTGATACCTCAAATACTTTTTGAGTTATGGTCCGGACAAAAATAAAATCTCAGAATCAACAAAGGGTAATAACTCAGAAAATACGAAAGTCAGAGTTATCATTCTTGTGCACTGCACTCCACCTCAATGTGATCTATCCATGTTTTAAGTTTCAAGGTGATACCTCAAATACTTTTTGAGTTATGGTCCGGACAAAAATAAAATCTCAGAATCAACAAAGGGTAATAACTCAGAAAATACGAAAGTCAGAGTTATCATTCTTGTGCACTGCACTCCACCTCAATGTGATCTATCCATGTTTTAAGTTTCAAGGTGATACCTCAAATACTTTTTGAGTTATGCTCCGGACAAGAAAGTGTGACGCCGACGACGCCGACGACGACGCCGACGACGACGACGACGGACAAAGTGATCCCTATGTGTCTGCCATGCTATGCAGGCGACACAAAAATTCAAACCAATGCATCGTCTGTAAACATCAATTTAAATACATAATTCTATATAGGCTTAAGCATATTATTTCAAATATACTTATTATTAATGGAACACAAATGTAACAAACATACATACACACAGAGTGTACTCTGAGAAAGTATAAAAGAAAGAAAGAAAAAAAAAGAAACAAGAGATATGAGTTGATTCATTAAAACGGAAAATTTATTAATCCGGAAATTTAACCAAGGACCAAAGTGTCCGGACTAACAAGGTTTTACTGTACGTCATCAGTTTATATATCAGAAAATAAGACAGGCAACACTCCTATGTTCATATACAGTCGCATCCAAACATGCATTATCCGAAGCCTATCCTTTATCCGAACCTGACCTCTGGTCCAGATTTCTTCATTATATAAATTAATACAACCCTTTTCTTTTCATTTGGTTTATTCAAACATAACCCTTCATCTGAAGTAAAGTTGGGCCCCCAGCGTACAATTTAATAACCTGTTCACACCTTTTATCCAAATATGTCTCTCATACGCTGACCGGCTATTGTGTTTTCACACCCTACCTGTCAAACTGTGAAGGGCCGGGAGATCACTGTAATGTCTTCAGAACAGCGCACATTAATTGGAATATTGTTTTTTATTCACCTTAAGTTTTACAGATAAAGCTAACTTACAGGGGAATTAGTATAAGTATGGCCTTATTTTATCGCAGTCATCTCACTTCGAGCATGACTTCAACGACTGTTACTTCTGCTACAAGTGTTAATAATTGTAAATGAAGAATAAGGTGTTTCATTTCATATTTGTTTCACCTAGAATGAAATCACAGTGATCGATGGAGAAACACAGGGAACAAAATGACCAACATAAAACATAATTATAATAACAGCAAAAGCGTATTTGTAAAAAAAACCTATGTAAAATTTACAAACATGAATTACCGGTATTTTATTTAGAATGATTCAACAGTATTACCGGTATTTTATTTAGAATGATTCAACAGTAAAATCTGTGTTTGTTATTCTTAAAACATATATAAAAACACAACACTATTAAAATTATTAAATACAACCATTAACGGATGCATACATGCAGTTACATTTGACATTTGGATCATTCAAACAGATGCTTTATTCGAAGTAAAACGTCAGTCTCAATGACTCCAAATAACCAAGATCCGACTGTAGCATATTTTGTTGATAATGTTAAGAAATCATCATGATGATATCACATACAGTAACTAAATGAGTTGTGTCAACATGACTGCTCCCACCTACGGGAGTACTACTAGACATGTGCAAAAGGTATATAATAAAAAAAAGTTCAAGTAAAAAATCTTGTGTGTAACTCAACCTAGTAAACCCAGTCCAATTTGGACAGGCAAAAAGTGGAAAACTATTTTATTTTAGAGTACTGAAGGATGAAGGAAGGAGTCAGGATAACATTGTATGCCCTAGACAGTTAGTAGAGCATACATAATAAAATATTTCACATACTGCAACATCAAGAGACACAAGCACTAATCTTTCATAATGTAAAATTTACCATGGAGTCAGTCTATAAACTCTCACATGTAACTATTTCGCTACACTACATCACATTTGTTACATTATGGCACATCAATGGGGTAATATATATAATTAATTATATAAATTTCATCTGAGGTTTCTTAATGTAGCGGCTGAAAATTTCCCTTAATTTTTTTTTAGTCACTTTTCTTTTAATATTATTTTTAATCATGATCATTACACTCAGTTAAACAAATTGCATGCAAATTGAATATTTGTCTTTTGAAACATAAAATTTAGAATGATATTTGAGTAAATAATTTCAACCTCAGGTGTTGTAAATGACAATATTAAATTGGCTCAACAAAACACCATAAAAGGAAAGGACCTTTATAATCAACAGAGATAATGTGTCACTGATTAAAAAAAAAAGATTTACAAAAGCAAGACTACCAATCGGAACAAAGGGTACTGTAGTGAGATTAAAGAGCAAGTGGTCAGAAAGGAAAAAGTAGAAAAAAAATATTGATTTCTCTAAGATGGTTTCAATGCTCAACCATTCTGACGCCAACAATGAGCCCGTCCTCCTCACATGATCCCGCAGATGTCTAATTTAAGTCTCACAAGTTTTAATTCTATAAACATGACTAGGAATCCCTCAAAATGAATTAAGCAAAGAAATGAAATAAAAGCTCAACGATACCGATCTCTTGAAGCAATCTCTATCACAGAAAGATGACCACATGCCTTGACAATTGTGTTCCTAACTGCAGACACAAAGATGTATTTTTCTGCACGCAAATACTGAACAGTGAGCACTCTCTAAATACATACCTATCCTCAATTATATAACTAATGGGTATAGGATGTAGTAAAAAACTTCTATATCAATAGCATCTATTTACATATGACATTACAAGATCATCTAAATCTCTAGCCAAGAAAGAGAAGATTTAGTACCGAAAAGATATTGCAGAAGCAAAACAAAATGGCATGCATAATTGTTGCTGTCTGTTTCTGGGAGCCAATATCCACGCTAGATTGATAGTAACAAACTGAATGTCTGCCGCTTCATAGTCTCTGTTGACAATCTGAGGTTTCTAGAACTGAAATAGAAATGTCTGTTCATGAAACCAAATAAAACAAATATTGCCAGACACCCACACATAACTGTTTAGTTAAAAAGCACTCCATCAGAACATGGAGTAAATATAACACAGTTCAACGCTGGACCAAAAATCTAATGCGGTGTTTTATGAATTGTATAGTTGATTTTATGTGCATTTACACAGATATAAAGCAGTCTAATATAAATATGCCAAACTTCCAGGATTCCAAACTTTATACATATACATGTATAATTGTAATGTTAACATTTAATATTTCTTCTATGTAGATAAATGCCAATTATAAAAACTAAGTTATTTCATCATTCTCCTCCAAAGGTTTTGAATGGCAATAATAAACTGGAAGTCTGAAGTTTATTGTTGTTGATGTTGTTCTAATTGCTTCCTTGTAGCCAAAATACATTTTGATTTAGCCAATCTAAGTAAATATTTTAAAGTTTTATTAGCACTAGCAAAGTACATACAAGTATAATTAACTGCACAAACTGTTTGACAACCAACAAAAGATCCTAAACTTGGTCCTGTTCCTAATATATTCCAAGGAAAATGGAACATTTCCTGATTAATGGAATTTATCCTCAAGCTTCTCTCTACGTGGAGTAGACAATACAGTCCCGCTCATTTCATTTCTAACTCCCTATTCTGTCCATTGATCCAATAGCGGACATAATATCTACTGGAATGGCGAATTCCTATAATGTCAGACATACTTAAATGATAAGTTTGCTCTGTTATTTACCAAATGAGAAAGCAATGCTGTTTATTGGACTGTAATCCATGGAGAGAGGATTTCAAGTTTGTTGTTATGGGATATAATGGCCACTAGTGGTCCGCACACATTTCCGCTGAATTGCAGATAAAGAGCTTGGCTGTAACTGATATTTTGCCATTATTAATCATAATTGGCCATCAAATTAAAAAAGCCATCTTTACTTGATATAAAGCAAATGTTTTTTTGTTTCTTTCAATACATACTGAAGGGAAAAATGGAAAAAAAAACATAAAAAAACTGCTCAAACTCAATTGACAGATTCAAGACGTTACCGACTTTGTTGTTAACCAACGTGACCACCTTTGTTGTTAACCATATATGGATAGCTTTTAAAGCCAACTAATATAAAATGATTCTTCTTTTTCAGTTTTCTATTGTCCTCATATACTTTTATCATTTTATCACATTAATAATTCAAGTTGTGTTGTAATATTATTTCTTACGTGTCTTATAATATATGCATATAATGTACAACACCATTGAATAGGTATTTATCATAAGAAATAGGTGTTTAACTAAATAAAAAAGTATCAGTTTCAGTTGCAACATCACTACTAAATCCCTCCAGCATTTTTTTTTACCTTAAACAGAGACTGAGCCATTATACTTTAACTCTTGCATGTACAATGACAATACTGCTGGATATATACTTGGTATATTCGTCAATGTACACAGTGATCAGCAATCTAGCATATCTACATTTAACCCTTTCCCTCATATAGACTGATTTTGATGCACTCAGTAGGTACTACATAAAGCCTGATCTACAGAAAGCCAGACTCAAACCTTACCAAATTTAATTGTAAAATCCTCATTACCAGACCACTGAGGAGCAGCGAACAGCATAAAACCTGATCAGCCTGCGAGTTACTCGCAGGCTGATCTGGTTTTATGCTGTTCGCATAGGTCTTTTCATGGTTTCCTCTATGAGGGAAAGGGTTAATATCATTTATATTTATATGCTGGCATATGAACAGCACACTGTGAACAAGTGGTATCCCTGATTTGTTACTAATATTAAATTTGGTGCAATTTGGAACAAATATAGACTTAAATATTAAGAATATCTTTATTTTATTCTGGAAACTAAGTTTTTGAGTGAAAGAATGAATTAATTAATGAAATTACAGTCAATTATATGCTATGAAGCCAACATTATATGGGCTCAGCATTGGTACGCAGCAATGATTATTCTATAATAGACAATGATGACACTGTTATTTAATTCTTGAGGCAAAGATAGCATAATTTGTTCATATAATTAGAACTCTTCCCCATCTATCTTTCATGGAAATAAGCCTCCAAAAAAAAAAAAAAAAAAAAAAAAAAAAATTAGTAGAGCTGCTAAAAGGCATGTGAGAAGTTACCTTATGGTTTTCGAATCTCATAAAGAAATAATTCACCCGTATGGAGTTGCATCTTCTTTAAAGACACATACTGGTATTGTAATGTAGGATCCATAACTGAAAGCTTACTAGTAGTAAATTGAAGCTGCAAAAGTCAAGAACATTCAGCCTGATGTTGGTAAAAACTGAATAATTCATAGAGACTTACCAGTACAATTAACACCTAGTAACATGCCATGGCCTATCACACTGTAATGGTAGTTTTGGCTGATTGTTTTTATATGCAGGTTTTGATGTTTCAGGTGGAGCAAATATAGGCTCCTAAAGTAGGAATTTCACTCTGTATTTGTCACTTGTGGGCTGATATAGACTTCACTGAGATCATTTGCGTCTTCGAGTTAAGGAGGTACCATATCAAATCTTAATAGACGAGAACTGGTATCAGCTTTTACTGAATGTACCTTAGTCATGTGTTGTTTCACTGTGCCCATTCCCGATCATCAGTCATCAACAAATGTTTTTGTTTGTCAACAGTACATACTGGTATTCTTACATATGAAATGGAAACTAGGTAAGACAAATGAAATACAGGAATAGTAGTTTACTGTGACTATGCTTTTTTTTTTATATTTGGAATTGCAACTGCAACCCGTGGAATTGCAACTGCAACCCGCTGTGACTATGCTTGATTGTGATGTGTCCTAAGTCATGTGGTAAGAAAAAAATCTAGACTGGGGTTCAGTCCTAAGGGACTAATTGGACATCCAATTAAGTCAGTTGATATTAAAGACTATCACAAAGGTGAAACTAATCTAATAGTCTCAACTAGTGCAGATTTACTTCAAATACATTTTAATTAAGGAATCTTTTGTATAGAAGCATTCCACAATGTAACGTTTTTTAACACTATAATAATAAGCTAGGAGCTATAAAATGTAAAAAGAAAAAAAAAACTTGTTTTCCCTTGCTTTATGTCAAGGTAACCCCTCATGAGACTGTAAGCAGTACAGAGTTTGTTACTAGCACATTGCATCCTGAAAATGGATATACAATTGTAAAAGTCATGAACGCTTACTGTGAGCTTAATAATTCATTGTTTGTACATTGTATATAAAAAATAAATACTGATAAAAATTCATTCATTTTATTTTCATTGACATTAAATTTTGCAGAAGCTTTGATTAAATCGATTTCATTGGTACTATTATAATTGTGGAACCCTGGAACCCTTTTCTAGAAAACATGAGGTCTATGAAATAAACAGTTTTCGTGGGGATAAATATTTGTGCATAAAGTCAACCACGAAATAAATGAAAAGTAGTCTCCCATGAAAATAGTAATGAGTTTTACTTGATCACCTGTCACGAACGTGGCCATTTATATATCAGCGATTTAAAGTTTTCAAGTCTGATTTCAACACTAATCTATCTCAGTAGAAACAATATTTTTGAAAAACGATTATGAATTTTTAATAACAAGACCAATTATTGTCTGTGGAAATTGGATTCCTGAAGTGAAAACTGTAATTAACTATAGAAATTTTAACAGACAGGTGAAATACAGAAGTAACAGGTCACTTAATCACTGTACCTTTGATCTCCATAACTTTTAACAATATTTTAAGTCTTTGAACCATTCAATATTTATAGAGAACATACATTCAAAAATACATATTTCGAAGGGTTCTGTCCATTCACAGCTATTCTCTACAATGGTTCCCTACTAGTAATGGTGACATATGTCTTCTCATGGGCTTAACATTTTTAAAATTAATTTGATGTCAACTTAGTATTCACTTTAATGTCTACCTTTCATAACAACTGCCTGGAGGATAAAAGGTAATGTGTTTATGAATATGAATTCATCAATATAATTCCCGAGTGATCTTTAATTTTTCATAAAAAGTGACCCTTATACTACCAAACATTAGTGCTTGCCAAATGAGATCAGGAAGTAATAACTTACTCTGGGACAAAAAGAAAACAATTGATGTATAGCATTTATGTACCACTCAAAATTTGCTAAGGATCACTTATTGTTCATAGCAAACCAGAACACTCAAATGATTTAACCCTTTCCCTCATAGAGGACACCATGAAAAGACCTATGCGAACAGCATAAAACCAGATCAGCCTGGGAGTAACTCGCAGGCTGATCAGGTTTATGCTGTTCGCTGCTCCTCAGTGGTCTGGAAATGAGTATTTTGTAATTAAATTTGGTAAGGTTTAACTGTGGTTTTCTGCAGATCAAGCTTTATGTGATACCTATCAAGGGCGTCAAAATGAGTATATATGAGGGAAAGGGTTAATAGATGATTGAAAAGGCTGCATTTGAAACTTATTACCCAAAACAACCAAATAAACCAACTAAAAGCTACCGGTGATGATGATTCAAAGTGGTAATAACAAATCTATCAAATACATAAGTAAATAGAATTTCACTATGTGAGCCTTAATAGTAGCAAATTTTAAGAAGTAGCCTTAATAGTAGCAAATTTTAAGCCTTAATAGTAGCAAATTTTAAGCCTTAATAGTAGCAAATTTTAAGCCTTAATAGTAGTAAATTTTAAGAAGTAGCCTTAATAGTAGCAAATTTTAAGAAGTAGCCTTAATAGTAGCAACATTTAAGCCTTAATAGTAGCAAATTTTAAGAAGTAGCCTTAATAAGTAGCAAATTTTAAGAAGTAGCCTTAATAGTAGCAAACTTTAAGAAGTAGCCTTAATAGTAGCAAACTTTAAGAAGTAGCCTTAATAAGTAGCAAATTTTAAGAAGTAGCCTTAATAGTAGCAAATTTTAAGAAGTAACCTTAATAGTAGCAAATTTTAAGAAGTAGCCTTAATAAGTAGCAAATTTTAAGAAGTAGCCTTAATAAGTAGCAAATTTTAAGAAGTAGCCTTAATAAGTAGCAAATTTTAAGAAGTAGCCTTAATAGTAGCAAAATTTAAGAAGTAGCCTTAATAAGTAGCAAATTTTAAGAAGTAGCCTTAATAAGTAGCAAATTTTAAGAAGTAGCCTTAATAGTAGCAAACTTTAAGAAGTAGCCTTAATAAGTAGCAAATTTTAAGAAGTAGCCTTAATAAGTAGCAAATTTTAAGAAGTAGCCTTAATAGTAGCAAACTTTAAGAAGTAGCCTTAATAAGTAGCAAATTTTAAGAAGTAGCCTTAATAAGTAGCAAATTTTAAGAAGTAGCCTTAATAAGTAGCAAATTTTAAGAAGTAGCCTTAATAAGTAGCAAATTTTAAGAAGTAGCCTTAATAAGTAGCAAATTTTAAGAAGTAGCCTTAATAGTAGCAAATTTTAAGAAGTAGCCTTAATAGTAGCAAATTTTAAGTCAAAGTTTACTTGAAGTACCAATAAAATACAACTATACTTACACTGTACCTGTAATAGGCTTTGTGCAGAAAGAGATCTCTTCTTTTCTGTAGGGCCTGCTCAGCTGTTACCACCAATGCATTAAAACATGTTTATATGAAATTAATATTGTTGGATGATGTATTGTTTTCAGAAACCAGAAACAGTTACTAAAGTGAAGTTTCTAATCACTTACATCTGTATTTTAGGATGATAAGATTACTCTGAAAATAACAGAAGCCAGTGTAGCCATTCATTTGCCTGAATATCAAGTATTAGAAGGTTTTAGGAGCAGACATCATTAATTTAATTTATATCACTTTTTACAATCATTTTTTTTTCTCACCTTTTTTAAGGGTAAATAATAGGGATAATTGAAAGTTATCTCATATCAGGACAATTTACAATTACACGAGAAAATGCATGTCGGCAACATGCAACAGTATAAGACAAGTGAGATAAAGACAATGAAAAAAAAAAAACAGTCCTAAACTTTGATGTGATTAAATCTCACCATTTTATCCAAATGCAAAAAAGATGTGCAAGACCTGCCTCATGTACGTTTAAGTCTTGCATGTCACCAAGGAATAAATTAAAACCAGCAGAGACAACAAGGAGCAGTGTCAATAGCATTTACAGTAGATAATGCAGTTTCATGTAATGGATGGACAAGTATCATGCAAGTTCTACAGCATATTGACTCATCTTCCATGTCTTAAGAGGTGAATCAATTCAGCTGGACTGCCCAATATATAGGACAAAAAACACGACAAATGCAAAGGTAATATACAGGTGAAACTCAGGCTCCATTTTAATGGTGTTTCATTAACATGGTTTACTAATTTTTTATTGTGAATTATTTGCTTGATAAAAATTTAACCACTGCCTTCGTGGCTTTTTTTAACCCTTTCCCTCATATAGACTCATTTTGACGCACTCAATAGGTACCACATAAAGCCTGATCTGCAGATAACCACAGTTAAACCTTACCAAATTTAATTATAAAGTCCTCATTTCCAGACCACTGAGGAGCAGTGAACAGCATAAAACCTGATCAGCCTGCGAGTTACTCGCAGGCTGATCTGGTTTTATGCTGTTCGCATAGGTCTTTTCATGGTAACCTCTATGAGGGAAAGGGTTAATGAATATTTCTGGATGTGATAGCAACTAGAGTTTTCGATGGATCAAGTTTAATTTACCAACTTAAAGGACCAGACCATAATCATCATCTAAGTTTCACCAATTTCTGCAAAGGGATTTCAGGGGAGTCGTCGTTGATGACAGATGACATATGTTAAATGATGGACATGGTGATGACAATAACTCAAATTGAGCATGTTGTGCTCAGGTTAACTAAAATAAACTTACATTACTTGTATATAAATACATGCATATGTGTATGAAAGTAAAAATAAATAAATTTTTGAAATGGCTTTGATAAATAAATAAAAAATAATTGCTATATCATACTCATTAAAATCATAACGGAAAATATCAAAAATACCAAGTTGTATGATTTTGACAATTCTGTGTTAATAAAGATGTATCAATGCTTAAACCAACACCATGTCCAGACACAATAAAGAACAAAGCATGAACACAGACTTTGTTTCTTAAATTGCATGGGATTCACAATTTAAGGATAAAAGCAAGATATCTGAGAATCACATGTCACAAAGTGTCTACCCCTGTACAATGTCTACAGTATAATACAGTTTTGCAGTATTATATCTGTTTCTTCCTTTATTTCATATTGACGCATTCTGAAGCATAATGGCAAACAGAGGAGACCCAGGTCAGACTGCTCCTGGAAATATTGTAATAGCTGTAATATTGTTGTTCAGATTTTACACAGACTGTATGGTAAAGAAAAATCCATTGCATAATATACCTTTATTGAAAGTTCCTTATACATTGTATTAACATTGACATTACCTCATAAATAAAATTGTACATGAATATTCATGAGGTAGAGGGTAAATGTTGACGAAATCTCCAAGTGGCCAAAACTGAAAGAATGACCTACCTCACTTGTGAATGACCGGACCTAAGGCTTCTGGGTCAGATAACTTAAGATTTATAATTGGCAAAATCTGAAATATATTTTTGTGGGGGACTAACTGAATTATAGCTGATTTCATGGCTAGATTTATACACAAATATTGACCCAGGAACATTTTTTTTTTAAACAGACCTCATGTTTTAATATATTTAACATAAATTCTCAAAAAATATAATTAATATACCGTCTTGGGTGAATGACAAGACAGGTATTGCCTAAATAACTCAATGCCTGACATTGTGTATATTGAAATACGTTTGAATACTATGAATGAATTTAAGCAAATATCTAATAAGAACATCATCTACAACAGAATGATATAAGCAACTATCACCCTGAGTACCTTTAAGCATAATCAATGTACAATAATGAAATTGGCTTTCATTCTTAAGGGCAAAACATACAGAAAATGACTTCCGCAAACTATTAATCTGCAACATACAACAGTAATCCAGAAAACAAAACACAGCAAGCCTGACACTCTCGACATACCACTGATTAAATAAGCAAAACTGTAACCACACCATGCACAGAAATCTTAGGGCAAATTCGATTGTGAAGGAAATACATTAAATTATCTCACATGAATACATCAAATAATGAATCTAACAGACTAATCAATTCCCTTTACCAATATGAATAAAATGGGTATGGGCAGCAATGTCATTTAGTATAGGAGGCTAAAGTTTAGTGGAGAGTGTGGGAGACTCTAGACACAAATAAAGCAAACATTTACAGGCAATCATACACTTCCTCGTCTCTATCAAAGCTGAGGTCATTTTATTTATTCCTCATTAGATAGGAAAAGAAATTATAATTTTTTTTTTCTTAATGGTAGTTTGTGTGTGTGTTGTTTTTTTTTCAACAAATATCATAAGCTTTAATTAATATAATTATCTTATATTTTTAACATGAAGATTTCAGTCACCGGTAATTTTGTTATCTGCATAATTATGACCCATGGCACTTTTAACTGGAATTATCACAGCAACTGATTTAAATATCACCACATCAGCAGCACCTAAGATATTTTTGTGAAATGAAGCATTACGTTCCTGTACACGTCTTAACTATAACGTGTTTAACTATCATTTGTACAGCAGTCAAAATCAACATTATTAGCATAATTAAGCCCAGTAGCCCAGGACTGTTCTTCAGGTTTTGATAATTTCATTATCAGACTTGAAAAGTTGTTGCCTTTTAACCCTTTCCCTCATAGAGGAAACCATGAAAAGACCTATGGGAACAACAAAAAACCAGATCAGCCTGCGAGTAACTCGCAGGCTTATCAGGTTTTATGCTGTTCGCTGCTCCTCAGTGGTCTGGAAATGAGGACTTTATAATTAAATTTGGTAAGGTTTAACTGTGGTTTTCTGCAGATCAGGCTTTATGTGGTACCTATTGAGTGCGTCAAAATTAGTCTATATGAGGGAAAGGGTTAAATTACTTTAAATTAATCTTCAGGCTGTATTTATTTGTAATTTCTAAAAACAGATCATTTTATATAAAAATGGGTTTGTTTATCACAATTCTTAATTTCAAAGACGCTGAAAGGGAATCCGGATCATGCCTCCACAATGGGACAGAACAGGACAGGACAGGACAGGGTGTGATAAAGTTACTTTTATATAGCCATATCCCCTGCACATCCCTCTAACTTGTTTAATGTACATAAAGCGTGAGCATGTGAATTACATAAAACTGAACAAAAATAATGCCCACTTCATGTCACTAATAATCAAACATATATTATCATCCAGTAACCATCAAAGATTCATGCAACTGGATGAATAATTCACAACAAAATCAATGATGTAATGCCAACTAAGGACTATATTTGCTACTTTTTGTCATGTAACATCCACATACATCATACTTCGTATCTACACCAACATTCAATCAACAACAGCACTACAACACGGCACGCCATCCCGTCTCGTCAATGGAAATTTCACACATCCGTCTCCGTGTATATTTATAGCTATGATAGCAGTGGTCAATAAAATTGACTCCCTATTGGCACCCTATGTCAATATACAAAATAGGCATTCCCCAGGGTAGGGCTATATTCCATGTGCACTTTGTTTAATTGTTACACTGATTTATAACACACTCCATTATAACACACTCCATTATAACACACTCCATTATAACACAAACGTCAATATGACTGAGTTCAACTTGTTTACATGACTTATATATTATGGTATCTTTTAACATTATTATATAATCTAGTCCAATAAACCTAAACAAAGACCACAAAGAATTGTAAGGAAGCTAAATTTTACATCATAAAGCATGAAAATGATCATTGCAAAAAGGTCCCATTTTCTCTAATATTAATTTCTTGTCCTTGCTATTTTGAGAAAAATCTATATTTGATGCATGGCAGAATAAATTGTACCTACAGAACTGGTTTTATATATGATTCCACATCCTGAAACCTGAGACCATGCAACAGGTAGGGCATCCATACTGTTGTAACCGTACTTAACAGACATATTATCATATTGCTAATGTTTTTAAACACCTTTGTAAACAAGTATAGATTCCTTCTCTGAATTACATGTGAGTCTGTTTTTTGTATCTAACGTCATCTGGCACCACAGTGTCTAAAATCCCACTTGCTTTACGTTACATTCTGCTAACATTAATTCTGTTGCTGTTTAATACCCCAAAGAAGCTTAACGGCAAACCATACATATATAAAAACATTCAAAATTTCCTTAAGTGTGTTTGCTGCTACAATATACTAGTATTACATTTACACCTTATACAACTGTATCTTTATGGAACTAAGACATGTTTGCGTCACCTGCTGTAAGCAGATATGAGGAGACTCGTAGGAATCACTTTTCCATCGTCTATCCATCCATCACCCTACAGCAGATGACACATGTGTTCCGAAGAACACTTTTGTTTTTTAATACATCAATAATAATATCGAAGCCCTCTCCACTTCTTTTTTTTGTATTCAAATATCGTGTCCTATTGTTAAGTGATGTTATATTATAAATGATACAGTATAAAGTAACTTTTCTAATATATATATATAAGATAGTTAATAACAGAGAATATTGTTTTGTTTTTTTTAATTTCGAGTTTGAGGGAAAAGAATTGATGAAATATTCTTCTTCATGCCGCAACAGACAGGAAGAAATGGAGAACAGCCATATGCAGAATGCTGGAGCACAGACGTCAAAAGACCAGTGATGATGCAATAAAATACCATTAAATACACCTTATCATGTTTTAAAACATTTTTTGCGAGAAAATATATGAACACAGACATCAGCAGTTAATAAGGTGAGTTATGGACATTTTTTGCAGTTTTTTTTTTCTTCAAAAGAATCTTTAAATATTGAAATAATTGTGGTGAATAAGAAAATCAAAACAAAGATAGGTCATCACCAAGCGTGTTTTTATCCTAAATTTATATTTCCAAGGTAACCATTTTTCATTAAAGCTAAATATAGAATTCTCATAAAAAAAGCAAAAGGATTCTACTAACAGATAACTTGTGACAGTTCTCTTAACTGGTTTAAACAGTTTCAATATCCCCAGCTACTTATTTTTTACAAATATGATAAAAACCCTTCAAATTTATAGAAGAGAGAGAGAGAGCAGATATGGATTCATTTTCAAATTAATCAAAAACTAAATCTTTTTTTTATTATTGTAAATCCTTCAAATCAAGATTTTTTTTTTTTCATTTTTCCTTGTAATATGTGTCAGGCATGTGTGGGTCAAACTGTTCAACCTCTTCAGCTGCAAATGGTCTATAGAGAAAATGAATGTATTCTCTAGTTGCATAACACTGTTTTTCATTGAAGAATTTAGCACTTTCGTTCACACAATATACTCAAAGATGAAGTGGACAGCTTCGCTGGTTGCATAGACTCTAGTTCTACTTGAAGAATTTGTATTTATATCTACATGAATTAGGCAATTTCAAAAACTGGTCAGTAACACCCAAATCTATTTTGTTCTTGTCATCATGGTATCGCAGATAATCCGCAAGTATTAATATAATAGACAAAGCAAATTTTTAGCGAACTTTTCCGGAGGTCCACCATAGATGATAAATTTCCATGATCTGTTACAATTTGAGAGTAAAAATAGAGCTTAATTGATGTATTTGTAGTATTGCATCCTTATCGGTATATAATCTAAATGCAACTTGGAGTAAATTAACAGAATTTTGCATGCATAGTGAGACAAATCATGTTAAAGAACATAAACCCTATAGCTACAAAATCCTATACCACATACAATGGTATAAAATTAGCCCAAAACTTTTACCTCATGGGTATTCATGCTCAAATTTAAGACTTGATTAATATCAATTTTCTGAACGATAAATGGTATACATGTATATGAAACAAGTTTTCCCTTGCCATATAGATTGCGCTATGCTATTGAATCAGCAAACAGAGGAGATCCTGTTTTACCTACTATATAGTGCTGCTAATATCAAAATATTTTTTTTCCAAAAGAATTATTTATTATTAGTTCCCAAATATGACATAAAACTATGTACATTTTGTCATCATAGTTTTTATTACATGAATACAATTCATATTCACAAATTTATATGACCATGAATCCTACAAATCTGTAAAATGGAAAGTTTATGAGGAAATTATTAAAAAAATTGAAGGTTTGCAAATGCATGACCAACCCACCAGAATGGTCCCTACTCAATTTATTTCTAACCCTCAAGAAGAAGTTTTTTTTGCGTTTTTTTCCTGGTTGTTTTACTTATTATGTAAGAACCCCCCACTCTAAAAAACAAACAAACACCTACCTATTACCCACTGACAAAACTGTGCTAGCTCAACTGCAAACTTATGTTTCATTAGCAATGGCCTGACCAGATGTGTTTATTTTTATTTCATGTGATACTCCGCTTGACAGCATCCTGAACGATTATACATACAACTGTACAATATAAGCCTGAGGCAAACAATTTTTATTCACACACATTAATTTTCGGTGGCTTTTTGTCGCCCTCCAGTGAACACTCAGTGACTGAGCATCACTTTATAGCAGTTATCTGTACAAATAATCTACTTCAACATTTCTTGGTCAGAAAACCAAACTCTTTCCAAATTAAAAAAAAAAATACAAAGAAATGTTTTTGTTTCTCACTCGCCCTGGACTTGGCATTCTCAACTGTACAATATAAGCCTGAGGCAAACAATTTTTATTCACACACATTAATTTTCGGTGGCTTTTTGTCGCCCTCCAGTGAACACTCAGTGACTGAGCATCACTTTATAGCAGTTATCTGTACAAATAATCTACTTCAACATTTCTTGGTCAGAAAACCAAACTCTTTCCAAATTAAAATAAAAAAAAATACAAAGAAATGTTTTTGTTTCTCACTCGCCCTGGACTTGGCATTCTCAAGTGAGCAGGCAAGTGGATTTTACACTCCTAAACAACCTATACTGACCGTTCTCAAAAGCTGGATCAGTACTATGCACCCTGGAAGCTTAAGATCAGGTAAAATTCTTGCCTTCAACAGAGTTCAAACTCATGACCTCCAGATATGCAGTCCTGTACACTACCACGGACTACATCAACGATGCACATGTTGCTTTTTTCATATCATGATCCATGCAAAGTCTAAAGTTTCTTATAATAGTACTTTATTAAGACATTTTAACACATATCTATTCTAACTGAATTCTGGCAAGATCCCTTTTAGGGTGGAAGACACACTGACTGTGTGTATCACAGTAAGTATTAATTTACCATATGGAAGTGTCATACACTAAATCAATAATTTTTCAAATTTATAAGCATTTACTATTTAACTTTTATGAAGAAAAAAAATGGTTTACAAAAGCAATTGGAATTAAATATTTGTATTCCTTTTCTTAAAGACACGTTTCATTTCTTATCCTATTTTTACATAATTCCCTGATCTCATAATCATCTAAATGTTAACCTGTTCATGAAACTCAAGAGCAAACATCTAAATCTGTGTCAATTCAGGTTAGTAAAATCCAAATACCAACCACAGCATTAACTTCCTAAATGCTGAATTGTAAAGTAATCATTTAATTGAATATGAGGATAAAAATCAATATATGTTTAACTGACAATATGAAAATATACAATATGTTCAAATCCTGAGAAGTTTATAAAGAGAGGTTTAAAAGAAAATCATAGTAAGAAACTTACCTTTATTATTTCAAACCTTAGTTCTCTGTCTCCGGTACAGCTATGTTTACTACTAATAGTTCACAGTATAAAAACTATTTATAAAACCCACTGAGCTGTGACAGTTACGAGAAAGATAGGCAATTATCTATGTCTCTTTATTCAACGTCATTACACTAAATCCTGTTAACTGCACAACCCGGAACATAAAATAACCAAAAAAGCATGTATTTGCTGGCTAACCAAAACCCAATACTGGCTAGATAACTATGAATGTAAACAACCCTACTTGTTTGGTCTCTGATAACGTTTACAGTCCATTAAAACCTCTGAGGCTTTCGCCAAGTTCTGGTATAGTCAATTACAAATATTTTCAGTATTTGATCCCTTATAGCTCAGTCTCCTATAATCACACCTGGTGTTGGCTGATACTCAGGGAGCAAGACCGAGTTATTCAGCATGCAGCCTTATATACCGTAAGAGCTACCGAGGAACTGGTTCAGTGTGGATGACAGATACATGTGACAATACACTATCAGATTCTTCATCATGCTCCCTGTTACACCAGCTGCGGCCCCCTCCCTCACGCCACATGCCTCACACGGATGTAAAGTCTACGAAAATTGTGAACATTTATTTTTGATATCTCTCAATTACATTAAAAACTTTGCGAAGAAAAATATTTTGATAGCTTATCAGAGAGAGTCAACACAACTCCAATCTTACTAAAGGTTTTGATCTTCAAATCTTCTTGTTGTTGACACAATTTGTTTACCTTTTTTCCCATTGTGATCAATGAATGGCAAACCTTACAAATCCTGATCAGCTTGCATATTACTTTTGAAATAGTTGCCTTTATAGGTCATTTACAATAACTGATCTTCTAGAAGAAACTGAAAATCTATAAAAGCCCTGAATGTCAAAATATCATACCTGTCTTTAAGGGATCAAACAAGGGACTAAGGTAAGGCAACAGGAAAAGAGGCTGCTAAATGAGCGTCAGTATAAGTATAAAACTGTGAGTGAATGTCATGCTGGCAGTTTAATGCTCTCTGACAGGTAGTCATTAAATTCCATGAAATTAGATCATTGATAATATTGTTAAGCAAGTATCAATAAAACAAAACCATGCACAACTCCGGAGAACTAATGATTTTATAATGCACTTAGGCCAAAAAAATAGTTCCGTTTCTGGTCGCTCGCTCAACACTCTTTTTTAACGACCAACCTAAAGTTTTTTTACCTTTCCGCCTTTAAAAAAATATTTCCCTTTTTATCACCTTTCATTTCATGAAAAATAAAAAAATAAATAAAAGCTCAACCTACTGACCCCCTCTTTTATTTGCTGGAGACCAGAAATGGAACATTTTTTTTTTTTAGCTTTAGAGTAGACATCAAAGTTTCCTTTTGTGTGACTCTCCCTCTCTCTATCTCTTTCTGTATTTCTTTCTATTGTCTGTATAATTATACTGGATGTGATTTAAACATTATTTGTGTGTATATCTCTCTTTCTCTCCATTCTCTCTCTCTTCATTGTGTAAGTACATTTTTACAACATACTATGTGTGACATTCTTCTCTCTATCTAACTCTCTCTAGTGTCTGTACATGTATATAATTGGATATGATTATAATATACTCTGCATGTGTGCCTCTCTCCAATATATTTAGACATTATAATAACATCATTTATTTCATGTGATTCCCCCTCCCTCTCTCACTAGCAGAAACCATACAGATGTTTCTAGAATCCACTCCTGACAGCAGCTTTCCTGACTAACATATAAATGTAAGGTAACTCATCAAAGTTTACTTAACAGATTTTAGAAATTCTATGAGGCTCATGAGTATTAGACATCCAAAGGCAAATAAATACATCATTTAGAGTCTCTTTAATGTCATGAAGATCATATTAAATGCAAACAAACTGAGTGCAATATGAAAAATTAAAAAAAGTAATTGCTTTCCTCATGTCCATGTTTGTAGTTTGCCCCCAGGGATACTTGATCTATTACTTTATAGAAAGTCCTGTCAGTATTTGGTACTGTGGACTTATATATCAGTTTCAGATATTCCTGCATTATACCATGGTTATAACACCTGGCATATAATTAATAATCTGCATGCAATGAATTATGATATGGTGTATTCATAAAGAAGGATATATTATGTTGTGTTATGAATGACTGGCTGTGAAGCAAGGGACTTGATTAGGGCATAATAATAAATCAGGTATACTTAGAACAGCTTAAATTTACTCAATATTGGCAATACTAAGCCAACAGACCAGGGACTCAGATTTATAAAATACTCTTTGAGCGAGATCAAATAGCTGGATGTGTTGCAATTTTACTGCTTGGTATAGACAACTGAGGATTCAGGCTTGTTCATTGAAAATCTTTCTCATTTTAAAAGAATGATGCTACATGTGTACATGTGTAGCAGAGATAAAACTGGATTTAAATACCTGATCAAATAAATTAAATGTGAAGTTATTACAATAAAATGTGACAAATAAAACCATTAGAGTTGCTACAAAATGTTAAAGAATGTTCTCTCTCTACTGGTCAGCCATCAGTAGTCACCTGACTAAAGGTAACCTTGATTTAAATGTGTTTACTGTTTTTTCTATAACCAGATGACTTATTTTTACCATCCAGCCCCTGAGCTCTAATCTTTAAACTCTGGGTACCTGGAATGTGTCATTTTAACAAATGCTTCTAATCAATGTGTCTGGGTCATGTCATCCTAATCCAGACATGTGCATTAACCCTTTCCCTCATATAGACTCATTTTGACACACTCAGTAGGTACTACATAAAGCCTGATCTGCAGAAAACCACAGTTAAACCTTACCAAATTTAATTACAAAATCCTCATTTCCAGACCACTGAGGAGCAGCAAACAGTGTAAAACCTGATCAGCCTGCGAGTTACTCGCAGGCTGATCTGGTTTTATGATGTTCGCATAGGTCTTTTCATGGTTTCCTCTATGAGGGAAAGGGTTAATTTTCTACGACATGCTTCTCCCACAAAACTAACCACATATGCCGTCATCACTGTTGAGACTGATTTATATAAATCAACAAAGTTGTTTTACAACCAATTTGAAATAAAGTTTAAAAATTCATTTCAATTTAACACCTGAATTGGCTACACTAAAAATAGTCATTTCACTTATGAACATTAAGGTAAGAGCTCTCAGAAGAACTGATCCTTGATATTAGGACAAGATTACTTGATTATCCTTTATAAATTAAAATTAACAGTCAAAGCTGTGAATGAAATCTTAATTGGGCATGTGGGATGTCACGAAATATAAATTAATCTTATGGTACCCTGCATAATTGCAACAACAACAAATTTTGTCAATTATCTGCTCGATGCACATAATATCAAATTTATAGATTTTGTTTTTGATTAGTTAGAAAATGATAATACATGTATTACAATCTCCCATACCATATGAACTGAACCATATACACATGAAATAATTGACTAGCCATGTATTACAAATGGCTAAACAATAGTTAAAATACATGGGTGTAAAATTCCAAAATCTATCACTTGCCGTTCCAAAGTTTGAGATGTTACAAAGAAATGTTCTGATTTTTCTCTTGCCCTGCACTAATGTTCACTTGTCAAGGCAAATGGGCAAGTGGAATTTTACACCCCTGGGTGGTATTCAATACAAATCTTAACTTTAAGATCAATCTTAAATACTGATAGCTGAAAATTTTCTTAAAATTAAGATTTCATTAAGTTTTTCTTGACTTGTAAAATTTTCCTTAACTTTTAAGAAAAATATTAAGATTGGTATTTTTTCCTAGGATAAAACATTAAATGCAGGTGCTACCTTAAATATTTCCTGTGTCGATATTCTTCAAAATTGGTATTTTCATTCAATTTTGGACAATTCAAAGAGTTCAAGTTTAAGAGGCTTTCAAAACTACCAGTGTACATGCAGGTTACTCAAAGTATGATTTGCAACAACAGTGGACATACTAAGACACAGCTATCATGGAGACTTGTCACAAGAGTGTATATTAATTTCATACAAGCAATCTGGTTTATTTTTCTTGATATGAACTATGAAAATATTTTAAGATTTTTTTTTTTGATATTTCCATCATTATACATACTTTTTCAAGCATCATATAACATCAATTGCCTTGTTTTCTTCAATTTTTCTTTTTCTTGTGTCCTTGAAATTCCCTGTGAGCCATTCAATTTTATATTTATAACCTAACTCTATGAATACTTTAGAATATAATTATGTGCATGAAATCTTTATCATCATGAAAATAATTTCATTTGATCATGATGTATGATCATTGTAAAATGATATATAAATATTTCTCATTCTAGTTACAAAAAGCAAAATGTATAAGATTTTCTCATTTTGTTTTCAAAATTATAAACATCAAAAAATCCAAATTTAAGCATGCATCTAAATAGATAAAGAAACAAACATTCGGCATTCTAGATGAGGCCAAAAAAAAAAGTTCCATTTCTGGTCATCTGACCAACCCTCTTTTTTAATGACCCACCCCTCATCTTTTTTTTTAACTTTCTGTCTTTAAAAAATATTTCTCTTTTTTATTTACCTTTTGTTTCATGTAAAAAAAAATCCTGACCTACCGAACCTCCTTTTTATTTGCTGGAGACCAGAAACAGAACTATTCTTTTTTTGCCTAACACAATTAGAGACAGATATTTTCCTCACTTGATTCCAAAAGATTCATTGACCCATTTGAGTACCAATTAACCCTTTCCCTCATATAGACTCATTTTGACGCACTCAATAGGTACCACATAAAGCCTGATCTGCAGAAAACCACAGTTAAACCTTATCAAATTTAATTACAAAATCCTCATTTCCAGACCACTGAGGAGCAGCGAACAGCATAAAACCTGATCAGCCTGCGAGTTACTCGCAGGCTGATCTGGTTTTATGCTGTTCGCATAGGTTTTTCCATGGTTTCCTCTATGAGGGAAAGGGTTAAGACATTTTCCACTCCCTTATGTGAACATGATTAATAAACTGATTGAGTTGTATATCAAAGTCTGTGATCCTTACCAGACTTTTCTCATCTCTGCCAAGACAGTTGAAGACTCTTCACTGCATACATCCAGCACTGTTTATTCAACGGAACATCATAACCACACCAAGTTCTACTGACACAAACATAACAAAAAAAAAGTTAAACCGACACAAAGATGAGTAAAATATTATTTCTTCACATGGAGAAAGCCACTAGTTTATGAATAAATAATTCTAATCAAATTCATTATGTCAAAAGATACTGTGAATACCTATAAATAAAATAATACCATAACATGTCCCGCTGGAATTGTCTGAAATACAGAAAAGTTTCCATAATTATATTCACCCCTTATCTAAATTCTGTTCCATCTGTACAAGGGCTCTTGGGATTATGTAATCTACAAATTTCAAGCGGCTCTAAAATGGAATCACTGTTATCTGTTAAAGAGATTTTGTGAATTTTTTTGGCCTTTTAGAATTTGCTATCATACCATGAATTGGGTGAAATAAAAGTTACTTTCCTGGTTTTAGGATTGAAAAATCCTGGGTTACATAATACAGACTGTCAACTGAGTTTTAATCAAACTATGGGAAAAATGTAGGATTTTTTTTTCTCTCGAAAATATTGGAGTTAAAAGCCTTTATTGGACAAAATATAGGAATTTTCCAGTATATAGTCTTCACTCTAAGGCATGTGAAGTGAAAATCTACTTACTTGTTTAACGGTACTGGTTATAAACATTTAACTTGAATTTTACTTAAGGCAAATGTCACCATGCAACATACACACTGGCCATCAACTTTTACAGTGCTCCAGGGAGAATTTTAAAAGTACTGGGTGCTTTAAGACCCAAAGTTTCAGTTTGGGGGATCTCCCCTTTGAAAATTTTCAAAATTAGACCATAAAGTAAGTAAAATTTGTGTTCTTATTCCAGTCAAGAATGCCTTATTTATGTGAAAATATTTCTGCAGAGTTCGTTGTATCAACAACCTTGTACTGCTGCTTTTTCAGTTTAAAAAGGTCTGTGAGGCTGGCATTTCAGGTGCATGTAGCTCAAACGACTATAAAAGCAAGCATATAAGACTATTGCCTCAGAAAATTATGAATCCCAGTTATTCATCTCTATACGTATACCATATTGATAACTGTATATATATTTCTCCTGAGGATATGAAAAGGGCATGATGAATATTCCCAAAAAGGGTAGCAGTTGTATGTGAGATTTGTAAAAGAACAGCATTTCTAATATCTTTCAGAAACATAAAAGAATTCCAAATCCGTTGTATTTCTATTACATGAAAAGTTTTCATATTCTGAAATCTAAATACATACTTTAAACAAGAGTGTTCTTTGGAACACATGTGTCACCTGTGTCACCTGAAGGGTGACGGAAAAAGTGTGACAGACAGACAGATCTATACCCCCTATGTGCTTACAGCAGGTGACACAAAAAATATGTAGAAATGTACGTGTTTTCCATCTGACAGGATATTTTACAGAGAATATTTGTCAAAGCTCCGTTGCTAATGTAGAGACTTGCTTATATAGAGACTCAGATTAAAATCCTTGTGTACAGAATTACTGTTTGATCAGATTTTTCATTACAGATACTTCTCTAGTATCTCTAAGACCATTTATTAATAACTTTTTTATAACACACTTAACAAAACTTTCATGATATTGTAAATCTGACCTTTTCTTCCTTAAATATCTGATAATGTTTTATTGAAATACTATGCAAATCTTATCTCAGTGCTTAACTCCACTCACTACACTATTCACTATAATCATACTGTTAAGTACATAGTTTGCCTTGATTTCAAGTAATGATATAAATTCTGAATTTACAGTTTCATATTAATTTTCAAACATCCATGTTTTACAAGTAAACGTTACTGAAGCTTGTAGACCGCTTTTTGATTGCTATAAACAAGATTTATCAGTGAAAGTAAGAATATGCCTTAAATGCATATTACTAATCTATTACTGGTTTCCATGTCATCATTTTGGTAGTCTAAGATTGCAGAATGACTGGTTTAGATAAATAATCAACATCATATCCTCCATCCACCCCTGCAAAGCAGAAGAAATATCAACAACTAGGCCTAGCTGGGACAGTTTAGGCTTGTGACAAACGGTAAATTGATCTGATCTAATTTGTGGTCCCGAATGCATATTTTGAATTAATAATGTTAACAACCACCAATCCTCTCTTTTCACTGGGGCATGCATGCATATTTTTCACTCTGGACTGCCAGAGGTGCATTTTGGTGTATATTTAGTACAAATATATATATTAAGGGGACTGTTAGATATTGCAGGTAGAGACAAGTAAATCATCACACATCTATGATATATTTACATTCTGTATTTTTGGCATTGTTATTTTTTCACTTTCCTGGAAAAATTTGACACGGCCTATAGGAAACTAGGCCCTTGACTGTTACATACTCCTTTGCCAATTAGGAATTTGTCCTTGAATTCATGGGACAGCGAATAAATTGCTTTTTTTCTGGACAAACATAATGGTGCATGGTATATATACTGGAGAACTTAACTGCAATGGTTCCTCATTGGGTGCCAAGTGTAACCTGGTGGGAAAAAAATGTGCAGCCAGATAAGGACTCAAACCTGGGGACCAATCGCCTGAATGGCAGTGCCCCAATGACCCAGCTAGGGACTGTATTAACAATTCCCTTACTGATAAAGGTTATGTGTTTCAGAAGGAAATTTAGTGTTTTTATCGCTGTGTAGCTAAGTCAGGATTCACATAGAAAACACAAAGTTTTTATGGCTGGATATTTCCTCAAGTATATATATTCCTGAGCTACGTACATTAATGTGATATTTCACCATGAGCTTGATGACAGTCCGACTCATTTGACAGGAAAACCACTGAAACTTCACAGAATTAATAGATCCTTGTTTCATACATTTTTTTTTGTTGAAAAATTACCTGTTACAGATAAACACAATCAATTACCAAATGCATAGCATTTTCCCTAATGCTTCTTTTTATTTAATTTTTAACAACCTGTTAAAAACTTCCAATAACTCATATCTTGCAGACGATAACTGATTTATGTAAACCAACATCTTTTCTTATAAAATAGTGCATGTTTGATTATCAATACACTTCTAAAAAGTCCAATGTACATTAGTCATTTAAAGCCATACTTGTTATTAACCTTATTGGAAAATTCACACTTGATAATTATAATTAAATAAAATGCACACTCACAGTGAGTGTGATAATGTTTCTTGTTCTCATTTGGATCATCTTAAATTTTGTGCTGTTAAAACAACAGAACCTCATTGCAACTGTTATTTATAGAATTTGTCTCTTTATATCACCATACTCATGACAGACTCATTTTAATGTTCACTGACAAGAACTCGAGACACCATTTAAGAAATAATATTTTTGACTGTTGGTTTTTGACAGTTATTTTTTAAAATTTGTTTTCAATTACCATTGACAATTTATCATATTTGAAAGAAATATATTGATACATACGTGAACATATCAATATAAAAGTGAGGGATTGTTTTGTTCATTTTTCTTGCAATAACTTCTTATGCTGGTGAGAACTGGATACTCCAGGATAATAGGCACATTCATCTGACACTTTTCTTGTTAAATAATTAATTCATCTTTGATTTCTGCACAACACTGACTTAAGTTGTACAGAAATGCAGAACAGAAAAAAAAGGGAATTCAGGTGCAAGTAATACGCTTGTACTTTGGTATAAACTATGTCATTAGTAAACAAAACAACTATCTTGACATCCGAATTTGCATATCCGTGTACTAGTAAAGTTCGATACAACAACGATAAAAGACATCGAAGCAGTGTTTATCTTCATAAAATATTACCTTTGATGATATTAATTTTTCAGTACACTCATAATATCCAGATTATATTCACAAATTGCATATTTATTTGCATAGTTAGTAGGTTTAAACAATATTTCACTATATTTTATAACCAGCAGAACAGTATTTACACTTTCAAAGTAGCAGTTTCGAATTTTCTTCTTTGAAGTGTTTATTGTTTAAAATGTGGAAAAAATGTTGTGAAATATATATTTTGATAATTCATCAAAAGAGTTTGACTGACCGATTCTCATTACTTATTTTTTACGCAACTGCGGATCAGTCCTTTAAAACAAACCCTCGTGGTGATCAACATCAAATTCCACGTGTTCCAACAAAATTATAAACAGCATAGTTTAAAGGCAAAGGTAAGAAATATTTGACATTCTTAGCAATCCTTATAGTATATTTTAACAGGTAAAGACCGAAGTTTTTAATGTCAGGAGTAGTTGTGGTGTAATTAACACATTATTAAAACGTAATATAGTCAGATATGAACGTGCTTTGTATCCCCCGTCTTTGATGTCTTAATCTTATATCAGATTTTGCCAGTATGAGTTACTATTAATACGTACATTTATATCACAAGTTTCAGTTTTTGTAATAACCCTAATATATTATGTCTCCTCATCAAAATTTGACGACTTGTTTTTTCTTGAGGCTGCTGGATTTTTAATTTCAACTGAGATCTGCTCCGGTTATATTTTTCGTATTTGGCTCCGCTGCCTCCCCCGCAGGGTTAGGCTCTGGTTATATTTTTCATATTGGTCCAGTGGAGGCCAATACGAAAAAAAATAACCGCAGCAGATCTGAGTAGAGATTACTGGATATTGTCCCAAATATTTACTTTTTAGAACATTGTTTCGGCAGCATTTTATTTATTCTGGATACATGGATTTAGCTTTCTGGGTTGTTTGTTCCTGATTTTATTAAATGTCCTTAAGGATTGTTTCATTCATTTTAAATGTTGGGGTGGTATCTGGCGGTATAGCGGGTTCTCTGGTATCGTGGTATTGTCATTTTGTTAGGAAATACTTTGCCGATCGCCACCTAGTGACACCATTTTGTAAACAGTTGTTAGTATCGCGTTATGAGGGAACACCATACTCTGTGTTGATTTTTTTTCCACTGAATGACTTACTTTGTGCATTTTATGTTTGATTTTATCAGGAATTTACTCTTTTTCTTTTACAGGTTGCTGAAAACAGATATCATAATTCATAATGGCAAGAAGCAAGGCTCAAGCTAGAAAGTCAGCTGGAGGCAAGGCAAGTAAACAGTTTACCACCAAGGTTGCATGTAAGAATGCACAAACTGCTATTGGTGTGATTATGCCACACAGGTCTAGTACTGTCACTTATTGGAGATCCCAGAAGAGCACTAAGCTGCTTGTCCTGAAAGATCTGACCCCAATTTTTTCTGTGTAAAACTAACAAATAGCATTAGCCACTGTACCAGTGCTGCTTTGGTTGAGTACTGATGTTAATCTAAGTCAAACTTAGTTTGAATATTTCAGCTAACTTGAAAAGCATTCTTTTCCTATGTTCTTTTTTTGTGAGTTAATTTTTACAGGGTTCATATGCCTCAGGGAAATGTCTGGGGAAAGAAAAAATATCAAGGTCATGGAATTGTCGGGAAATTTTTAAAATTTGTCGGGGAAATTTTGGAATATGGCAATTGATATGGAATTTTCTGTTCAGGCAGTCCAAAATTGTATAAAACTGTGTAAAAGAGAGGTCATTTTGTTCGATATCTTGATGTTTCTGGAATTAAGTGTCTTTGATGGCTTGATGTCGGGGGGGGGGGGGGGAACAGTCTGATGTCAGGGAATTTTTTTAGAAAGTAAATTGTATGAACCATGTTAGATTATGCCCGGATGTCACCTTTACAGCCTTGTTTAGGATGAATACATATCTTGCGGCAAAACCAAAGGGACGCTGCTCATTTGCTCCGGTTCAGAAGATTTCATATGGAGACAAATGGTACATACACCTCAGTTTTGAACCGTGGTGAATTGTAACGGTATTGGACAACCAAATAATTATGAGTTATCCTACACCATTTTTAAAAAAAAAAATGTTTTAGTCATAAAATTATGTCTGTATTATTTCTATGATTTCCAAAAATAAACAAAAACAAAACAAACAAAAAAGAGGTCATTGTATGATTTTAAACATTTTAGGTTAATGGGATTGTCTTGTTTTGCATATATCTGACAAATTTCAAGACAATTGTTAATGTGCTGCAAACTCCGCCACAGTAGTTACCTCCCCTTACAGTTGTCGATAACCACTGCCACCACAAGTAGATTTGGCTGATATAGGCTGGAATTACTTTTTTCACTTCTGACATTAGTTTTGAGTATATCATCAGTTTCATTATATTTCACGAAAATAGCATTCATAATTATGAGAAGAGTAAAAATCAAATCAAATAATATGAATTTACAAATTATGAGTGTTCGTCACATGGTTTCAACTATCATCACGTGACTTGTGTGATGGCAGTGGTTAAAGTAGCGTAGCACGACGTAACCGGTGTGCAGAGTTTGAATGTGATGGTGCAACACATTTGAGTTCTAATTACAATTTGATATTCATTATTAATGTTTTACTTATAGACCCCACAGGCTAAAGGAAAGGATACAGCACCAAAGGCCCCTATGTCAGAACCATCTAAAACGAAGGCAAAAGCTGCAGCCAATGATGATGAGGTACAACCTGTTCATCCTTTCTTCTCTCAGAAAGTGGTTTTTGGCTTAATTATGAGACCAGTGCAATGATCTTGTAAATTGTCCACATGACTGCTAATTTCATGATAGATGAATTCACAATACCTCATTGGTTTGATTATTACAATTCAATCTAAAGCTTAGTTTGTCATATGTACTGATTACACCAGATATGAAATTTAGGAACTATATAGCTTAAATCTTTTTGTATTTGCAGAGCTCATTTAAAAAATTTTTAATTTTAAAAAAAGTTTTTTATCTATAATATTTTATTGCTGCAGGATTCAAAGTAAGTAGATTTTGTCATAAGCTAGAAACCTGTTAGATGGTAAATAATAGTTTAATCCTTTCCCTCATATAGACTCATTTTGACGCACTCAATAGGTCTGATCTGCAGAAAACAACAGTTAAACCTTACCAAATTTAATTACAAATCCTCATTTCCAGACCACTGAGGAGCAGCGAACAGCATAAAACCCGATCAGCCTGCGAGTTACTGGTTTTATGCTGTTCGCATAGGTCTTTTCATGGTGCCCTCTATGAGGGAAAGGGTCAACTTATTGTATCACTTGCTGTAAGAAGAGCTGACACAATAGAGATCACTTCTCTGTCGTGTGTCTGTCATACTTTTTCTGTCGCGCTTCTTTCAGCAGGTGGTAAGTGTGTTCCAAGAAACTTTTATTGTAGTGTTATTGACGTTTATATCATGGCATCTTTTTCAAAATCAGCAATCCTAAGAGCCCTTTAGTTTTGTAAACTATGAACCTTGTATTCCCATTTTTATTCCCCTACCGATGTTTACACCGGAGGGGACAATAGGTTTGCCCTCCGTCTGTCTGTCTGTTCCTCTGTCCATCCGTCTGTTCATCTTGAAATCTGGATCCTGCGATAACTTAAAAAAAAAACAACATTCAAGATAATATTACGAAAATTGGCCAGTATATAGATTTTGCACATCACTTTTTTTTTCTTGGACCAAAATTCTGGTTGCTATGGTAATAGAAAAGTTATGCACAGTTTTTTTTCTCGGACCAAAATTATGGTTGCTTTGGCACCTCACCGGTAGCGTACTCCTGTGTTGCGTGCAGCACCAGTTACTTATTATGGAAAGAATACATATACTGTTAAACAAAAAGTCACCTTTAGGAAAATTATTTGAAATATATTTAATTTTTAAAATTTTAATTCCACAGTTTGGGGATAAAGATTCCTAATTACAACCCCCACCCCCTTCAAAAAAAAGACAAGAAAAAAAAAAGACATAGGCATACAAACTAAAGGGTGGAAACAAATTTCATGAATATCTCAAATAAGTTAACTACTGCTTTAAAATAAGAATGCTACTCTTTAGTTATTATTTTTTGGCAGTTATTTATTTTCTCTTGATCTTAAGAGACAGTGTTTTCCATAGGAAATTATCGAATTAGGTGACAGGCTGGCATAATGCATATAGTGCGCAATGTACAGGTAATTAAGATTTTTAAGACAGCTAGTTCATTTTTAGAAAAAGTGATAATATCTGCTGGATGTCAGCTCATGGAAGACACTGAATGGTAAACAGAATGTTTTCTATTACAGGATGAGTCTGCATCATCAAGTGAATCAGAAGATGAAGGTAGGCTTAATTTTAAAACTGGTAACATGCAGATTAAGGAAGCATATATAAACACTATTCCTACTTGTGCATTCATTGATCCGTATTAATTCCACTTGTATACATAGAAATATGAAACTGTTTTAAACATGAAATTATTTAATCTGCAATAAAAAGAAAATCTTCCTATAAGGTTTTAATTAAAACCAGTGCAAAGTCATAAAGCTGAACATAGAAATATTTTAAATCGTGAAAAGAAATGAAGGTAAAGAAACTGATTTCTATAAGTTTACAGATAGAATATGAAGAATATTTTACCTGTTGAAATTTTGTTTGTTCAGCAGCATTAATGCATGAAGGCAATGTTTAAAAACAAGCAACATCACAGATAATCACAATACCTTTGTGTTCTGTACGTAAATTTAATCTTCGCCTGATTTTACCCTTGTACCTCTTGAAGACTAATTTTGATGTCTGTTCATACTTGCTCACTTTCTACACAGTAAGCGCTGACACTAAAGATAAGTTCAATGTTTCATATACCATTAAAAGATCTGTAAATTTATAATCATCTTGTACACGAATATGCATGAGGTAAAGAATTAAAACTGCTAAGCAATGACAATCTGGTTAAATCAGTGTTGTTTAGACTTGTCTGCTTTATAGGTCCCAAGGTCAAGTTACAGAAAGGTGCCACTCCAAAACAGAATGGTCAAGCACAAAAGAAGCAAGCCCTCACCCCAAAGCCTGGCACTCCAGCACAAAAGCAAAAAACCTTGCCAACAAAGCAAACACACCTGCACAAAAACAGAAAACCCCTGCTGGAAAGGTGAACACCCCAGCCCAACCGAAGACTCCAGCCCAACAGAAAACCCCTGCTGGAAAGGTGAACACCCCAGCCCAACCGAAGACACCAGCCCAACAGAAAACCCCTGCTGGAAAGGTGAACACCCCAGCCCAACCGAAGACACCAGCCCAACAGAAAACACCTGCCAAACAGAAAACTCCAGCTGCTAACAAAGAAAATACCCCTGCACAGAAGAAGACTCCAGCGGGCAAGAACACACCGGCACAGAAGGGAAAGAAAGCCAATGACATTAAGGGAAAGAGCATGGCTGATCTTGATGTAGAGGAAGAGGACTATGAAGACAGTGAAGAGGATGAGAGTGAATCTGATGATGATGCCCCTGATTCAATTTTAAATAGATTTGCTGAGGAAGGTGAAAGTGACGATGATGATGATGATGATGATGACGAGGATGATGACGATGATGAGGAGGAGAAGGTAGATGAAAGTAAGTCTTTGTATATCATAGCAAATACAATTACTTCCAGTGTTTTTTTTCACTTTTGGGGGAATGGGGTCCGGGCCCATTTGAGGGGGAAAAAAAGCGCGCGAACTAGCTAAAGGGGGAATTTTTTTTTACTCTATACATCATTAAGGCAGTATATTTTAAATTATTTTTTCATCTCTATTTAAATGATAAAACTGACTCTAAGTTAACACCAACACAAGCACTAGTATGCTTCAGCTGTTTTAATAAAATTCAACATTTTCATTGTGATGCCCATCTGTTCAACACAGAATCACTAAAGATAGTTTGCATCATTAAAAACTGTTAAAAAATTAACTACAATATAATACTGAAGTGGGTGGGGGTAATGCATTAATTCATTAAGACAGGCTTGTTTTTAGATCTATCTATAAACTTTTATACATTAAATTATGCACTTCATATATTATCATTTGTTGAATTGTGGCTTTGGGTGGCTTAAATTGATGTAGGAAAACAAAACTTGCAAAAAAAAAAAAAAAAAGATGTATAAAAGTGTATAGATATATCTTAAATAAGTCCTGTCTTCATTAATTAATGCATTACCCCACCCACTTCACTATTATATTGTAATATATTTTTTAAAGACAGTCTTTAAAATGTGTTTTCTTTCATAAATAACATGTTTGATAACATTATTGAAGCTTTTTAAAACATTTTAACAAGTTTTATCAGAGCATGCTTTTTTCATTATTTCCTACGAACAAACCGGAAGTAAACAATAGATTCAACCATAACTGTAAAAATGCATGCTTTTCACATGCTAATCAAGAAAACACATAAAAACAAGTTACATAATTATAAAAAATGACATTTCTCCAACACCTGGCCCATACCTTTACCAGTTAACTTTATTTTTTGCCATTTTTAGACAATCTGCCCTGTTTACTAGGTATTGTCTGCATATAACAATCTGTCGTATAATGCAGACGATACCTAGTAAACAGGGCAGACGAAATATATTCAGCTGATATTTTATTGTGCAACATTTGTTGATTTAATGAGAGAAACTCATCATTTTGCACCCCAAAATGAACCCTAAGTGGGGGAATTTTCAGCATAATAGGGGGGAAAATATATACTTCTGGCAGGGGGGAATGCCGCCAATTTACAAATGCTCATTGGAGCTATAATGTTCACGCCGAATTTCGCCGCATATTTTAGCAAAAAAAACCACTGACTTCTTTTAGCTCACCTGAGCACAAAGTGCTCATTGTGAGCTATTAGGATCACTCTCTGTCCATCGTGCGTCATCAACAATTTGCTTTAAAGGACATCTCCTCTGAAACTGCTGGACAGAATTTGATTAAACTTGGCAGGGATGATCCTTGGGTGAACCTTTAATAAACTTGATCCATGTAGAATTCTGATTTCCATGGCAACGGAAAGAAAAAAAATAAAACTAAAAATCATCTCCTTCAAAATTAATGGCCAGATTTCAAAATGTTTTGGTACAGATGTTCCTTGGGTAACTCTCTTACAAGAATGCTAAAATTATTCTGATCGGGAAAAAAACATGGCTGCCAGGGGCGTGTCTAATTTGCCTTATATGTATATAGTGAAATCTTTAAATGACATCTTCTCTGAAACTGCTGGACAGAATTTGATAAAACTTTACAGGGATCATCTCCTTCAAAACTACTGACCAGATTTCAAAATGTTTTAATACAGACTGATGTTCCTTGGGTAACCGTATACTCAGGTGAGCAATCCAGGGCCATCATGGCCCTCTTGTTTAATCTAGTCAAATAAAATCACAAGAAGTTACAAATAATTCAGTAGAATAAGTAACCTCCCCATCTTCAGTCTGATGACTTCAAGGATTTTTTTTTAATGTCACTGGCAGTGGAAGTATGTTTATGAAGATCTCAGTGTTCAATTTGTTGAATTACCGTAATTAAAAGAATAACTTTGAAATATATTGAATATATGACTTGAGGTAACAACTATCCGTTAAAGATTGTCAACGTAATGTACTTGTAGAGCCCAGCAAGCCTGCAGTAGGACAGAAAAGAAAGGGACAACCAGAGAAGGCAGTCCCTGAGGGCAAGAAGGCCAAAGTTCAGCAAGAAAGTAGGTTAATTTTTTTTTTCTTGCCTGAGTCTGATAAAAAAAAAAAGCTACTACTGGTGTTGATTATCAATACTCTACTACATGCTTCATTTTATTTAAATTTGTAGAATTAGTTTGAAAAAATAGATTGAACTGAGCAAGATAATTTATATTTGCACCACTTTTGAGCCTGGTATGCTTATCCAATGGCATTCCTGGTCAAGCAGTGTTGCTATAGCAATGTGGGATTCATAACTCAAATGCAGGATGGTTTCTGTTTTTGTTTAACTTCTCACTACATTTCCTCATCCGGAATACTATAGACTAGGATTTTATGACAGGATGCATTACTGATTGCCTGTAGTAGGTGTCTGCCTAAGTTGTTCACTCTTCAACCCTGGCAAACTTTTTCCAACCTTTACCAGACATAGTCACAATTTTTATTGTTTCAATATTACAGCTAAGTCCAAGTAATTCTAAAGTTATTGCTCTTGAATTGATAAGAATAAAATGTCTGCTCTCAAATAAATGTAGATAAAACCTCACCAGACTTGGTTTAGAATGTTTATGTTATGGCATACACTGACACAATATCTTAACCCAATTTGAAAACGTTAAGTATTCTCAGAGTTATTGCCCATGAATTGGTAGACTTGGCAATGTCTGTTCTGTAAATTTCATATGATTGATTACCCTTAATGACCATGGATATCACTATATTAAAAATAAATGCCACATACCCTTTGAACTTGAAGTATTTTTAACAATTTTGGTTGAATAAACAAGGAATGAGCTTATTAATTTGCACCACTTTTGAGCCTGAGATGCTGATCCAATGGTATCTTTGGTCAAGCAGTGTTGCTATAGCAACGTGGGATTCATAACTCAAATGCAGGATTGTTCCTGTTTTTGTTTAACTTCTCACTACATTAGCAGTATTTACACCTTATTACCTTTTGTCTCACTGCTAATAATAATGATACATCTTATCAGAGTTCTATAATGAGGGATCCTACAGGTAATTGTTTACCTCCACTTTTTTTTTTTTTCACTTAAAGGGAATGGTTTTGGGGCCAATTGAAAGGGGGGGAAATTGTTGTGATGGGGAATATAATGTGTTTAACAAAGTTGACATATCTGTTTCCACTGGCTTCAGTGTTGCAGTGATGTAAACATCTTAATATGCTAACAGATTAGTTTCCTCACAGGCTAGTGTTTTAAAAGAAATGATAAAAAGCTGAAGCCAAAAAAACACTGGCTATGAGATTTTTCAGTGTACTTGATATTTTTACCACTCTTCCTACAGAGCCTAAGGTAGGGGACAAGAGGAAGGCAGATACTGAGGGCAATGCTTCACCAGCCAAGAAACCTGTCAAGGTGAACGAGAGTATTGAAGGTATTGTTTTATTTTATTCATATATCTATTGTGCTGGTATATGTCTAGCTCTTATTGATTTATAAGGTCTACCTCAGAAATGGAGTTCTGTGACTTACTGCCGCCATTCAGATTGGTAGTTTCAAAATCTGGGAGTATCGGCTTGATATATTAGGGTATTTACCAGGAGTTATTGGCTTATATTACATTGATGGGACTTGGAAGGGTTTCATGCCACAAAGAGAGCTGCTATAGAACTTCAAGACTGCTTGACTGAAACAAATTAGATTTGCCTTATCTGTCTTATCACCAAACTTTGTGACACACATAACTCTGAAAGTATTGGTACTACAGACTTGAAACTTCATGGGTGTATTATTCAGGACATGAACTTGCGCACCTTGGTATTTTCATTGAATTACCGTTGCCATTGACAGAGTTAAGGGCCTTGAATTTGTGAAAATATGAAATATTTGTGACTCGTGTAACTGTAACATGTAACTTCTTGTTCCTTTCCAGATCGTGACAAGAGGACTTTATTCGTGAAGAGTTTCCCACAGAACACTAAGCAAGCTGACCTGAAGGCTCTCTCCTCAGACATCATGGAGGTTCGCCTAAGGGCTGCTGGACAGTTCAGGTATTAGGGAGTGAACGGATTGTCTTGTGATAAAATTTGATCCCTGTACAAGAAAAAGATTTCAGCATTATGACATCTTCCAAAAATTAATTTTCCCTGCCTGTTGGAGAATGCAGGTATCAAGAACTTGAACAGAATCAACATTTTTATTTATCAATTATGTTAAATGCCATTTTGACTTTTATTTCCTGTATATTATCAGAAAGCGTGCATTAAGTATGCCAAACCGTATTAAACTATGTGCTTAGACAGCTGTGACACTCTTTTCGTAATAAAGCGCAATGTTCAGGTATACCTATGTACAGCATAAGGTTCACGTGAACAGCATGGTATATGGTCTTAGACAACTGTAAGCAAATAGTTGCATAGGGTTTGGCATACTGAATGCATGCTTGATTTTGCTGATGGCAGTGGTTGCTTTATTGTTGGGAAGGCAACCTTTGCATTGTGTTTGCAAGTGTTCATCATTGCTGACATGAGAATGTTCAGATAGGCATAGTGCTCAGACATTCTGTAAATGAAGTGTATGTACAATATTGTAGAGCAAGCAGCTTCATCAAATTAGATTTTTGTCTATAATAAACCATATTGTACATTAAAGTAGTTAGCAAAGCTGATCCTCATTTTATCGATAATCTCAAGCAATCCTCGCAGTAATGGGTTTTGAATTTATCAGAACTCAACTACATTTTGCACCACTTTTGAGCCTGGTATGCTTATCCAATCATGAATGGCATTCCTGGTCAAGCAGTGTTGCTATAGTAATGTGGGAGTCATAACTCAAATGCAGGATGGTTCCTGTTTTTGTTTAACTTCTCACTACATTTGCACATTGGAGGTGTCCACTTCAGTTATTCACTCTTCAACTCTGACGTGGTCACAGTGTTTATCAGCACAGTATTTCAGCCAAATCCCATTTATTCCAATATTAATTTCCAAAGTTATTTGCCCGTGAATTGATAAAGAATTAACAGAGTTCACTCTTTGACTTAATTTAGATCCCTCATCACATGACTGAGTCATAATACTCACTTAATGGCATATTCTTAGTTAATTTGAGAACCAGAAAATCTTGGCCCTTAAGCTGATTAAACTACTCATTGGCAATGCATGTTGGTTCCTGTTTTTGTTTAACCCTTTCCCTCATATAGACTCATTTTGACGCACTCAGTAGGTACCACATAAAGCCTGATCTGCAAATACCAAATTTAATTGTAAAATCCTCATTACCAGACCACTGAGGAGCAGCGAACAGCATAAAACCTGATCAGCCTGCGAGTTACTCGCAGGCTGATCTGGTTTTATGCTGTTCGCATAGGTCTTTTCATGGTATCCTCTATGAGGGAAAGGGTTAAACTCCACTACAAATCCACACTAGTAATATATTTTGCTGCAAGTTACATACACCTTTAATGAAAATGGGATTTAAGGTTATCCATCCATCAGTGAATTGTGATCATGGTCAATCAAGTGACTAAGGGAATTTTTTTAGTAAATGCAAACCTCCATAGACTGAGAAAAATATCTTATAATTCAAAGTCAGTGGATGCTTGCATCTGCACTGAAGTCTTTATCAGCATTTGAAGGACTGTTGTTAAAATTTAATGATGGATTATCTTGAGGATTCACCTGCAGCAGGTAGAGAGTTTGTTGCACACCAGTCTGTACTTAACCTGATCATTTTTATATAATTGCACTTTATAATATTTAAACAAAATTCAACAACCTGTCAAGAGTTTCAGTAACTTCAGAGCTACGACCATTTCTTTGGTCTCTAACTTCAGTTAATGTAGACCAGTTATAACAAAAGACAGGCATATGTTGTGATATGTCATTTTAGTATAGAAACTTTACATTTTATGATCTGCACCACTTTTGAGCCAGGTATGCTTATCCAATGGCATTCCTGGTCAAGCAGTGTTGCTATAGCAATGTGGGATTCATAACTCAAATGCAGGATGGTTTCTGTGTTTGTTTAACTTCCCACCACAAGTTTTACATTTGATGTTTTGTATCAACAGTCATTAATATTCTTGACAGATGGTGAAAAAAAAAAAAACTGTTATATTTTCCAGATTTGCATATGTTCAGTTTGCAACAGAGGCTATGGCTGAGAAGAACTTAGAATTGTTAAAAACCAAGAAAATAAGGGGCAAACCCTTTAAAATTGATTTCTGTGGAGAAAAAAGTCAGTACAAATCCAAAAATCAGACAGAACGTGAGCCCCAGGGTAAGTTGCTTTAAAAATGTGCTTTGAATGGTTTTCCACAATGCTTCCCAGTAGCAGCAGTGATTGTTTTTCTTGAATTGTGTAAGGGTTTGGTACCCCTTTGTGAAGAATTAGTGTTGTTTTTCTCAACATTGTGGGGGGAGTAGCAACATTTCTGCTTTAATTGTGACAAGAAAATGTGGGCTAAGACAGAAACCTTGCAATTTTTCTGCAAAATGATAAGGAATTGTTAATATTTTCAAGAAACTGAGATATTGTGGAAGAGAAGCACTTTTGAAATCATTCAGCGTAGTAGGGCTTAAACCATGCCTCTGTTAAAAAATACATTTTTGAATTGTGAATCAATTTCCTTTAAATTATGAATAAGAAGAAAAAATCGCTGAGCAGCTGAAACACCTAACAGATTTGAAATCAGAAAGTGTCAGCATATTGAAGTAATCGATGGTTAAATCAGTCATTTTGACACCTTTGGTTAATAGACTTCATGCCAGATTGAGGTAATGATTGACATGGGGACTTTATTTCTTCTAGTTTCTAGTGTCTTAGCTTACCCTTGTATAGTACACTGTTAGATGATGTATCTGGTTATGTGTTATAAAATATATTGATATTAAACAGAATTTCAAGATGATTGTAGATTTTATTTTGTTTTTAAAAATTTCAGCAGAATCGGACCCACTGAAATTGTACGTAAGAGCATTGGGAGGGTGCTCTGTGATGACGGAGCAGAATTTGAAGAAGGCTTTCCCCGCTTCAGAAAACATCACTGTTCCTGTATCAAGAAAAACAAAGGAGCCCCTTGGGTATTTGTCACTTTTACAGAATACTGTTTTAGTATTGGTTTTGTAATATATTACTCTAATGCAAGATAATTAGGTCCTTAACATTTATATTTTTATCTCCACTTCACAGAAATTGGAGCTACATAGGAATCACTCTTGTTATATCCTACACACACACTACACAAAGACAAGGTGTGATGTGGGGATAGTAATCCCCTCTTGGGATAATTCTAATTTCTGTTGATTTGGCATCATATTAATACCTCTTTGTGGTTCCTTAGTTGGACCAGGACCATGTGTCAGGGGGGTCTTCATAAATTATCTTCATCTGCAGAGATAGATCTCTCATAGATCCAAGGAAGTCTGGAAAATTAATTGTTTAAGAACTATTAACATTGACTACCTTTCAAGTATATCACAGGCTTAAATGGTTTTGTACTGTTCACTACTTTACAATACTTTAAAAAAAATAAATAGTTGAAAATTATTTAAAATGAATGATATATTATAAAACCAATTCTTATATGAAAAAATTTGCTCTTGATAACTAGACCCATGAAAATAATTCAGTTAGAAGACCTTCAGTTTCTAGATGGCATATATGTTTACACGTGAAAAAGTCTTTGATACAAACCAGTGACAATGTTCATTTGGTATTCTGTATGAATTTTGCAGGTATGGATTTTTGGAATTTCCACGGAGGCTGCTGCAAAGAAAGCCTTTGACGATAACCAGAACAATGACACCTTCGCTGTCATGTTTGCCCGGAAACTAAAGAGTGCTGATAAAGATAAGAGGGATAAAAGTAAGTTGACTCAGCCGGGGAGAAATACTTCAAATCACTATAATGGGTGTACTTTTTGGTACAACATGGAAGCCCTAATATGACTGTGAACGTGAAAGTTATTACTTGGTGCACTGGTTTGTTGTTTTTGCCTCTCTTCCCTTGCAAAGATTGATGTTGGAAACACACACTTGACTGTTTTGGATTCATGGCATTTGTCATCTGTGGTCACGTGGATGTATTGTAATTTGTCACCAATTTTTAGTCAGTTTCATTGGTTTCCTTGACAATTGGTGTGGTGGAGATTTGGAATAAGTGGGTATGATGTTGATACACATCTCAGAAATAGTAATGGAGAAAGGAATGGACTAGTTGGTGTGTGATGCACTAGGTGGTGCTGACATTGGGTGCCAGCAAGTCTAAGTGCTTGATTTCATGTGTACCGGTATGTTGACTTTTCTGTGTTGGAAGTGATTGTTTATATTAAATCTTGTGTGTGTTGGGTACCTTTGATTTATATTTCCTGAATTTGATGGGAGACGTGATATTTAGTATAATATCAGGAGTTGTGATGGAGTGATGAACATTTTTCAGGTGTATATTTCATAATAGTTTTGCTTGGATGTTGATGATGAAAAGTTTAAAAATTCTTAACTTTCAGGCAAAAATATCTGTTGGTTTACTGAGAGTTTGGTGTGATCTAGAAGACATCTTTCAAATTTTGAAATAATAAATTAAAATGCATGCTAATTGGACATGATAGCTTCTATATCTGTCAAAAATCAGCAGAGCCTATAAAATCTTGAAGCTACTGGTTTGTTGGCAATCAAATGGAGCAAATAAATCTGATCAGGTTTTCAATAAAGTTAATAAAGTTTTTTTTGTCTGTTCATTCAAGGTTTGCATGAAGATCCTCTGAGGTTATATGTGAAGTCTGTAGATGAGAACACAACTGAAAGTTCCCTGAAGGGGCTGTTTCCAAAGTCGGTAGAGGTAGTTATCCCCAGGGATTCCGTGGGGGGCAAATGTTTGGGGTAAGCCTGGATTTCGTCTTCCAAATATGATCAATTCATTTTCTGATTGACTTAATCTGATGGTATATATTAGAGAAAGGTTTCTAATTACTCTTTGTTTCGAGTATGTACAAATGTTTTGTATGAAAAATTGTTTATTTCTTAGTCAAACTTGAAATGGCTTTAGAAAGTTTCCCTTTGAGATGTTATTTCAGTAAAAAATAAGCTGCTTGTTGTTTGATTGGTGAATATTATTGTCAAATGGTGGGCATGTTGTAGGTATGCATTTGTGTCGTTTTTAACACCTGAAGATGCTCAGGAGGCCATTAGAGCAAACCAGTGCAACTTTGAGAAGGTTCATCTAGCAGTAGAGAGGAACAATAAATGTAAGCTGCTGGATCATATTGTACTTGACAGACCATGTCTACAGGGGTGAATCATTTTCAGTGAAGGTTCTTGTTAACCCTTTCCCTCATATAGACTCATTTTGACGCCCTCAATTAGTACCACATAAAGCCTGATCTGCAGAAAACCGCAGCTAAACCTTACCAAATTTAATTACAAAATCCTCCTTTCCAGACCACTGAGGAGCAGCAAACAGCATAAAACCTGATCAGCCTGCGAGTTACTCGCAGGCTGATCTGGTTTTATGCTGTTCGCATAGGTCTTTTCATGGTGTCCTCTATGAGGGAAAGGGTTAAATGTTATCCAACAGGACACATTTTCTACAGATATATATTGTAACAAAAGGTGCCATTTAAACAGATTAAGGTTTCTGTTTGGCTCATTGTTTTGAAGCTCTAAACAGGTGTGTATGCAACAAGCAGTTCTGTATTTTGGACTGAGTGAGAGATGCACCTCTGGTTAGGACTCTGTGGAATTATTCTTTTCATGCTTCCCCCAAATGCATCCATTGCATAATAAAACTACTATAATACACATTCAGTACTTTCCATAGCTTTAAATAATGATTTGAGGACTGGTCCCGCAGTCATGTGGTAAGAGCATCTGCCTTGGAATTGAGAGATTTTGGTTTCTTTCCCTGGCTGCAACATACCACAGTTGTAAAAAATAGTAATGTAGTACTGGTATAGCTCATTTGCTTGGCACTCAGCATTTAAGGGTATTTCCAAAACAGGTCGGCCTGGTATCAGGATAATGTGATTGGGTGTGGTATCATACCACATGCCTAGCCATGATACTGCAGTGTGACAGCACTATATCTCTCTCAAGTAGACACTGTCTCTAAATGACTTATACTATCAGTGGGGCATTAAGTAAACAAACTGACTTAAGCAGGAGAAAAGTTAGTTTATTATTGAAGGTATTTTACATTTTAATGTCAAGAGTCTAACTGATAACAAAAGTATTGTGAGGAATCTGTTAGAAAATGTATATTTCATGGAATGTGTTTAGGAATTATTGTAAGTGAACATTCATGAACAGCATTAAGAAGAATATAATTAGGAATCAGCTTAATTCTGATCCTTTGCTCTACTGAAGATGAATAAAAAGTATTTTATGAATCATGATAAAGAGGTATTTGTGTTACTTTCTTTCAGATCTGGACCCCAAGACGTTATTTATTCCTAAGCTTGATAAGAAGGAAACCAAGAATTCTTTAAAAAATAAATTCAAACAAGTGATGAAGGTTGAGATCATTGGAGAAGGGGACGCAAGGTACGTGGCTAAATAGGCTGTCAGAATCTGTTGTTTTAATGCCCTGGATCAATTTCATTTCTCACAGCAAAATTTTTTACTTTGTATTTTATTGACAGTCTCTTTCCGCAATGACTGACTGGAAAGTCGTCGTTGGCCACATGACCTGGTTAAGTCACACATGGCTGGAGAAAAGGCATGAACTCCTGGCCTGTCTGTATTCATCTGTTGGATTACTGTGTTTCTGGTCAGGAAGGAAACGGAGCCACACCTATTTCTATGTACAATCTGTCCTTCAATCATGTGATATGTACTAGATTAACAGTGACTTGATGTATCAGTCAATAGTAAACAAGCTTTATAATCATAACAGGCATCCCTGTTCATTAAATGTCTCCTGAGATTTTTCCTCAGATGTAAAATTTGAAGGTCAATTCCTCCATAATTATGAGCCTAAAGAGAAGAATTTTGTGAATATTTGTCATGAATATTACTTCTTTTTTTTTTCAGGTCCCTATAATCAGGGTCACCCCATTTTTTTTCCTCGTCAGTAGGTGTGCGTGGGTCGAGGCCATCCCACTCCACACCGTACATTATTAGACATAAGATATATACAATTTATGCATATATTATCAGTAATAATTTATAGGGTCTGAAAAAAACAAAAACAAAAAACATTGAAATAACAAACAGAAAAAGGGGGGGGGGAAACATATTCACCAAATATATATTTCTATGAATGAGTTGTCGTGATTAAGATTTCATTTTCTTTTGTTTTGTTTTGGATTAAATATCATTTAAGGTATTTGAGACAAAAGTCTTACAACTGACCATCTTTCTCTTTCTGCCTTGCTAATTTTAGCAGATTTATAAATTTCCCAAGCAAATTTTAAGCTATTCATCATTGATTGACAGTTTGGTAAAATTTGTTTCATTTTACATAGGAAAATATATCTTTTAACTTCTAAAAATAATATTGTATAACTATCTTTGTCTTTGTATTTTTCATATACTCCAAATATAAAATAGTTACTGTTGAGAAGTCCTGAATTTTTTTGTATAAATGATAATTTTTGCTTTAAGAATCCAAAGATAACCTGTAGTTTTGGACAACTCCAGAATAAATGTAATATGGTTTCTTTTTCTGTTTTACAAAAAGTACACATCTTATTATCTGTTATATTCATTTTCTACAACAAATAATTAGTACCTAATATTCTATGAAGTATCCTTGTTTGCAACCATTGAATATATGAATCTCTTGTAATTTGAAATGTTAGACTGTAAATATCATTCCATGGTAAAGACAAATCAGAGTAAACATTATTCCATTTTTCTTGACTACTTGGAATATCATTATTAGCTATAAGTTTTAAATTGTTTATTGGTATTCGCACCAACAATAATTGGTTTTAAATAAGAACTGATTAATGGAAATTTTACTATGTTATTATTGAATTCAATTTTACAGGCCGCTTTATATCTATTCACATTTATTCTGAGAGCTTCATAATGTATAAAATTGATATAACATCCTGTTTTTTTAACCACTTCACTATGCATTAAAAGTTCTCCTTTATTATTCACAATATCTTGAACAAAACATAATCCTTTGTCCTATAGAACTTTTATAAAAATTCAATTCCCCAAAATTTATTTATAACATATTTTATAACTTTTCAAAACAGTTATCCAAAAATTGTTTTTTATTTTACTAATAACTCTATCTGCATCAATTTTCCAGATTCTGTATAACTTTTCAAAAATTAAAAAAACTTTATATATTAATCCCCTTCACAGTAATTTTACATGTTATAGTACCTTTGATTTTTACTCGCTCACCCCATACAAAATCCGTGAACAACTTATGTATATTTTCCATTATCTTACGAGGTGGTGTTGGCAAAGATGTAAAACAATGCGTTAAAAGTGGAAGTAATAATGATTTTACTACTGTTATTTTACCAATAGGGACAACTTTCTTCTTTTCCAAAATGAAATATTACATTCTTAGAGATGTTGTAAAATTTCTAAAAAGAGTAGTGGTACGGAATTGAAGAAAATCTCAAGTAGACTGGTCTCAGTGTGAGGTCAGGCTCAATTCCAATACTTGATCATAATGGCCATACTTCAGGTTTAAGCATGAAAATCATACTTAATTTAGGTAATTGATTTTGAGAATTTGAGGATAGGTCTTTTAGTTTTTGTTTACATAGATGGTAAAATATCCATGATGATTTTAAACACATATTTTTGTGACAGCTGTAACCATTCTGTATGTTGTGTGGTTACAGGAAGGCTGTGCTAGGGTTCCAGCTGGCGAAGGTGGCACAGAAGGCTCTTGAGGCCAACAAGGCAGCCTTCCCAGGCATCCGGTTCAACCTTGCACAGAAAGGTGAGTAGGTCTATGATGATGGTGACATCTGTGTCTGGCATTAGGAGCTTGTTTTGTTGCCCATTTAGACGTGTTTTCCCTGGGTACTTTGGCTCCACCCTCTATATGAATGTCACTATCATTGCTAGCAAAAAAAATCAAACAGGATAGCTTTGATCAGTTTTTGATATTAAAGTATAAAGATTTCAAAAAGTGTTCTTGCATAGAAAAATGATTGAGGTAATTTTTCAGAAGGCATTTTCTGCATATGCAAATAAATCTCATTATAGTTTGCTGCATTCTCTATGTCAATATAGTGATTTATTTATTCTCTCTAGATCAGGCAAATGTTTGCCAAAAGTAGTTTGGGTCTAAAGGTCATATATTGAGACAAAATCCTTTGAAAATTAGATGTTCAAAGGTTTTGTGTGTAGATTGACTAAAAATTAAAGTTTATCTTTTACATCTCTAGCAAACTATTGAATCCCTGGAATTACACTTTTTCTTTTAAATTATTTAAGATGAGGAATCTGGTAATAAAGCAAAGAAGGAAACTGAGAAACAGACAAAAAAGACTGCTGTGGCTGTGAAAGTTCAACAGAAACAGGCTGAGGAAGAAGATGATGACGATGATGATGATGACGACGACGATGATGAATCTGACAGTGAGGAAGAAGAACCAGTTAATAATGTGAAAGCTGCAGCAGCAAAAAAGACTGTGCAAACAAAACAAGCACCTGTAGAAGAGGAAGATGATGACGATGATGAAGATGATGATGATGACGACGATGATGATGATGACGAAGACGATGATGATGATGATGATGATGATGACGAAGACGATGATGATGATGATGATGACGATGAGTAAATGAAATTGAACATATATATGTGTATATTTAAATGACCACTCTGGGATGATAGTTTCAGTGCAACAAATTTACAGAAACTCTGTGAAAGGATACTAGTTGTCATTGAAAGTTTTTCATCTTCTCTAGTTAAGACTTGATACTTAGCTCTGGGTGGAGACAGGCAGCAATCATCATACTGAAGACCTCATTCAGTAATCAAGACCCAATATCAGTCAACCTCATCGGAGCTAAAAAATAAAATCAGCAAGTGTGTATCCTAGAAGTTGTTTAGAAGTTGGAGCGTAATTTTTTTCCATTGTGGTCTGACTGTCAAACTTTGGTAGTCTGTGGAGTGTTGAGGTGGCATGGTACAGTACAGATCTTTCAAGCTGGAAGCTGTGTCCAGTAGTCCTATGGTGTGTGGTCTCCCACGCGGGTGGTTCTGGGTTTTAGTACTTAGTTTTTTTTTTCCCCAGACTTATTTCAAGCAATTAAGAAATGAAAGGATCTGGACTGGGTCATCCAAAATCTTAATTAGGATGATAATTAATTACAGTGTATGTGTCTTGTACAATAGAATAGAGC
>CM037785.1:50289215-50339215 GCA_021229015.1 Solen grandis | reverse complement strand
ATCAGTAAGAAACCCAACAGTGTTTCGGGCCTTTAATTCTTAAACACATGTAAAAAATTATTTTTTACCGTTCCCCTGATCATTCATGTAGGTTATTTAGTCATATATATACGCGGAATACGGTTAAAAATATTACCCGAATATACCAAACATGCTACAGAAAGACTTATTATATATTATATATAGGAAATATTATTATTGCTATTAATATACATCATATCTCATATAGCTATTAATATTCATATTCTTTTAAGTCATAAGGATATGGAACACAGCTTCAGTATAACCCGAATATACTTAACCTGTTATGACTTGTATATTATTATTGCTATTAATATTATTATATTATAAATACAAAGCCTCTAATAGACAATTATTTCCTCATTTGATACTTATTTGAAAAAAAAAAAAAGTCATATCCGCAGACCGTATTCCATATACGCTGATCATTCATGTAGGCTATTTAAGTCATATACGCGGATATGGAACACAGGTACAATATAACCCAAATAAACTAAACCTGTTAAAAGTTAAACGTAAAAAAGTATATTATAATTTTTAATTACCTTTAAAAATTATTCCCTCATTTGCTACTTATTTGAAAATTAATGTCATATCTGCAGACTGTATTCCATATCCGCGGATATGGGCCATATCCGCTGTTTAGCTGTACCGCTTTCGGAACAAATTAAACGTCTACATGATCTTAGTTCATCAACACAAAAAATGATGACGTATACACATGAAGCTTTGAAAACGTAAAGAGAAAGTAGATGGAAAGAGAAAAACTCTCCATCCAATCTCTTTCTAGGATGTTATGGCGGCCAATACAAGGACAGGAAAGATAGATATGAAGCATGGGTTTATGAAGAGTATCATCAGAAACCAAGTAGACAGGTACTGGTGTGATAAGCAATGAACTCGACATATCAATTATCTCAAGTGGAAAGTCTTTGTCCTTTGCTTCTTAAAGACCCTTCATATATCTTTTTCAGCTGTGCTATCTTTTATATGTAAGTTTGTAGTGGTTAATATGGTGTAGTTCTTAATTTTTTATTTTTGCAATTAATTTGTATCATAAACTCTTTCTTAACTGTGGGGTAGAGACTTGACTTTGATGGCATGTTTCAGTGTTTGCACATACTAATTGTCCGAAATCAGATGCATAGATGTGTGTCAGGGCATACTATTCTAGATGAATAGACAAGCCAAAGTGGACTGGCTAGACATCTGGCATTAGTTGTAAACTTGTTAAAATTATATAGCATGTTCCCCCATGGTGCACTTAACCAGGAGATATTCTATAAATATTTTAAAGGTCCTAACTTAACAAATGCATTGAAAAATTTCCTAACAAATAGAACAATGAAAACAATAGTAGAAGGCGAAAAATCAAGCGAAACAACAGTAGACTCAGGAGTACCCCAAGCCAATCCTATTCTTGTGCCACATAAATGACCTGCCAGAATGTGTAAAATCCTCCGTCAGACTATTTGCAGATGACTGCCTACTATATAGAATGATAAAATCAGAACAAGATCACATCCAATTACAACAGGACCTAAATAGCCTAGAAACATGGGCAACAAACTGGGACATGAAATTCAACGCGAAAAAATGCTATATCATGTCAAAAAAAAACCCTTGGACTACAAATCTCAAATGACTTAAAATGGAATATACATATCAACAAGGTATGCAAAAAAGCAAATTCAACTTTAGGCTTTTTAAGAAGGAATCTCAGAAATGTACCACAGACCTGTAGAAAAACAGCCTACATTACACTAGTAAGATCAATAATGGAATATGGGGCTACCATCTGGAACCCCTATCAGAAAGACAACATAGACAAACTAGAAAGAATCCAAAACAGGGCAGTAAGATTCATAAAAAGAGACTATACAAGTAGAACACCAGGGACAATATCAAAAATGAAACAAGAACTTGAACTAGAAACTTTACAAGACAGACGCCTAAGCCTCAGATTAATATTAATGTACAAGGTGGTTGAGGGGTTAGTAATAGTTCCAGCACTGCCAACATCAGATTTTGTGAAATTCACCAGACCTAAAAGGACAATAAAAACAAAAAAATTTAATGGCTGCGAAACATCAAATATACTAGAAAAACGCATTTGCAAAAATTCAAAGGGTCTGGAAATACCATCATCAAACTCTAAACAATATGAAAATTCATTCTTTGTGGACACTGTGATTCACTGGAATCATCTCCCTGATAATATAGTGCATGCTGGCTCTGTTGAGGCATTCAAAAATGCCTTAAAGAGCCACCGCCAATAGTGCGGAGCTCTTCTTCCGTTGTGTAAAACCCAGTATTGGGATCTACAACGTATTTGTTTCAGATTCAGATTCAGAAAATGAATTGATAGTTTTCATTATTTATAGAAAATAATAATTAACCAGAAACTTCTTTCAGTATTTTTTTTTATTTATAAAGGTTAAGTGGCAGAAAATACTAGAACCTGTAAAAATAAACAATTGGCAGGTAATAAAATGCTGCAACTAAAATATCGCAATATTTTGTGAGTGCACTGGTATAGTGGAGCTATCCAGTATCATTGAGTTCGTCTTCAATAACATTATTTTATTAAAATCATTTCAAATGATGTATTTCATCTGAACATTATGAAAATAGGATCCCAATACCGGAAATTTGTATGTATTTTAATGAGAAAATTTTAAATAGGCATAACTCTTTCCCTCATATAGACTCGTTTTGACGCCCTCAATAGGTATCACATAAAGCCTGATCTGCAGAAAACCACAGTTAAACCTTACCAAATTTAATTACAAAATCCTCATTTCCAGACCACTGAGGAGCAGGGAACAGCATAAAACCTGATCAGCCTGCGAGTTACTCGCAGGCTGATCTGGTTTTTTGCTGTTAGCATAGGTCTTTTCATGGTGTCCTCTTTGAGGGAAAGGGTTAAACACTGCAACTTCATTTGAGATTTTCATGCAAATTGAACAAGAATTAAGTGTTGCAGTGCAAAAGAGAAAAAAATCTAAAAAAAATTGGTAAAATCACAATGTTGTCAAACATAAAACATCATCTTATGTCATGCATCTCAAAATCGAGAGAGGTCAAGGTCAAAGTGTGGTCCAATTTATTCATTTCTTGGACATCAGGATCTTTCAAACTTCAAAGTACTTACCGGTAAATACATTATTAGGTCACTGGATTCGAAATTTGGTTTTAAGTTATCAATTCAGCGCAACATGCTATTTTTGGTACTGGCTGTCATGCAAATGTGAACTATTCCTGTCTGAAGCTAATGCAGGATGCCAAGAAGGTCCACTGTTGACTGTCAATTTGTTCAGGATGGAGGCATAGCTATTGCCTCCAGCATTATGGTAACAGCATTAAAAAAAGCAGGTCTGCCTCTGATTCTTTAAACATGAAGCAGACTCATCTGTAAATGTGACAGGGCAAATAGTCTATGGCATAAAGTAATATGGTTACACGGCTTGAGATGGGTCCAATTCTGAAAGATATGGTGTACAAGTTAGATTTTTAAAAGATAAAAAGAAACAGGTTTATTGCATGAAATAATAATTAAAATATCTAAAAATCACTACTGATATAACACAAACAACATTGTAGTCGTATTGTTCGAGGAAAGCTGTCCGATCTTGTGACCACCTTCAAACTCACACACTGCCCTGGATGGGAATCAAACGGGGGACGACATTGATGAGAAGCCCATGCACTAACAACTATGCTAACTTGACTGCACTTAGCAGTACCAACAAAACACACATTTATTAAATTTACTGGAGAAGCCCCCAAAATAGGATTTTATTTGAAATTTTGCATGCTAATATATCACATTTTACATTTTAATCCCTGTTCTACTGACTGTTTCAAATTGGGTTGGTTGTTTTAGCATTCGGAATTGTATGATTTATTATTATTTGGATCTTGATTTGAAAAAAAAGTTTGCCTGTATGTTTCATACAGCATCTGAAATTGTCTGGTTTAGTTGGTTTGTTGTTAACATATTTTATTATCGATAGACATCAAATGCATATATATGTAAATAAAAAATTATAATGAATGACATATTAGTGACAGTAGTAATTTAAATAACCATCAAATGAAAAACATGCTTGCCTTGCTCAACATATCCTTGGTATATAAAAGATTTGTATCCACAATATTTGGATCTGAAATGCCTTTTATTCTCTGATATTGGAACAAAAATATTTATTAAACATGGTCTTCAATGATATGGGTTTTTTTTCCTAATGAATTTGACAAAAGCAGCTTTACCCTTTCCCTCATATAGACACATTTGACGCACTCAATAGGTATCACATAAAACCTGATCTGCAGAAAACCACAGTTAAACCTTACCAAATTTAATTACAAAATCCTCCTTTCCAGACCACTGAGGAGCAGCGAACAGCATAAAACCTGATCAGCCTGCGAGTAACTGGTTTTATGTTGTTCGCATAGGTCTTTTCATGGTTTACTCTATAAGGGAAAGGGAAAAAGAATACTCAAGGTACAGAATACATTTGTCTCAGCTCAGTTTGGCTAAATGTGTTGATCATAGGTGACTGACTTAAAAACTGTTAATTACTGTATTGAGTTTGTCACAAATGGTGAGTTGTATTGCTCATTATGACCATCTTAATGGTGAAGGTGTCAAATGTGATTTAGTATATATATTCACATTTCTGAAATTATCATCATTGATGTGTTTATCCAAACAGTAAATATATCTGCCACATTGTCAGTGTGTGATTCTCAGATAATATAAATTATGTTTAAGACATATGTAAGATCATGGAGTTGGAGGTATGCACCTTAATATTCTCATGTAATGTTTTGTAAGATATTATGTAATGAAATTTATTTTTATATTGCTGTATGAAGTGCTGGTATATGTACATATTGTAATATTATGTAAAAAATATACATATTTATGAAAAGTTTTATGTTTATTCATACATATATGTATCTTTCTGTTGATACATAGAAATTAATAGTTAATCATCTAATGTTAGGTGAAGTAGCTTCCTTATGATTTCTGTTTTCCTACTATTATTTTGTGTATACATTATATTTTAATATCAGATGATTTTTTCAGGGATAATTATGACAGAGAGGTAAAGGCCAAACCTCAAAAGAAAGGCAGCTACTTTGGGCATCATCAGAACCGCTCCAAAAAACCATGTCAGGCAATTTATGTCCCTCCAACAAAATCAGAATACAACGGGGAGGAAATACACGAGTCCTCAGAGGGTAAGGGTGTAGATTATTTATATGGAATTGTTAGCATGTTTGTATACAAGGGTACATGATATCATTTTACTTTTGTATAATTATTTGTAGCAGCAAAAACCAATAATTTTTCAGTTTATCAACATGTATTTAATAGAGTAGATTTCTTTAAAGAGTCCACCAAAATCTAATATTTGCTCTAATTCGATATATTTTGTTTCAAATTTTAATTTGGAATTAATAAAGATAAATTAGAATACATATACATTGAATTCAGAAAAAGTAAATGATATTTTTGGACTATTTGGACTTATCAATATTTTAGCTTATTAATGAAAAGTTATACATTTTGACAAGATGAAATAAAAATCACAGTCTTACAGGACATTTCTAATGTGATACTGATCTATTCTTTTGAAAATTGCATGTTTATACCAACACTATCAACACTCATACTCTAATGCTAAAGTAACAGTTTGTTTTCCATTGATAGTAATGATTTCATCATGAATGATTCAGTATGTGTATTAGAATACATGTTGATCTTATTTTATATGTTAAATAACACCAAATAAGCTGTTTTGTTTTATATTGTAGAAGATGACATGCCAAAGAAATTGTTTTGCTTTGAGTTTGAAGATAAAGATGGTAAAATTTATAAACAGTATGTGAATGAGGTGAGTGCTTTTTCCTTTAAATAAAAATTAACACTTTCCACACCAAATTTAATACAGTTAATATGGCCTGTGCTGCCAGACTTGAAATCCACCAGCAGTACTTAGTGCTAAGTAATACTTAAATACTTAGGGGAGAATGTCATCATTTTTGTTCCCTTAATAAAATACTCAAATAACTAACAAATATTGTTAGTTAAGAAAGTAATAATTTATGTCAACTTAGCCATTTACTTGAATATTTTATAAAACAAAAATGGTGAAATAAGTCTCTAAGAATTTAAGTATATTACTTAGTGGTGAGTATTATTTGTGGAATTCCAGCCAGAACAAGACGGAATCCTCAAACAAATAGCAGATCAAAACCTCACATTGTTTCCTTCTGATCAATAATCTAAGACAAAATTTTAAAAACCTTTTCCTGTTGAGAAAAGTTTACAGTTTGTCCAGGCTATTTTATGGTTCAGTGGTTTCAAGGCACCATAGTTTAGTGGTTGAGTACAGTATGATCAGATGGTTGTGGATCTGAGCCTTGCAGGTAGCAAAGTTCTGTATCAGATTACCTAGGGTTAGACATACCATAAGTTTGATTTTAAAGGTCTAGCATCTCATAGGAAATTATGTACCAATATCTGGGTGGAAAGGGGGATGCCAATCAAAGCCTCGCGTAGGAATCATGCCCTTGAAGATGAATCATCCCTGAAGTTGTCCATTTTATTGCAATATTGTAGCACGATTTTAACATAATCTTTTCTCAAAAATGCATTTCATGAACATGCTGCACAAGGTTAATATTGATTAAATAAATAATATCTCTTTAATTCTTAAATGAATATGTGTGTGACAGTTTGAATATAACACATTACATACATAAGTTACCTATTTAATAAGGAAGAAAAAAAAATCTGAAAATATATTGGAGCCACTGACACTTAATTTGGCCCCAACTTCTTTAATCTGCCTCCATTTTTTCTCATTGGCGAATGTGTTGTCACAAACTTTTTTTCCGCCAGGGTGAGCCCTGATGCTCCTATAACAGGAAGTGTACTTGAAATTGTATCACTATTTTACTATTAATTTCAGGGAGTGAGAGCAGAAATCCTCGCCCAAAGGATGGGCAGTGACCGCAAACTGTCACCTGCAATGACCAAAGCTCTGGAGATGAGGTTGAGGGAAGAAATCAACAAGAGAACAAAGAAATAACATAGGTTACTATGGTAACTTGACAAGTAAATCTCACATTTCTAACGTGCCATACCTTGTATGATAAACATGTAATAAGGTTGAATTTTAATGTCACATTGCTGGGTTTCATTTATTGTTTTGTTTTTAAAAAACACAGAAATAAGAATTGGGTACCCTAGGCATATATTGGTGAAAACATGTATTGTTCAACTGGTGCAAACTATTGGTGGCCATGTCACACATATTCATGTATTGATACCTTGTTGAGTTATGTATAGGGCTTGAATTTCCATGGTGCTGTTTTTGCATTCATTTTAACAAGCAGTATTAGGCTATTGAATGAATTTGCATAAAATCCTGTTAATTTTGTGAAATTGGACACTTTTAAAGTAAAGGGCCTATATACAGTAAGTAGAACAATATTATTGGAAGATTACTTTGTCCACTAGATGTGGATCTGTGAATACTACCGGTAGTTGAAGTCATGATAAGGGTGGACAGGGTAACATTGTTATTTTATCATTTGAAATACCTTCAAAATTCATACATGTCTAGAGACAAACTAATTCTAGTCAAAATTAAAATCCCAACTTAAGACATATGATGAAGTATGAAAACTGCATCTATGGAATGAATTGAATCATTTAATAAACAATTCAAGCTTTAAAAAATAACCACATATTATGGCTATATCAAATAAATTTGAGACACACACATTTTTTAGCAGTATATTTTACTTTAATTTTTTTGTATAGATTTAATTTACATTTGAAAAAGAATCTTCATTACTTACTTACACCAGGAATAGTATTCTGGGGGCAAGAAAGACAGAACAAAGGGTTCATCCTGATGGATTACCTCATTACATTTTCATTAATTTTTGAATTGACACAAAATCTCATCTTTCATGAAAAGGGACTCTATGGAATAGAATTGTATTTGTGTAATGTTATATGAGCATATGTTAGAATGATAGAAAATGTCTGACATGAAAGAGACCAATGAATCCATGATAGGTTAGTTTGTCATTGTTGAAATTCTTATTTAAAAATTAATTTTCAGTTGAAAATAAAAAAAAAGTTTAAATTTATTCAGTGGAGGTTATGCTACTAAATAGATATTAGTTTATAAAAATACTGAATTGAGTTATTTTAACGAGTTAAAGGTTGTGAGAGTTGACCATGTGATGTATAGAACCATTTGCTGGCTGTTTCTGGTCTCCCATTTTTTACCATACAAAAATGCTGTTAAGAAATTTTGTAAAAATGTTTCTAAAGTGTTAGTGATACAAAATGTTAGTGATACTATTATTTTGAGAGAAAAAAGTGTGTTAGTTTTGAAAAGATATGATTAACATTTTACATGTTGTATATTTCCTTTTTAATCCTTTTTATAAAGCCAGGGATAAAGTTTAAGGATATCATCGATGGATTGACTTTTGACTGCTTTTATGGTATGTATCATTGAAATGTCATCAAAACTTAAAGTGAATGTTTCTGCTGATTTTTTGCAACACATTTTTTTTTTTATTTAGTTGTTATTTAATGTTTACAGATAGTATGTTTGTGGCTTAGAAGTTAACAGTTTTACTTATGGCCTAAATATATGTTAGCCTTTTATTTTATTCTTTTATGTATGATACATTATGAAACATTTATACCTGTGGTATCTATATCATACTGGGTTGTAAAATTGTTCATTAACCCTTTCCCTCATAGAGGACACCATGAAAAGACCTATGTGAACAGCATAAAACCAGATCAGCCTGCGAGTAACTCGCAGGCTGATCAGGTTTTATGCTGTTCGCTGCTCCTCAGTGGTCTGGAAATGAGGATTTTGTAATTAAATTTGGTAAGGTTTAACTGCGGTTTTCTGCAGATCAGGCTTTATGTGGTACTTACTGAGTGCGTCAAAATGAGGGAAAGGGTTAATATCCTTGGTTTTACAGTTGTTTTGGTTCACCATGAACTTGAATGGAATGTTTTTAAGATAAGAAAAAATGTAATCTATTTATTTATCTCTATTAAAGAGCATGTTTTTCTTGTACACATTAGTTTATGTGAACTTACAGTTATATACATTTACTTTGCTCATTGAATGAGTTAGCAATTTTAAATTTTCTGCCATGTGTTCATTTTAAATAAGAAGTTGTGTAAATTTTATTCCATCTCATATTATTGCCCTACAAGTATTATTTTTGCCCTTTTTCATAATACATAATGTACATAAATAATAATGAAATATTTGCATAGTATGAATTTGTACATATATTTACTTTTTTACCCACAGATATGATTACTTCATACATATACTTGAAACTTTGTGTAGAGGTTTATAATCTAACTTGTGAACCTACATTGAAGTTTGCATGTAATATGTATAAATATGATAAAATATAATTGTACAATATAAGTTATTGATGATATCTGTTAGTCATTTGTGTTAATGAATGTTTTTGCTCATCCATTTTATTCTTTTTGTGTCAAGTAAAATGAATTTTAAACTTGAGATCTATCACTATAAATAAATTTTCATTTTAAAGTCAATAAATATTAAGTTTCTTTAAACATGCAATTATATTGCCAATGCATGTGTGTTTCTTTACAGAAATTTCCAAGACAGTAAAAATAAATCAAAATATTATTTTTTTTTTTTTTTATATATATATAAAACTGTTAAATGCATTGGCATGAACAGATACAGATACCAATGTAGTTCTTGCAATAATTTAGCAGATATACTGGAGGCTGGACTTCTTTACTGCTAAAAACTGGAAATGTTTATTTATCATTTTATGAGTGGATTATAAAATTAAGAAAAAGGAACAATAAAATAAATAAGCTTTTTTTTACTTATATGGAAGGGGGGAAATATATCATAGAGAAAACAGTATGAAGAAAACAATGTATGAAGTGAAAATGTTCAGACTTGTGTTGATCAATTGTACATTGGGACAGCACGTCAAGGTTAAAGAAAAAAAAAAGAAACTTTTTAGAGACAATCATTAACATAAGCTCTCTGTTGATTTATTTATCAAGTTATGCTATTGTTCTTAGTTAAAGCTTGGTCCACATTTGCGAAGGTTTTCTGCTAATGATACGAAAATGTTTTGACCTTTGACCCTTAAGAGAATATTGGGTATTTATTAATATGATTTCTTGTCTGTATGGCTGTGACTCAACTTAGGTTCAAAAGCTGTGATTAACCCCTTACCTCATAACAACAAGTTTTGACAACTTCTTTCTTTTCTTTTATTGTAATGGCTAACAATCATTTTCTGACTTCTTTCTTTTTTTTATTGTAATGGCTAACATTCATTTTCTGATTATTATGACTCTATATTAGACCTTACGGTCAAGGATTTCCCATGTGTGGGTCCTGTTGTTGCAAAAGAGACAGCATCGGATGAGACATTAGTTGGATACACGGGAGCCTGGGTGCATTACCCTAGCTCATTTTGCAAATAGACCCCTTTGTTATTTTAATCACCTGGTGTATAGCACTGACAATTTCCTGGGTAGAACCAGTACTGAGTACTCTAGATTCCAAAGCATCCCCATTTTGCTGAGTGCCAGGCAAGGGTGTGATTCTGGTACCAATTTTATGTCTTTGGTTTGACCTGGTCACTTGAGGAAGTGACCTGGCTTGGATTCGAACCCCAGACCTCCCAAATGCAATGTGGACACTCTACCACTAAGCTATTGCACAGGTTGACTTGGCATATAGGATAGACTGAGTAGGGTCTCCTCTTTCTGCTCATACATCATTGTAGTTCAGATTCTACACTGATGTCAAAATAACGTGACTGAGTGTTGAATTATGCTACTTGTCTACAACAGTCTTGCTGCACCATTATGTGTCTCATGTAGACAAAAGACCTCAAATGACTGAAAACTGTCCATGGGACATTAAACTTAACAAGCAGATCCTACACAGTCTGCATAGCATAGAAAAATCCTTTGTTTCATATACCATTAAATTAAAGTTGATCAAGTCAAAAATTTGTATGTGGATATTCACAAAGTAAGTTAAAGAAGACAACCTATCTATGTTCACCTGCAATGAAATCTTGAGTTTGAAAAATGGTCAGATAGTGATATTATCAGTATACATGCATGAAAAAAATATCAGCTAAGTTGTCAAGTGAATATTATGTTATGCAGAAACAGATGCCTTGTTTATATGCAGTTGAACAACTGAATAAGCTTGCTGAAATTGTATTCATATGCAACTCCTAAAATATTAATTTGTATATAAATGAAAATTTGTACAACCCATGATCTTAAGAAAGAAATCTCATGATTTTTTAAATATTTTTATAGTTCTAGTCTAAAATGCATATTTTTTAATTTTAGTATTAACAGCCAAATTATAAATATTTTTCTAAATAACAAAATCAGAAAATAGATAAATGTATATCTTACAAAGACTGTTGGACATATTCATAGATTTAATAAGGCTATAAAAGACATACAGTCTAAACTCTAAAACCAACTGCAATGACAAACAGTGTAGTGTTTAGAAGATACATTATTTAAAGATTTATTTGGCTGCGCCATACCAAAGTAAAAAAAAAATGGTACTGGTATAGCTCCCTTGCTAGGCACTCAGCATATAAGGCTAGTTCCAGGACTGGTTGGCCCAGTATAAGGATAATGTGACTGCAGTGTTGCAGCACCATATCTGTCTCAAGTAGACATCGTCTCCAAATGACTGAAACACTGGTGGGACGTTAAACCCAACAAACAATAAACGTTAAAAGTTTCTTAATAATCAATTGCAATCTGACTTTGGCAGGCTTGTAGCTTTAATCATCTCTGCTGCCACTCAACTTCATACATCAAGAGCTATTTTGTCACATATAAGTGTATTTACTACTTCTGCTGCATGTATCATTATGATCTCAGATGTTATAGTGCAATTCAGCTGTGGATGAGGGTTATTCATGTAAAGACTGATCAAGATACTGCTGGGATAGGCAAGTGCTGTCAGTAATATTTACCACTCATTGACTGCTTTTACTGGTCTTCTACTGAACAAACCAACATATTGCTTTAGTATCATATTCATAATTATACCCCCCCGCAACGAAGTTAGGGGGGGGTATACTGGAATCAGGTTGTCCGTCCGTCCGTCCGTCCGTCTGTCCGTCCGTCTGTCCGTCCGTCTGTAGACACAAAATTCTGCGGACTACTCCTCCTAAACTTCTGGAAGGATTTTGATGAAACTTGCTGGCAATGATCCTTAGACATTGTATTAGCGCGTTATCTATATAGCATTGAGTTACCTCCCCTATTTACCAAGTTATGCCCCTTTGATGATTTTTGCATTACAAACTTCTGCGGACTACTCCGCCTAAACTACTGGAAGGATTTTAATGATACTTGCTGTCAATGATCCTTAGACATTGTAGCAGCGCGTTATCTATATAGCATTGAGTTACCTCCCCTATTTACCAAGTTATGCCCCTTTGATGATTTTTGCATTACAAACTTCTGCGGACTACTCCCTAAACTACTGGAAGGATTTTAATGATACTTGCTGGCAATGATCCTTAGACATTGTAGCAGCGCGTTATCTATATAGCATTGAGTTACCTCCCCTATTCACCAAGTTATGCCCCTTTGATGATTTTTGCATTACAAACTTCTGCGGACTACTCCTTCTAAACTACTGGAAGGATTTTGATGAAACTTACTGGCAATGATCCTTAGACATCTATAAGCATTTTCCCCCCTTTACCAAGTTATGCCCCTTTGATGATTTTTGCATTACAAACTTCTGCGGACTACTCCTTCTAAACTACTGGAAGGATTTTGATGAAACTTGCTGGCATGATCCTTAATTTTCCAATTCCCTTTGATGATTTTTGCATTACAAACTTCTGCGGACTACTTCGCCTAAACTACTGGAAGGATTTTGATGAAACTTGCTGTCATTCAACCTTAGACATTGTAGTAGCGCTTTTTCTATATAACATTGGGTTACCCCCCCCCCCCCTCCCCCCTGTTTTAAAGATATGTCCCTTTGATGGTATTTGTTTTACAATTTTCTTCCATTGATAGATTTCAGTGAATCTTAATGATATTTATCCATAGACATAGGTATATCCATAGGTATGTGTTACAAAGGATCACTAGATTTCCATGTAGTTGGCACATATGTCCTCTATATACGTATTAAGATGGAGTGTTGTATGCAAGAATTCTGATTTCATGCTCCAAAGCCATGTTTGACAAAAACACTTGCGGGGGGGTATTAGTAAGCCCTTAGGCGACAGTTCTAGTTATATCTGTCTTTTATCTGCTGCATTTTTGAAGTGGTAATACATGAAGACCTAATGTAAAACATGGATCATCTTTTTATGTCTCATTTATTTGACTATTTGTTTTAACATTTTTTCAGTTCATTATGACTCTTATATGTTAGTAACTTAAATGTGGGGAAAATTCAAAAAGTTGTTTTACCAGTTTATGAAAGTAGAAATAAATGCATTTTTATTCATTTATGTTTTTATATTACTGAATTGTCATGAATTTAATTTGAATGATGAAAGCCAGAGCTACCTGTTTCATACACAGTATTTGTACTGTGACTTTCAGGTTGAGTGGTTATATATTTTGTAATCCTAAAGGAATCTGTTCAAGATTTGGAAAGATGAAATTTCAAAGTTTAACACTCCCATGTATGTTTGAAGTTCTATAAGAATTTATAAGAAAAAGGATCTTTCCCTTTTTAAAATATGATTTCTGGTACATACTTTTGAGATTTTCCATAAGTATCAACCCGTTTTCATGACATGGCATTGTGGTATTTTATTGTATTCTTACTTTATATGTTTGTGTCTTTATGAAGTAAAATAAAAACTTTCATAGAATGATTAAATATGATTTGATAATTGTTTGTTTTTTATTTGAAATTTACCTTCTTTATGCACCTCTTATAATAGGCAGAAGAGGAAGTGCATTTAACTCCTTGTGGTAATTTAATTTGAATTCCCTATTCTTAGCTCAACTGTACTATTCTACTCACCCTGGCGGTATTGGTGTCACAAACTTGATGCACTTTCATGCATATATCTGTAATCCGCTTTGCTTATTGATTTAATACTAAGGTTTTCCGGGTCATAACATAAACACGTTAGATAACTCAAATTTAATGCAAATTATGGCCCTTTTTGGACTTAGATATACATATCTTTAAAATAATAAAGTGTGGAACATTTTTAGGAAGATACAATTTTAAACATCAAATGACACTCGAGCTTAACAATGACGTGGATAGTGATATGTGGCTCATATTTATGGAGGAAATAATCCTCTGTTCCGTATCCATGTGTATCTAGGCGAGCACGTGCATAAAGATTTTTCATTTAAAAAAAATAAGTGAATGCAGAAAATAGTAAAAAAAATAATTGCATTGTTTTTAGTGATATTTCAAACGCTTGATAAGAACAAATCGTTCACAAAAAAGCCAGGGCTCAGTATATGTGTATAAAAAAGATAAAGCCGATGAGCCGTTCTGACTTTTAATGGACGAAATCAGTATTTTCAGAATACTGCATTGTGTATTTAATGGGTATTGGCATGTAAATACCTTACGAACTATTCTCATTTATATACTGTGAAATGTTTTCCAAAAGAAAGAAGTGAAAAAGGAGGAACCCTAATACCACTAAATTTACTTGTTCAAGGGAATCTAACTATATTTTTCATGAACCAGCTTCTAGGCAAAACGTTATGCCATGACATGGTCTTAAACAGTAGAGTATGGGGAAGATAGGGTCTCCGTGGCAATGATCACTAACCCGCTTCCCACTGTGGGCCCCGAGTCCCGGTCTAGTCGGTCGAATGTCGCACTGAAGTAGATCCACTTAATTTACAGTAGATCTTCCTCCGACATCAAATAGCTGGACGTAATATGACTGCGACGGTAACTCAACAAAAGACAATAAATAATAAAGGGAATGTATTTTCATCGCGCGAGTTCTTCCATTAAAATAAGTTTTCTCCCTTGCAGAATCTCTCTCTCTCTCTCTCTCTCTATTATATATAATATATATAACCAAACCAAGAAACCGACACGTTTAAGCCACAGGTAATGATACAGGTTCAAAATAAATAAAAGGCTGATTTTAATTAAAACAATCTTAAATCATCCTGTCTGGGCTGATTTAACAATTGGCATATTCTTCCATGCTGCTTTGGTTGGTATAGATTTACTCGAGATTTCTTTAAACATATTCTGAAATGAATAGTTGATGCTATTCCATTTTATCAAATACGCTGCGATCCGCCGTCAAATCACAGTTTTGTATTCCATGCATATCCGATGCAATTCACATACTATAAACATGTTAGCGGGAATATAGATGAACTTGTCAAGTGCAAGTGATGATGATGATGGTGAGGATTTGTCGTTGTTCTTGATTATGTTAATTTTGGAGTACAAGGAGTACAATTGTGGTAAAAAAAAAAGACAGAAGTTTATGTTTTAATTACGGGACGGAACTTTTATTTTTTTGACGGACAGGCGACGGAAAAGTGATCCCTATGTGTCATCTCTGCTTATAGCAAGTGATAAAAAAGTAATCTGGAATAGTAAAACTTATCTCTCTTAAACTACCACTTACGAAATTGACTATTAAACTGTTCTATTCTAAATACAAATGGCTTACATAGAATTATAGATATACATGCACTAGACTATGAAAATATTTATACATGTAGTTTAAAGGCAAACGTGCACAATGCAGTTATTTTCTATATAGACAAGAAAGAAATATAAAACTAGCCATGATAATTTTCTTATACTTTGCATGATTATAGAAAATAACACTAGAAACAAATTTATAGGGAAAAAATGTGGGTCACCATTCTAATTTTTTGAGTTATCTGCCCCTGAAAGTGAGTTTCTCTCCAGAATGTATAGTTGGAATTCAGGTAAACAAACTACAATGTTAACAACGTACAGTGTCTTCTTCTTAGATAAGATTGACGAGAAAGCAATTTGATATATCCCTTGACAAATAACTATAAGCAACTCATAAATATATATACATGTATCAGACATGGCGCGGAATTTCAGAAATTGGCGCAATCCCAGTTGGCCTCTATCGATTCAGTTGTTACGTGAAAAACTACAATTTGCGTTACCTCTTTCAAAGTCAGATGAAGTTAATGACAGAAAAAAAGACCAGTCTGTTGAGCGTAATGACACATCCGGACAATTTCCATAAAGTATAGCGTTTTATGGCCAGTATCATACGTTTGGATATTGATTTCATCTGATTTTCGCTTGAGCGTAGAAAAAGAAATACAATCATTTTTGGTTTTTTTTTTCAAACACACACGGAGGAAAAGGATCCGTATAAACCAATTTGCGAAAACAACAACAACAAAAAAACACACACATAAATGTAAACGAAAAGACAAATCCATTCTCCTTGTTCAGTATAATACACGAACAACGAACAAACAGAAATGTATTACATCGAAACAACCAGAAGAAGTAAGTGGAAGGAATGAGTTAATTATCTCGGGGGAATGACATATTATCTCGAGAGAACGAGATAACAAATTAACGTGACTAAAATACAAGAATAACTTATTTCATCAAATACAGAATAACACTAAATTAATATATCGTAAGTGACAAAAAAAGAATAAGAATAATATTCACACGAAAAATACCCAATTCTTATTAACTGTAATAATCATATTGTTTTAAATTCATCAACATAACCCTAAAAATCATGAGTCAATAATAGTTGATAGTCAACTAGAACACAGAAGTAAAATACAGTGTAGAATAAAAAGATATACAATAGCATCTAATGTCAGCTTAAGAATTTTAAGCAAATTTTACCCAAACAGTATTAACAATATAAAAAATTGGCGCATATTGCTATAGCAATGTCTTTGTAGTCTATGCATAACCCATATGTGAATTTCATACACCAGTCATATTGGTTATGTTGTATGTTTTCACAATTGCACTGACATATACCGTTATTATTGAAGTATTTTCATAACTTTATAAGTTTTTGTTGTTGTTGTAGCAGCAATAATACCTTTATAAAATTTGTTTTTATCAGTTGCTCGGCACTCGGCATATAAGGGTAATTCCAGGACTGGATGGCCCCGTGTCAATTTAATGTGACTGGGTGTTTCATGTTACATGTCTACTGCGTGATACTGAAGTGTGGTATCACTATATCTGTCTCAAGGAGACATCTTCTCCAAGCGACTGAAATATTGTCGGTAGACCGCTAATCCCAATAAACAAATAAACACGGACTCAAAATATGGACTTGGGAGAAGGTTTAAATAAGCTTCGGCTTCAAACCCCATGTCAAATTGTAATCTTGCTATGTACTTGATTGAATAAATATGTTTAAACCAACATATGAACTCTTGATTGCAATATTTGATTGGTTGACTAACTCGTTCCCTCGAGATAATAACTCGTTCCCTCTACTTATTGTCTCGTACCCTCGACTTATTATCTCGTTCCATCGACATAAAAAGAATAGTGCGTTTCACATCTACACTACCGTAATATACAGACCTGACGTCTAAATTAGATCTAGAGCGAAGTCGCAGACACTAAGGTTGAGTTTCATTCGGAAAACCCACGTTCGCTCAATAGACCGAGGGATACTTGGTTAACAAAACTTATTAATTAGACATATCATTGGATCCATGGCAGAGACAGCACAGCGACAGCACGGATCATTTGACCAGTGAAACGGCGCAGTATTTTGAAAGTTAGCTTCATTCAATTTAGAGGTGATGTCACGCTCCTCGCCTAAGCGTAGCGGTTTATCTTGCGAGAGCAATGAGTCATCTTCTGTTTTTGTAAATTCCAACGAAGAGTTTTCAAATTACTATATGCGTGATTTCATAGTTCAGCAAGTAGCTGATTAATATTCATGTAAACAAAGTTTTGCCAGCTGAATACAGAAGTGGTAACGAAATATATACCGTGGGTTTTCGACGATGTTCAGGATTATGACGCCTTATTGTTCCTTAACTTATTGTATTTAAATAAACCGGTGTCTTTCACATACACACACACAAATAGTTTTAGCGTAAGGGTTTGGTTTGCGATTTAAACGCCGTGTCTCTAGAAAGCCGTATCACAAAAGTACACACCATAGTCACGTGGTAGTAGTGACTGAGGTGAAGCCAATATCCATTGCGCCGGAGTTTGAAACAAGGCATTAAATATACTCATTTGAACTGTCTTACGTCATCATTCCTATAAGTAGATCAAAAGTGAGACTAGATAGCTCTTTGTCGGAGGTCAACAACTATAACGATTTACAAGAATCTCTGGAATAAGTTTAACTTGTTAAACCCTCAATAACAAACATTAACCTACTTAATGTATGGAATTATATTTTGACCAATGAGATTGCAGTATTTTTCAAAATTTTCGGTCGGTTTAACTCGCTAAACCACTTGGTTTAATGGGTAACCTAGTATATACGACCAATCTTTGTGCGCATGCGTGCAGAGTTAGACTTGCATAGTAACATCAAAACATAATTCCATACATTAAGTAGGTTAATGTTTGTTAACGAGGGTTTAACAAGTAAAACCGCTCGCGCGGCTGCGCCGAACTTGAGCGGTTTAATTAGTTAAACCCTCGATAACAAACATTAACCTATACAAACCGGTCGAACATTTTGAAAAATGCTGCAATCTCATTGGTCAAAATATAATTCCGTACATTAAGTTTTTTTATCATAAGTAAAATAGAGAGAGAACATGTACAACAAAATCTGAAATATTTGAAGCAATGCTTAATTTGTATTTGTTTTTTTGTTTGTTTTTTGTTGTGTTTTTTTGTTGTTGTTGTTTTTTTACTTTTCTTTCCAATAATATTGTTTTAAAGTTTTCATTACAACAATTATAGAATTTGAAATTATTAACTGACAGTGAAAATGTTTTTCCAACACATACACACAATACCCTAAACAATTCAAGGAGCACATAGCTATATGGCTGAAATACTGTTGCAGTGAGGGTAAATTTAAGCACAACTTATCTCAACCATTTTGTTATTAACATGAACTGTGGTGAACACTTTCTAAGTAAAGGGACTAGGTAACATTTTCTCTCTAATAGCATCTGCATGAACATTGTCAGAAATATACAAGAAACTGTTTATTTTGCTTTCACAGAAACATTTCAATTACTGTCCAAATTTTATTTGCCAGTGTGAATAGTGATGTAAGAATTATGTGAAATAGAAATCTGAATGTTTTACCATTGCTATTACTTTTCAAAATGCACCTTATGCTTAAAATTTTCTGAGTTAGATATGTATCTGGTACTGACATCTTTGATGAGCTTGTATATGATGGTGCAGCAAGAGAACCATTTCTTAAGACTCATTATGCATAGTAAAACTATTGTAAATCATTATCCTAATGATTGTCAATAAATCCCTAAACAATTGTAAAGATCCACTTTGTTCACATATGAATATTACATCCTCCTATTACAGCTGACTGTATACCCATAAAATCTTAATTTGAGTTCTAGATAATTCAGTATCATCAATGAACACTAGTGTTGCTCTTGAATTCAGATGGCATTTTGAAATTATGACATCTCTATCTGACCAAATTTAAGTAAAACATTTCTTAAACTTGATTAAAAAACACTATAACTAATTAAAGATTCAAATAAAATCTCATTATTGCATGATTCTTTAATCCAAATCTACATGGAAAGAAAAATGCACAACCATTTTTTGAATAACAGGTATCACTTCTTCCATAATTTCTTTTAGAAATAGGGTTTAGGAGCAAAAAGGACATTAAAAAATAAAAGTTTACATGTGTAATTCCTGTGTAATTCACAAAAAGATGCTTTTTATTCTTTCCCTTTCACCTCCCACAATAAAATGTTGCTATTCTCTAATTTGAGTCTCTAGTTGTTCCAACTTTTCCTTTAGGGCAGCACACTCCTGGTCTTTTTCTTGTGGTCTTTTCTATATGAAACCCTTTTCTTCCTTTAGTTGGTCCATCTCTTATGACTACAATTGAAAGAAAAAGAATAAATAATTAAAAGACTAGAAATCTTTGACACAGGAGTCTGCCCCAGCAGAGCTGCCTAACACCTACCAGTCAACAGAAACAGGGCAGCAGAACTTTCTTGGCAAGAGTGAGTGAGCTGAATGAAAGCAGACTAGAAAACATAGGAATATTGCTTCAGTATCTGGGGATAGTATCAACAGAAGGTCTGACACAACTGAGAATTTTTTGCAAAGAATTCTATGAAATTCATGCTGCATCTCTAAAATATGGTAAACAAAATGAAACAAAGGTTAGGAATGTGGGCTCATAATTAACAATGCATTTCCTTTTTCTGGAGCAACACATAATGACAAAGTGTGTAAAAAGGGTAAAACTTAAATTAAGAACCCACTCATTAGTGTAGGGCACATAGTTTTAAACAAAATCCATGTAATAATACGGCCTTTTATATAGAAAGAAACAATCAAGAAATAAAACTGAAAAATAAGTCATGCATATCATATGCATGTCCAAGTCCATTAATTTGATAGATTTCATTTTCTTACCAAAGTATGTAAAGAAAGTAACATGTACCTTTTGTCTGACACCAATAATCATGGCAATTGAATATGGGCTCTAGCTATCTATGGGTAGTTTCTTCTGGGATGATTCTGAAAATCAGTATTTAATATTATTTATATCATTTATATTACTGAGCAAAATATTTTTGTATCGATCTGTTTGCCAGGTCTTTGATATGATTTGGTGCATAACACAGGAATGGTTCATGATTAATTAGAAAAAAAAAAATATTGATATGTAACCTCAGTACTTCTCTCTCTCCCCCCCCCCTCTCTCTCTCTCTCGCTCTCTCTCTCTCATCATTATAACTCAAACTTGGTATACTGATTTGCTATATAGGAAGAAAATGTAAGAATAAAGAATAAAGTCAGAAGCTTACTCTGTCTTGCCATTGATCTGATCCAGTATAAACTGCACATTCAGGTGATGGAAAGTGTCCACTTTTTTCCATCAGTTGGAATGGGGTCTGGGAAAAGATCTGTAGGACACTTCTCTCCAACAAAGTGCTGAAAATTGCATGTGACTTTCAGTATAATTAAATATACTTATTATATATACAATTATATTATTGAAATATAGAATATATATTTGATCTACTCATTACAATAAACGACAGTCAGTGTAAGAACACATGCGATACTTATGATAAAGTGGAATATGTCATTCATTTCATTTGGAAATAGACCGAATGGTTAAGAAAATTTAACGAACATTACATTCATAAGAACGAACATTACATTCATAAGAAATATTTTTTCATTCATCTATCCATCTCTGCATATTGCCAAACCCTCTCGTGAGTGTTAAAGGCAGCAATTAATTTTTGTTTCGGTTGATTGCTAAAAAACTCACCTCCGAGCAGAATAATCTCAAAGGTACACTGGTTGTGTCTTGCCATTTTCCTCTCGGAATGCCTTTATCCATCGCAGATACTTTTATATTTTTGCTTTGGGTTCGGGAATATCATATATTTAATGATTTTCATGGGATCTGGGTATCTGTTGCACATAGCCCTCGCATAACTCCATACCAATCGTAAAATTTAGAGAATCTAGATCTTTGACGTTTGGTTGCTGCGTAGTAGCTTGTGAGCACAATATGGTGGATAGCAACAAGTAGAACGCACTTAATATTTAGCGGTAATCTGATTGGTTTAAAATTCTCGCCTCGGAACCGTCCATACGGTTGCTTTATAACCTAAGAAAGTAAGACAGAAAGATAAGCACACACACACACACACACACACACACACACGAAAAGTTTGATGAATCATAAAAGATATGGAAATGAAGCAACACAAAGTCCAATCTATTTATACAAAATTATGTAGATTACACTTCAATCTACATCACTTAACTGCGCATGATTTTTGCAGACAACAACTGTGTATGTAGTTTAAAATGACGTCATATTTGTTTCTATGGTGTAAATATAGAAATGAAGTAACACAAAGTCCAATCTTTAATCACTTAAACTGCGCATGATTTTTGTAGACAACAACTGTGTATGTAGTTTAAAATGACGTCATATTTGTTTCTATGGTGCGGGACGGAAAGTCGACTGCTGTAAACTGCGCATGATTTTTGAAGACAACAACTGTGCATGTAGTTTAAAATGACGTCATATTTGTTTCTATGGTGTCCCATTTCAGTCATGTCGTGTGTCAGTTTTTTCGGGACGAAAAGTCGACTGCTGTATGCTGAAAAACCATAGGGGTGACAATATTTCAAATTTTCTTCACCATGTTTCGACAATTCGCCCTGAACTATTGCCCCGAAAGTTCGATTTATCATGGTGCCGCAAGCGAATAATCAATATTTCATCCTTTCGCCAATATTTTACTCCGAAAATGAATACCTTGTCAATGCCATTCATAATTACCAAATTGTGTCTCTCTCAGCACTGCAGCTTGTAGCAAAGCGTCGAATACTCACGGCCGATCGATAGATCATCTTTAAGTATGATGTCATGTTTGAAACGGAATAAGTCAGCCGCGAATATTCGACGATGAGCCATTGTAACACAAAATGTATATATGTTTCAACCGATTAACCAGTTTAACCTGAATATAGATCTATACATTTTATCCATTAGTAGTGCGTGTATCATTGATAAACCTCGTGATGACGTCAATCGTATAAATGAATATTAATCTCTCTCTTTCTCTCTCTCTCTCTCTCTCTTACTTTTTTACGATTTTATTGGGAATATATCATCCCCTTTAAGAAAAGGGGGCTCATGGCCCCCTGACAAACCTCCCATCTGGATCCGCATGCTTATGAAGAAAGATCATATAGCAATGCTATGAAGAAAAAAAAAAAAAAAGAGACGCAGAAAAAAGAGACATGTAAAAAAATCAGCATATTTTCTGAGAGGAAAATAAGATCATTTATTATTTACCACAACGAACCGCAATTTTTTTTTTTTTTTTTTTTTTTTTCGGAAACGATACAAATAGTCTGCTGTATACCGATATCTTTTCCCTTGGTATAAATAATTCTTTGTAAAGATTAGTATCTGCGATTTTATGCATGCGCATGTGATACACAAGAATTTAAACTTATTGATTATCGATTACCATGGCACTGCTCCCGGATTTTCATCTAAACTGAATGATAAAGAATCCACTCAGCTAGTCTGTTTTCCGACGTCCCATTATAGTAATAAATTATAATAAAGTAGTAATAAGGGGAGTGTATTCCAGATATTTACTCAACCAGTCTAGTTCCTGATGTCTTGAGATAGAAAAAAGTAATATTGACGTTGTAAAAAGGGGTGTGTACTCAAGACTAACACTGAACTAGTCTGGTTTCCGACGTTTTGAGATGGTAAAAAGTAATATTGACGTAGTAAAAGGTGGGTACTCAAGACTAACACTCAACTAGTCTGGTTTCCGATGTCCTATGATAGCAAAAAGTAATATTGACTTAAGTAAAAAAGGGTGGGTACTCCAGACTAACACACCACTAGTCTGCTTCCCGGTTTCATATAATAGTATGTGTAGTAAGTACGTAGTAATTAAGGGGAACTACTTTCGGTCAAATTTATTATCGGGCCACCATTCATCATCATCGCCATTGTAATCATTATGGGCAAACCGTACTGTCAGTCCTAAAATTTTGTTTTCGATTAAGACCAGCTTAGGTAACAGAGATAGGAAACTCCTGTAAAAGCCAGTCGAAAATAGTGTTTAGGCATACAGCAGATCATTGAATTGTGCAAACTTACGTATGGGAAAGGTAACCCTATAATGAAATGATAATTTCTCTAATGCAAGGAATTATATTCCAGTTTGATATATTTTAAAAGTTTTTTTTTTTTAAATATGATTAAAACTCAAAAAGTTTATAGCATAAAAAACAACAAGGTTCGTTATTTTCATGGAGGTATTTTTACATTGTACACTATGCTGTATTCTTTCGTGAGATTTAAACTAGTTGCCAATCTTTGGTTAAGTTCACTTCAATTTAGTTAATTTAATTCCAGTTCAGCCCAGTTTAATCATCATCATCATCATCATCATCATCCATTTGTCGGTACTGGTCCCGGTGGCCGAGTGTTTCGAAAGTCCGCCCCGAAATAGAGAGGTCGTGGGTTCGATCCCCAGTCGCGACATACCAAAATTGCAACAAATGGTACTGGTATAGCTTCCTTGCTTGACGCTCAGCATGAAAGGACAGTTGCAGGACTGGTTGGCCTGGTGTCAGGATTATGTGACAGGGTGTGGTATCATGCCACTTGTCTACGGCGTGATACTGCAGTGTGGCATCACTATATCTGTTTCAAGTAGACATCGTCTCCAAATGACTAAAATACTGTCGGTGGGACTTTAAACTCAACAAACAAACATGTATCGGTCTTCGTTTTGGCTAAGGTCGTGAGTTAATAACTCACTATTTTGAATACTTTTAGTTTCAATGTGTAGCTGAATTGTTTTAAATAGACCAATATATATATATATATATATATATATATACACACTTAAAAATCACTTGATGTTGAGTCATAACACCGTCTGCTTCAGATATCATTAAGTGCTTCAAAAGTGTTGCCGTATTCTAATTATTACCTTTATTGTAATGAAAATATAAACAGCTGTTGCAGCTAGCTTTGATACTAGCACTAGGTGTACCTCAGCTTTCGCGGCACTTTATTGCAACATGCACCTGTGATTTTGCAATTTATTACGCCGTTCACTAGCCTAGGATAAGCCTGTTTTGTTCGTTTTGCAACAAGAGAGAACTCACTAAATACTTGACCAACATAACCCTTATTCCTCGGCTTCCCCTTTTTATATAACCATCCAATCGACCAATTAACTTTTTTCCAGTTTCAAACAAATGTTTAAAAAAATGCAATTAAACATTACAGAGATGATAATTTTGAATAGTCAGTAAAGATACATCTAACAAAGTATAACTCGAATGTAAAGCGATTCTAATAAAATAACTTAATTTTCCAAAGAAGAAATCAATAATGAATACCCAAACATGTTCTCATATTAGGTATTTGTGACCACACACACGAATATCATCAGGTTTCATCAAACCATTCTCATTTCTCTTGATTGCACTTGGCTTCAAAATGAGAAACGCCTTTCTATTTTCGTGTCAGTTCATCAGCCCATGAGAAAGTACGTATTTATAAGCGTATTTCTGATTATATCCCTAAAATTACATTTTTTAACACAGCCGTCTATTATCTACTCGTACTGTAGCTACAAAAAGTGCAGAAAGTGAGCATTTTTAACAGTTTGAAGTCAGCAATGACCGTTTGAATTTTCCATGACCTTTCTAAAATTTTATCTTTCAATGATCAATTTTCAATATTCTCTAACAATTCCCTGACCTTGGTAAAATATCAACTTTCTCTGACATTCCAAAGTAGGTGGCACCACTAGATCTTCCTTACCCCCCCCCCCCCCTTTTTGTCTCCTTTATTACATATATGTATATTGAAATTCAGCATACACATACATGTAGAGCCTAAATGTGCTTGGTCATTCCGAATTTGGCTCCCGTTATCAAAACATAAACTTCTTTTTCTGTTCTCCCGACCGACCGTCTTTTTTAACGATCGACCCTTAAGTTTTTTTATTACCTTTCAACCTTTAAAAAATCTTAACCTTTCTCTTACCTTTCGTTTCAGAGAGAGAAAGAGAAAGTCGGTGAATAAACCCTCTAGAAACATCCTCAGTTGTTCTTCGTTTGACCCCAAACGACCCCCACAACATTTGGCGCTCAGCGTGAGGCTTTGGCACAGGTGCGAGGTAGGTTTTAGAATTCAGGGACGAATTCTAAAATGGGGGTAATTTCACAGTACCGATTATTCACAACAGTGGTGAAAGATGTGTATGCGACTGGGTAAGCGAACCCGGGGCCTTTCGCTTACAGGGCCAATGCTCTACCGACTGAGCTACCTGGCCGCATATACACCTTTTTCCCCCTATTTTGAGTTATCGGTACTAACTACTGTAACAACTATGTAGGTAAATTTCGTAAATGGGAGTTTAAAATGGATGTTTGCAGCGGAAAATAATTGTAACAGAGAAACATGTAAACATACTTTAACACATTAAAAGCGGATGTGGTTATGATTTAAACGTCCACGTGCAGAATCGTAACATTGATCGATCGAGGATTGAAATATATAGTGATATCGGTTGTGGTAATTATGCATTTCAGCAATGCCTGGTTTTGATTTCCAGCATCATTAACAATATGGCTAAGCTGCCTATCAAAAAGTCAGAGTTTGGCTTACTTTTACAAAACATAACAAGTAACATTTGATTATGGTGGCATATTTCTGCCAGCCACTTATCCACTTAGCTATATCGAAACTTTTCTGTATGGTGGCATATTTCTGCCAGCCACTTATCCTCTTAGCTATGTAGAAACTTTTCTGAAAAAATGTCACATAGTCAGTTAGTATCTGGCAAGTAGAAAACCTTCGTGTTATTCTCTTAGGTTTCTTAACAGAACAAAACTGCCTGTTAGTTCCCACTACTGCCAGCCATATATTCACTTAAGATAGCTAGATATATCGCCTTTTTTCAAGTTAGTCAATTAAATTATGTAGATAACAAGCATTTTTTTACATAATTATCTGGAAAAAATCATGATATCCAGTTAAACTAAGTGAATATGTGTTTGGCAGTAGTGGGCACTAACAGACAATTTAGTCCTGTTAAGATACATAAGTGGATAACTTGAAAGTTTTCTACTTGCCAGATAATAACTGAATATGTGACAATTTTTCAGAAAAGTTTCAACATAGCTAAGTGGATAAGTGGCTGGCAGAAAAATGCCACCATATTTCTGGAATAAAATCACATATTCAGTTAGTATCTGGCAAGTAGAAAACTTTCGAGTTATTCTAACAAGATAAAACTGCCTGTTAGTGCCCAAAACTGCCAGCCATATATTCACTTAAGATAACTGGATAACTCGCCTTTTTTCCAGTTACCCAGTTAAATTATGTGAATAACAATCATTTTTTCACATAATTATCTGGGAAAAAAGCATGATATACAGTTTACCCATGTGAATATGTGATTGGCAGTAGTGGGCACTAACAGGCAGTTTAGTCCTGTTAAGATAACTAAGTGGATAACTTGAAAAAAATTTTACTTGCTAGATAATAACTGAATATGTGACAATTTTTCAGAAAAGTTTCGACATAGCTAAGTTATGGTGGCATATTTCTGCCAGCCACTTATCCACTTAGCTATGTTGAAACTTTTCTTAAAAATTTTCACATATTCAGTTAGTATCTGGCAAGTAGCAAATTTTCAAGTTATCTACTTAGGTATCTTAACAGGACTTAACTGCCTGTTAGTGCCCACTACTGCCAATCACATATGCACTTATTTTGACTGGACATCATGCCTTTTTCCAGATAATTATGTGAAAAAAAATGCTTGTTATCCACATAATTTAACTGACTAACTTGAAAAAAGGCGAGATAACCAGTTATCTAAAGTGAATACCGGTATATGGCTGGCAGTAGTGGGCACTAACTGGCAGATTTGTTCTGTTGAGATACCTAAGAGGATAACACGAAAGTTTTCTACTTGCCAGATACTAACTGACTATGTGACATTTTTTCAGAAAATTTTCGACATAGCTAAGTGGATAAGTGGCTGGCAGAAATATGCCACCATACTAAGTGGATAAGTGACTGGCATTAAAACTCGTTAAGATTTGTTAAATAATCAGTTAGATGGCAAAATCACGAACGAACTTTACATTGTATATATACATACCGGGGTATCAATTGTGTCTAACATTGATCAGTGTGTGAAAAAAATTGTCAATATAATTATGTTCAAATAAATAAAGACTGGTCTAAGAAATAATAACAGTTAAAAAGAAACGCGCACTCGTGCACTGCTAGCCTGACATACTGTGATTCCTACATAGCCCCTGACATTATTTGTTTAAGTTAACATTTTTACTTGTAAGCGTAATTTGAAAACAAAAATGCACATCATATACCGGTGAAACTTTGTTCTTATTTCATTTTTTTCCCTGCATATTGACATGTACATGTTGACTAATTGCGTTCATAAATACGTTAAAATGCAAAAAATGGCCCAACTTTCGCTAAAGCAACAAGGTAAACACACACCATTCTGCATACAACAGTTAAACACGTCTTCCTTGAAGCATCATGTCTACGAATCTACATGTGGATGTACTCTTCAAACCTGGCCTGACACAGACTAGTTACATATAATAACCTTTCAGGGATCATCAATTAGTAACACTCACGCGGTGTGCGTGTATGTGTGCCAATACTATATGGTGCCATATAACTGCCATTTTAACACTGACAGGTTTGCGAATCCGACTTTTTTGCGAGTAGAATGATTTTAGATAATATTTTGTTATCACTTAGTTAAAATTCGCTTAATTGCCGGGCAGTCTGCCTATTAGTCGGTCGATCAGTTTGTCAGTCAGATTGTCTCTGTTTGTATGTCTTTTAATTTCCTTTTTAGTTCAAAAGTCTGTCAGTCTGTTTGTCACTTCCTTAGTATTTTTGTCAGTCTGATAGTGTGTCAGATAGTTAGTCTGTTTAAAAGCCAGTCCGAAGGTCTGTCAGTTCGTTAGTGTGTTTAACAGTCAGCCTGAAAGTCTGTCAGTTCGTTATCTGTTTAACAGTCAGCCTGAAAGTCTGTCAGTTCGTTAGTCTTTTTATCAGTCCGTATGTCTGTCAGTTCGTTAGTCTGTTAATCAGCCCGAAAGTCTGTCAGTTCGTTAGTCTTTTTATTAGTCCGTAGGTCTGCTAGTATGTTAGTTTGTTTAACAGTCAGTCCGAAAGTCTGTCAGTTCGTCAGTGTGTTTAACAGTCAGCCTGAAAGTCTGTAAGTTCGTTATCTGTTTAACAGTCAGTCCGAAAGTCTGTCAGTTCGTTAGTGTGTTTAACAGTCAGCCTGAAAGTCTGTCAGTTCGTTAGTCTGTTTAACAGTCAGCCTGAAAGTCTGTAAGTTCGTTAGTGTGTTTAACAGTCAGTCCGAAAGTCTGTCAGTTCGTTAGTGTGTTTAACAGTCAGCCTGAAAGTCTGTCAGTTCGTTAGTGTGTAGTCTGTCAATTCGTTTGTCTGTCAGTTCGTTTGTGTGTTTAACAGTCAGCCTGAAAGTCTGTCAGTTCGTTATCTGTTAATCAGCCCGAAAGTCTGTCAGTTCGTTAGTCTGTCAATTCGTTTGTCTGTCAGTTCGTTTGTGTGTTTAACAGTCAGCCTGAAAGTCTGTCAGTTCGTTATCTGTTAATCAGCCCGAAAGTCTGTCAGTTCGATAGTCTGTTTATCAGCCCGTTAGTCTTCACGTAAGTCGGTTTATCAGTCCGTTAGTATGTCAGGCCGTAAATCTGTCAGTCCGTAAGTCTGTCAGTCCGTTAGTCTGGTAGTTTGTTTGTCTATTTATCGACACGTTAGTCTGAACGTTAAGTTCATTTCTCTGTTTATCAGTCAGATTTTTGTCAGATTTTCAGATAGACAGACGGCCCGTCAGTAAGGCTATAAGTTCTTTTCTGTCAGGTAATCAGTCACTTTGTCTGTCAGATTTTTTTTTTCAGCCACATACTACTTTGGGAATGTAATAATTCCATTCAGAGACATAGTGCCACGCCTGATTTCCCCCTTGACTTCATTTAAGATGGCCACAAAGTTCCTTGTGTAAAACATCTGAGAAAACTCCATTACGGAGAAAGGTTGACAAAAGATGCTGGATTTCCAATACCAATGGCTGGTTTCTGTCGCAGCCTCTTATGCATCATGAAAACCAATGCTAAGATTTTAGTCGTAAAACAGTGCACATTCCCATTCGATCGATACCCTCTTCCTTGCTTAGACCCGAATCGATTGTATATTACGTTGCCATAATGTCGGTTTCCAGACACAGGGAAAATGCCTGTCCTTCATTGGAATAATCGTGTACTTTCCGAGGAAAAAGTAAATAGAAGCGTGTTAAGGATATAAATAATTTGAAAGATTGGAAATAGTACACTGAAACTGCGTTGTATTTGAGGTAAGATTTTGATCTGTAGTAATTTAACACCAGACGGAATATTAATTTAAGGAATGTAAATTTAGATGTTTTCCGCCTTTCTTCATATTTCACTTTTCATAACAGATATTGAATGATCATCCTCGCAGAGTCCGTATATTGCGTGAATTTCAAGTAGACCTGAAAATTACATATATTATCATTATTATTAAATTTAGCATCATCATCATCCATTGAGTGACGATAGATCAGTCGCAATACAACCTGATAGCATAATCCGGCTTGAAGCGGACTACCAGCAAAGACACGTGCATGATAGTGGCAAGTGTAGTGTTCTGAGGTTTCATCAGACATCACGCGACTGACTCCTAATGGTTTAAGGGTTAAGGTCTAGGTTAGGGTTTCCCTCAAGTTATTTTTATTTCCACGCGGAATAGTACCATGTGACGTTAACATTAAATATGATTGGTAGTTAAACATGAGGCTACGATCAGCATATCCACGCAAGTGAAGTGTGAAAGAGCGAGTGTGGTATTTTTAGTACAAACATATACACTAGCTTGGATACACGTGTTTATCGATACCGGCTTGTCAAGGTAAGATCTAATATTTATAATAGATGTTACGATATTATCTAAACAAAGTTTAAAACAAGATGAATGTTGAATTTGTTTTTATTTGTAATCATTTTAATAATTTATCATTTATGTCTTTTCAATTATTTTTAACAATTTTTCATTCATGTCCTAAAAGGGCAATAATGATAACGTTTTAAATAATGTATGAATGCTTAATTTAAAACTGGCCCCATGTATAGGTTCCGATATTTACATATGTTTGACTGATTTAAACGATATGAGAGAGAGAATGAGAGAGAGGTTCGTTTTATGCTTAAAATATAAGATATTTTCCACAGTTGGATAGTTGGAACCTCCAAAATAGACAAAAATAAAAAGTCTCGTATACCATTTAAAGTTAATTAATATCCACCATGTCAAAGATTTATACATGAATATCCATAAGGTGACATTGATTTTTTTATATATATACGCGTGGTGCATTTCTGTCTATTGTTTACGATTGTAGAAAGTCACAGGTCATGCAGATAGGTCAGGGTCTCCCAAATCTTTAATTTTTACCAAAGTTAAGAATGGTTTCGTAATTCGTATGTTCTCAATCGTTTCAGGCACGAAAATTACATATTATACATGTATTAAATACTTGGGCCCTCATGTCAGGATAATGTACACTTATGCTACATGTCTACGACGTATTGTCGCAGTGATTTGTACCATGTAGACAAATGAGTCCCCAAAATGACTGAAATGCTGGAGATGGGACGTTTAACTCAAGCACTCAAACAAAATACCAGAAACCTACGTTTCTAAGTAGTGCACGCTATATGCTTTGCATGCATATTTGCCTCATCCTAGGCTGTTAGTCCTGCAGAAGAGAAAAGTGTGACAACGCTGAAGAATAGCGGGTACCAATTAATTAATTGATCTATACCCGAACTATATTGTATTCGTATGAGCGCTAAAGAGTGGAAATATGTAAATGAGAAACCTACATAGCAATTTTTTATGTGATTGAAAGAAAGTTCTTATTTTATGCTAGCTGGTAAAATACTGGGTTCTGTCAGTGAGATAACCATATCTCACAGTGTGGGTGATATAGATCTACACAAAATAGTTCCATAGTTTCACCGGCCATTTGCCTAAGATAAAAAGAAAATATATTTGTTTTGAGTGGATATGGACAAAACAAACACACATCCTCTGTTTATCACTTAAACGATTGTAACTGCGCCTTTATGCACACATAGATGACATTGGCCTACCTTTCAGACATCGGGTAATTATCGATCAATGAAAGCCGTCATGCTCTGTGTGCATCTAACATGTTAAATCATGCACCGTGTATTCAATTTCGAGATCTATATTTGTCAAAATACACACACCGCTTATCCCACATTTCGTCGACTTTACTTACGTTAACACTTTACGGTGGTATTTGCTACTCGGGTGGTATTGACAGTCACAGTGTGGCCTTGACTAATGCGGTAATTGCGGTTTACTTTAAAACTCGTCGGAAGTTGATTAACAACAGAATCTTTTTTTTCCACCGCACGGTACTCGTACGCTTCTGGTGACATACAACAAAATATAAACGTACACTTATTCGCATACAGCAAACCACATCGCGCGTCTTTTTCGCGGCGTCACGTGCGGTGTCGTACGACAATCGTATGATTTAACTTTATAATCGTACGCATGCATGTAATACGTTAGTCAGGTAAGCACGACGTTATTACGTGCGCCCTATATACATGTATAAACCTACATGATTATTCCATGCGGGCTGCCCGATTGGTTGAGTTGGTAAATGACTCTTGACTAAATCTCGAAATGTCAAATTTTCATACTTTGCATTTTTAAACAGAAAATAATTATGTATAATGTATATGTGGCATATCAGATTCCGTATTGACAATGTAACAATAGTGCGACGAATCTGGAATGGGTTGACCCGGGGAACGTCGAATGATACTGGGTTAGCCCACTTGTGCTTTGCTGTCCTGGTATAGGTGACTGGAGGTGGTGTAAGGTGTCACACTCGTATACAGTATGGTACGTTTTAATATATAGAGAGACTACCTGCATTAGTTGTTCGTATGTTTCCGACGATGGATGTGTGATAAGGCAGCGCTGTCCGTCACGTATAGATATTGTTCCAGAGTTGGGTTGAACGTCCCAAAGACAGTATTTCAGTAATTTCATGGACGATGTCGGGACCAAATGCATATTATGCAATAGTTGCACATAAGTACTCCTAAGCAATTTTAACACCCTGCACCTCTTGAACCTGATCAGACCACCTATCTGTCCTGAATGACTGGTTTGATCACAAAAAATAAAAAAATAATAATAAAAAAAAATAAAAAAAAAATAAGTAAAAATAGATTAAAAAAAGACCTACATATCGCACATGTAAATAAATATGCATGCATGTATAAGCAAATTTACTTACATGTGCAAACAGGATCATGTGCACGGAGTTGCAGACACGTGACACGATTCCCCACCCAGTGACATGATTCCACACCCTGACAACATACCGGTATGTTCTGGACTACCCTTACACATTGAGTACCAGAGAGATAGACCGGTACGGGGAGAGCTAGCCATTACACATTGCCTACGATGTGCTGTTAAACCTGCACTGCATTTTGCTACATTTGTATTTAACACGTGCTTTGCAGCGGTATATATGACGATAATGCCTCATGTTTGAAGAAACTAATTATAGATCATTATCTTTATAAAAGGCCGTCGTCATTTTATCTTATGACTTCCTCCAATCTCTTATTATTGTTTGTTTGTTTGTTTATTAGGGTTATCGTCCTGTCGACAGTATTTTAGCCATTTGGAGATTAGGTGTCCTTGTAACAGATACAGTGCTGCTACACTGCAGTATCACGCCGTAGCCATGTGTCATGTCACCAAACCCAGTCACATTATCCTGACAATGGGTCAACCAGTCCTGGATCACTTTGAAATAATTAATTTTGGTGGGACACTAATTTTCGTCGATTTGGTGGAGAGTTTTATCCACGAAAACTTCTCTCTTATATAGACCTCACGTTTTCTAGAACTCAGAACCACGAGTAAATGTACCCACGAAATTCCCTTACGTACATAATCAACGAAATTTAATGTCAACGAAAATTAATGATTTTACAGTACCACGCCAAGCATGGGTGCTATACCAGTACCATCTGGATTGATAGTTTTATGCTGTTATTAGCATTGTTTCATACCGACAGTTCATTTTCTTAGCTTGAAAGGCTTATAGTTGTGAATATTTTTCGTAATTCTTATCAGTATGTATGCAGGGGTGTGCAGTTGTGTGAGTATAAGAGACTTCACGATTTAGCCATAGCCGTCAGTTGATGACTTATCTGCTGTTTGTATTCCTCATAGGAAATATTGTTTTATATCTTTTTCCGTCCCACTGACAGTTTTTCCATCTAACGTAAACTTTCTGTACTTGAAAGCATTCTTATTCACCCCTGTAGAGGGATTTTAGTCTCCAGAATTGGTCATGTACCACGAAAATTAAAGGGACTCTCTAAATCTACGAGTAAATGCAGGGGTACAAGCTTAGGATAACAACAAATGTACCCCGAGTTTCAAAATTCGGTTGGAATGCTGTGGTGTTTTCACACAACCGTTATATTTTATAGGGAAGCATAGCTCCATTGCATAGATGTTCCTAGTTCATGTACCAGTCCCAGTGGCAGAGTAGTTAGAGCGTCCGCCCCGAAATCGGGAGGTCCTGGGTTCGATCCCAGGCGGAGACGTATCAAAATCGTAAAAACGGTACTGGTATAGCCCCATTGCTTTGCGCTTAGCATATAGGTGTCTCATGTAGATTAATGTCCCCAAAATGACTGAAATATTGTCGATGGGACGTTAAACCCAGAATATTAATGATCAGTGACGAGTCAGGCCGCTGTAACTGCAAAATAATCCCTTCTGGTTTAGGTTAGATAGCTGACAGTCGCAGATGCTTTTTTCACAGCAATTATAAGGACTTAAACTGATTCAATCAGAAACCGAGGGTAAGAATTAAAGGTCAGCAGTTAAAAAAAGTATTGAAAAAAAAACACTCTAATTAAACAATCGGAACATACACAACTACACCACAAAAGCATTAACGTGCACCCATTCGGGTTTTCACAATGAATTATCGAATCTACATTCTGCATACAGAAATATTTCAACAAATATCCATGGCTTTGAACGAAAATGCGGCGATAAAATTATGAAATAATAAAGAAAAAAGTTTAAAAGCAATCCGTGATCATCGTCGGACCTCACGTTGCTTTATAAACTTTGCTTTTTAATCGAACGTGGGTTATATGAATAGGATTAGCAAAGTTTAGTTCATATGAACATTATTAACTGGGTATTTCAATTGATTCGCAGCGGAGACACCACGAATAATTACTTTTGACCAATGGAACGTCGCGTTACATATAGTTGTTCTGATTGATGAGTATTCAAAATACTACGTCTGGTTTCCATGGTCAGTAAATTACTTTGCCAGTTTAAGATTCCTCGGTTTACACGAAAGTTATAACGGAATATACCGATCCCGTGGCCTAGTGGTTAAAGCATCCGCTTCGGGAGGTCGAAGGTTCGATCCCCGGCAGGGGAGCGATCTGATATGGCCGGTTGGTGAGCCGCCTTTTAGTTAAATAAAGGTTACAGGTTATCTTCCTGCCTGGTGCCTGGCATATAGGAGGAAACTGGGTAGGTACTTGTTAAAGCAATAGGTCTAAACTGGCTGGCCCTTTCAATGGGGGTGACACAATACACAAACACTTTACCTTTATACGCCGTTGGTTTCGACCCAAATGCAGATCCGACGGTTATGGGTTCGAACCCCGTTTGTGGCAAGGATTTTTCATGACCTTCATAGTTGCAAAGTACTGGTCCAATCCAGAAACCGCCAAGAGGGATTAGTATAAGTTGTAAGAACGTGTTTCCCAACGTTATAAACAAGTCCCTCATCGCTGTGGGTTCGGGTTCCAGCATGGTCATAACATTGTTCACCAGGGTTTCAACGAAAATCCTGGTTATTAGAATGGGATGCGGGCGTCAAACAGGTTGTTTCCGTCGAATATCTCCTGCTACAATAGAGGTGCAGTTTTCAAACTTGGTAGTCAGATACCTTATGGGAATAGGAAGGTCAGGATGATAAGGTCAATGTCACTGTTACTAAAATAATATTTCGTTCCCGTCAAATAACTTCTTTTAGTACTGTTGTTTGATGATCAGATTTAGTAGATATATAACTTACGGGAAGGGGAAGAATGGGATTGATATTCAAGTCAGTAGGGATAAGTTTAAGGTCACTATTACTAAAAATAGTTTTGCTCGCCTGGGGTAACAGTTGAAAACCTAGTCTCGCGTCATGTGACGTGTTTTTTTCTTCTTTCTTTCTTTCTCTCTCTCTCTCTCTCTCTCTTCTTTCATCCCTTTTTTGTATTTAAAAACAAGATGTCACATTTATCATATTTGAGCTAGTTGTAACTCTGTATTGGGGCTGGGGAGGGGTAATACCTTACTATGAGTGCCTTTGGTTGGTTCATAGTTATGCAATACTACTGCCAAACAGGAAATACGTTTAACGTTTTAATATCCTTGAGGCCTCGCTAGAGTATCATCAATATTGATTGATTCAGAAATTCTTCTGGTCTTAACATGTGAGCTACTGTAGATACGTTAATCGATATACTTGTAAACTGGTAATAGTGAAAAACTCGAAATAAGTGATATATATTCTGGATTATCTTATTCCCTAGCATTCTAACGGATTGTACTGATACATTAATTTTTTGGTATTGGAGCGGGGGGGGGGGGGGTCTCTTTTTCCTTCATTTCGTGGGCAATAGACATTTGATAGATCATAAATTTATTTTCGATCCTTTTACCTCTCAATTGTAGTTAAATTCTTTGATATATTTATTAATATTTCTTTTACGTGTATGTTTCATATCTATTATTTAAATCGGCAAATACTTCATGTGACTGTCGCTGCCTATGGATGAAGATAGTTTATCCAATTATATTATCCGATAGTTCACACTAAAATGTGGTGTTGCATGGGATGGACATAATCATTATAATAAATCTAATTTCCTCGTGTTATCATCCCCTATGATCATCCCTTGTTAAGTACTTTGACTTTATTGTCAGATATCTACTCTATTCTTCGTCAGAAACTGGACTCTCCCCCACTTTCAATTTACCGCAAATAAGTTGATTGCATGATAAGTGTTGTTGATGGCTTTAAATTTCTGGATCATACTTTATCTAGAAACACGATTACATCGTGGACCCGTGGACTTGGAACTTGGGTGAATATGATTGGAGAGGCTGTTTCCGCATTATGTTGAAATCTATGGCTTATCTATTGACCATAAGTATATAAGTATCGCGTAGTTGTTGTTGCTAGTTCATATATTGCATATGTGCCGGTCTTATTGTAGTGAACGTTATTGGTGTGATCGGACGTGAAAATAATTAGGAATAAAAAATTGCAGTGAAGAAGGTAATTTGTAATCCAACTTGTATGAATATATGCATGGATTTCTCTCCGTGTCTTATATAAGTGTGAATAGTATTCTTAACCCGTAAAGTTTTTTTTTTTATCCAGGTTAATCAGCTGACAAACAAAATCAATAGCACAGACAGGAAAATCTACAATCTCCGCCCAACAACGATCGAGTCTCAAATATCATTTGTTTGTTTGTTAGGTGGGTTTATTTAATTTTTGGTTATTTGGACAAAGTGCTCTCACATACGCTGCAATTTTACGACATTTGGCATGAAACTATCGTCACATCGACTAGTCAGTCCAGTGACAACTGTGGAATTATTAATTTTCATGGGACACTTATTTTCGTCGATTTCGTGGAGGTTTTATCCATGAATATTAATCACCGCGAAAACTTCTCTCTTAGATAGACCTCACGTTTTCTGGAACATAGCTCCACGAATAAATGTACCCACAAAATTCACTTAGGTACCTAACCAGCGATTTTAATGTCAACGAAAATTTATGATTTTATAGTATATATTTTCATACGCTGAGCGCCATGCAGGAAGCAACCAGTACCATTTTACCGACGGTAGGTGATCGAACCGTCAACTTACCGATCCTTTGGTGGTAGTTCTGACACCCACTTCTTCATATTAGATATATTGATACTTTTAATTTACGAGAATCACCAGAATTGTTCTTGATTAATCTGGCAAAAGTCACGTGCATGCAGAACCCGTATGAAAGAGCACGTGTTTATAACCAAAAGAAAGAAAATATCTCTATGCCAGTATTATAAATTCATATACGTGTTTGGTTCTTTCATTGGATAGATCCGACTGCTCCTACAATAAACCGTACCCGTGAACATGCTGCTATATCCTTGTTAGTTGCGAGACCATGTGATATAATATATTTTGTTAATTGTGCAAATTCTAATTGTCACGGATCGATCTATTTGGCTTTAAATGTGCTTAGTCTCTTTTTTCAACTAGCTGTATAACGGTTTAACCATACCCTAGTTTTTGACCTTTCCCTTCGTTCGTAACACTTACAGAGTATCAAATGCCCTTTAATGCACCACGGTGCATCCATGACATCTAGCAAGTATTTTGACCGCAAACCATACTTCAGTTTGTATTCCCTCTATAATCATATTTATTTTACCGCATTGCTCTAGACGGTCTCTGGTATTTTCCAAATATAGTTTCTGGTCTCTAGATATATAACATGGTATCCGGTAGGTATCATTTTTTTTCAAGTTTCTCCACTTTCCCTGTTTATAAGCTGGCTTCAGTAGGTTTGTTTAATCCTCTAAACGTACATAATGATCAATTGCAGTGAAATAAATGATGCCAGATCGCACTCGGCAGCTGCAGCAGCTGGTACTTGTAGGTAGCAAAACCACATTTGGCAAACACTGGTCGTTTTGTTTACAGTCTATATCTTGTTATTCCGGTAAGTTGCTTTGACCGAAAAACTGCCCAATTAAAAAAGGAAAAGAAAGAAAATCAACAACCTAATATAATAAGAAGATAGGTTTCTTTTTCCATTGAAAGCGTACATCCCGCCGTTTCAATGGCCGTTACTCCGTTGTTCATAAAATTGGTCTTATTTTTCGCGGAAGGGATGAGTTATTACATTTTTTTTTCATTTTTGTAAATGGGTAGTTTTTCGGTCAAAGCAACGTACCGGGTACCTTTGGTTATGTTGGGAATAGTGGCCCTGTGTTCTCGAAACATCCATGCTTATACTCAAATATCGGCTCAAATTTGAGTTTAATCCTGAATATGTTGAGCAGTGTTCTTGAAAAACATCTCCCGCAGATTTCTGGTTACACTACTACACTACAATAATATTTCCATAATTACTGTGAAATAAACAACACGTTTTTTCTTGGTCGTTTCCATCATTTTGTAATTTTTCTAGCATCATACATTGTATATATGAAATGAAAAAAAAATTAATGTGTAGAAATTAGCTTGAATGCTTTTTAAATATACATGTTTTACACCCCCCCCCCCCCCCACCACCACCACCAAAAAAAGATCTGCATCGCATCGCAGTTTCAACAAACTCATTATATAAAATGTTAAGGTTTTTCTTATATTTAAGATTTTCTTGCGTAAGGTTCCATTTAGACTGAATCTAAGAAAATAACCACGGTTAAGGAATATCTTAAGGATAAAAATAAGGGTAAGGAAATTTCATTGTTAAATCTAAGATATATATTAAATACGGCCCATGGCTTATTAGTCAAACTAAGTTGAGCACGATTACTATACTTAAGTCTCACTGTCTGAGTTTGAATATGAACGTTTTGCAATATCGAGAAGCAGGGGTCTCCGTGACCAATTGGTAAATTGACTTCATGTCACTATGCCTCTGACGGCTGTAAGTTCAAGTCTCGGTCTAGGCGCTTAGGTTATTCATGTAAGGGAAGTCCTCTAGCTTATAGGTATGTTATGCACTCGGGTTCTTCCTCCATCAGTAAAATGCTGAACTCAGAAATGGTACTTGGCGCTCAGCATATATATGTTTATAACACTCTGTTTCAATATTTCGGCTTTAAAGCCTTTATCAAGACGAACACTTCTCTTTTGAAAAACTACATCCTGCCGGTCGCCATATTTAAACAAAAAATGACGTTACGTAAACAACGTTAAACGTTTCCGCGCATTAAAAGACGTCAAATAATGTTGTATGGATTTGCCCCACGGGTTGTAACGTCTGCAACTTCTTTATCCATACAGTTTAATGAACCTGTCTTTCTGTTTTGGTTGCGTCATATAATCTTTTTAGAATTGTAAATTTCATGTCCGAAATCGAGTGCTGTAATCGAGTGCTGTATGTATTTTAGCATATATATGTGTTCATAGAGTAGTTCGTGGACTGGTTGGTCAGGTGTTAGGTATGGTATCATGACACATTCTGCTATATTGTTGCAGTATCTGTTCTAAGTAGACAAGGTCTCCAAATGACTGAAATACTGTTGCCAACAAACAAATAACTGAACGTCCTTTTTTTATTAATTTCAAAGCATCGGCGATTAAATTTAAAGTTCTGTCTTGAATTATACATGCATCTCTGTCACCGTTGTGCTCCATATCGATCTGTCCTTTTATAACCAGACCAACTACTGTCATTAAAATTTTCGATTTTACAATTTATTAAATGAATAAAAATTGTATGATTCGTGTATTTGAATGTCAGTAGGATTGACATGTTTTTAAGAGAGTTATGAAAAACCGTTTAAATCTGTGTACATTCAGACTGAAATATCAATAGACAAAGCATTTATAACTTATTCAGCAATATCGATTGGCGGGACTAGTCGTTCTGATATGTGACTCTTAACAGGTGAATCACGCCACTTTTTCGTGAGAAAATATGTGCATGAAGCAATATGTTTGCATAAACAAGAGTGACACCCACACCTCAATGAGCGTGCCGTGCCGTATTCAATTTGCTACAGGCGGATGGATACCCCGATTGACAGAGATACCCGGGTAGCGTCTAATAGGGTTCTGTCGTGAAGCAATACACGTACGTTTTAAAAGCCTAACACACGCCGTTTAGAATTACATTTTTACAAGGTTCTTTTTTTTTTTTTACTTATCTCAGTTTTAAGCAAATCGAACAGATCCATGATATCCAATCCCCCGCTCAGACCTCTGCAACATTCATCGTCGGATACCTCCGGCTGACTACATGACATCAACGATGGATGATATATCGACCGTCTGTGGGTATTCGGCGATGTGCCACAGTGGGTTGAAAAATAGATGAGTTTCAGCTAAATCACGGTATTCATTTTAGTGCACTCCATGGTCACGTCGTATCTCAGTGTGACAGTGATTGATGTGGGGTCAATGTCACGGCGCCGGAGTGTCAGCAGAAAAACCACTTGCATTGTTATTCTTAAACATTATATAGAAAAGATGTTTTGTACTTTCGTTCTTTTCAGTATTGTTATGCTCATATTTTATGTTCTTTTGTTTCAATTCCTTTAATGTGATATATAATCAAAATCTAAGACCTATTGAACAACGATTGGCTAAACTGGTTGAATTTATACAGAGGCTTATAGAGGCTTATAAACAGAGATTGACTGCTTTCCGAAATAACGCGCTTTATCGAGTGCCTCTATTGTTAACGAGAATGCGCCCACCTATCACACGGGTACCGGACATTTCGGTGGGGCTTACTGGAATATTACTTCCCAAATATTTTTAGCAAATCTCCTGGTTTTATCTAAAGTGAGTTTAGATGAAGGAAAGAAGAGGACGGATGCATGATTAGAGTACTTTTTTTAGTTGAATTATAATTAAGAGAGAGAGGGGGAGGAAGAACTGGTCCGATATGATACATACGTCGAGATGCATGATAACCTCGTGTACATGCAGGATTAACCTGTGATTTTTTGCCGGTTTTGACTGGTGGTAGTAAGAAAAATCTTCAAAGGAAAACATGTAGAATGATTGCTCACTGATATTACTTTTAATATCCATTGGAACTGACCATAAATGTGTATTTAATTTCCGATCTTGCCCGGGTCTCGTAGAAGTCTCGTTGGCCGCGCGCGACTTCATAAAGTCGATATGGGCAAAGAATAAGCTGCCAATCTCTGTTCATATGTCTCTGATATAAATAATAATTTACATATTTTACAATATTGTTACATTTTCCACTGCGTTTTTTTTCCATACTTTGTTTTGAAAGTTTGCATTATTCAATGATCTGCTGTGTGCCTATACATTTTTTGCCACTGGCTTTTACAGGAGTTTATCTCCGTTAAATATGCCTTTGTCCAAACTGAAAGATTCAAATAGTGTTGGTTGACAAAAATAATGAACTTGACTTTAACTTCTCTTCATAAGTTTGAACTTCGCGATAGACAATATTTCAAATTCTTCAAATGTCTTGATTCTAATTCAAAGTAAATACTGGATGTTTTATTTCTACAGCTGGATATTAGGTTAAAAACAATATTGACAGGAGATAAATGAGATAAGAGATAAATGTTATTAAAACAGATGAAGTAACGTTATTCGGCGCCGTAAAATCAAATCGTTCTGCTATGGTGGGTTACACATGCAATACGTATGCATTCACAGATGACCTTGACATCAGTTTCCACGTGCGCGCCTTTATTGGATAATGCATCGATCCGTGTCGCTAGCCAATATTTGTTATCAGAGAGATAGAAAGAGCGCGCGCGATTGCTTTATAAATAATAAATGTATCTGCAAAGGCGTCGTTCGGTTTTGTTTAATGGTTGTAATAGCTTTTGCGTGTTTAGAACCATTTATATCAACATGCATGTTAATTGGTTTGAAAATCAGAGCACGCTATCAATAGAGCTCTTCATTGTTTTTTTTTTCTGTCTCGATACGTATCACAATATTTATTTTTCCAGACGATACAACTTACGATACATATTGCAGAAGCAATAGGTGGTGATGCAATACGTATCACGATACTTACTTAAATACTTGAAACCAATAGGTGTTTATATTAAACTTCGGTTCGCAGCGTGTATTCCAAAATACAGGTTATCAACTATAACATGTACAAAAAATAAAATGTTTGAGTATCAAATAAAATACCATTGTAAAAGTAGAAAAAAAACCCACTGAATTCTGACTTTTTTTCTGGGAAAATGACATAAGCGTCAGCATATGTTTAACCCTTTCCCTCATAGAGGACACCATGAAAAGACCTATGCGAACAGCATAAAACCAGAACTCGCAGGTTGATCAGATTTTATGCTGTTCGCTGCTCCTCAATGGTCTGGAAATGAGGATTTTGTAATTAAATTTGGTAAGGTTTAACTGTGGTTTTCTGCAGATCAGGCTTTATGTGATACATATTGAGGGCGTCAAAATGAGTCTATATGAGGGAAAGGGTTAAGACAGATCAGGCTTTATGTGATACCTATTGAGGGCGTCAAAATGAGTCTATATGAGGGAAAGGGATAAACTCGTAACGAATATCACGTGTAAGAAATTGTTCACGTATTGCGGAACTCGATGCATCACAAGGTTAAATCTGTATTACATCTCGATGTATTGCCATTTAAAATTCTTTCCGATGCATACATTGAGGAAAAGGCTTCACAATGCATCGATGAATCGTTACACATCTGGCTATCAAGGGAAATGTGCATAAGTCAGCAACATGTGTTTAAGAAAAACAATGGTTCTAACCAAGTAATTAAGATACAAATGAAAGTTATAACCACTTTCCTTTGTCACTATATCATTTATTTTCGATTTTGATCATACTCGCACAAATAAGTGTTTTTGCGATGCCACTGACACTGGAACAACAGAATTGTCATTTTCATGGGATATTGATCATAAAAAATATGTACTTTTTTATTCTCTGGTACTTTATATTAAAACATGCATGGTGAGGAACGGAATCTGACATCACTTGATTGTGAAGGTCGTCACTTTGTACAAATGTATGCTACCATTCAGCGTCGGAGACCCACGAGCGCTAATTCCGTTCCTTCATACAGCGACAGGTGTAATATAGGCAGCCGTGGGTCTCCCACGCTGGCTTCAATTATACTGTCTGCTCCACTATTCCGTTCATTACCATGTCCAATAAGCAGTACAAAGAGGGGAAAAAAAACAACAAAAAAACTAATCAACATTTCAATGAAATTGCCAATTCTGCGGTACTAGTGCCAGTGAAGAAACCAAATGTATCAAGCCACACTTATGACGTACGCGGTTTTTGATTTTGTTATAGATGGCTTGAAATTTGAGGTTTTGATTTATTGTCTTATTTGGCATCCACATTTGTATCCCCCCCCCCCCGTACTGCCTTGGGTCTGAATCCCGGTAAGGTCACTCGGATTTTTCGTGTGAAGCCTTCCAGCTGGCTTGCGGTAGGTCGGTGGTTCTACCCGGGTGCTTCTGTGTGCTCGTTGTATTCCTTCGCCTGTTCTTATAGCTTGACATCGCTGTTTGTCTGAGATACCGTTGGAGCATCAGTAACCTGCAACATAACAACAATAACATTTAAATCTTACCAGGTTGAGAATCAAACCATGATCGTATAAGTGAGACGTGAAAGTGCTACCAATATACAGTCATTTTAATTTTAATATGGTGTGTTTATTCATGTAGATATACTGCGAGTTAATGGTTGTAGAGTAAAAAAAAAACAATCGTTAGTATTACATTCATGTATTGCGTTAAATAAGTCGTGAGATTTTGTACTGTTAACGACAAGTTGGTCTGGTTGATGATCCGGGATCATGTGACAGGATATAGCCTTCGGTATGTTAGTTGTGTGCTACTGCAGTGTGACAACTGTCGACTCGATGCAATATCTAACAAACAATAACTGGTTGGCCCGATGTGAGGATAATGGGACTGGATATGGTTTCATGACACATGTCCACAGAGTGTTACTGCAGTGTTGCAGCACTCCGAGCAAACAAAGAATAACACATCCAGAACTTTGGAGTGTGTTTTTTTTCCCTGGTGTTTCGTTGGTTTATTGGTCGTTTAACTTCTCAGCTCTGCCAGCGAAAAGTGTTATCTGTCCTGGTATCCTGGTCAGATAACACTCATAACAGTTATAACAGGGCCCAGTGTGAGCCTGTGTCAAATCAACACTACATTATTTTGTAAGATATTGACAATCAAGTGGTTTTATGAAAATTTAATAGAGCATTACCCGCAGTTGTTGTGGTTGCACACAAAACAAGTTTAAAAAAGGGGGGGGGGGGGTCGTGCCCTATCGTGTCGAAGTCCGTAGTGAATTACCCGTTAACATAATATTTGACAACCGTAAACGTCAATCTTTATTCTGTTTAGTATACATGTAAATTTTTAAACCGCAAGATATTGATTTCATATTTTCACGAGTACACGTTATAAGGGACAGTATGAGTTCTTTCTCGATTTCTATCGATCAGTAATCAGTAATCGATAGTGTATATACGTTATCCGTTCATACATAGTTTTATGCACCAAAAGAAAAAATAAAGGGGGGAATCTTGAGTTTCATTATAGAAAGCATAGCCTCTGAGTGAGAACTTATTCACGCACGTGATAATGAATTTTGTAAAAGACCTCTTTCGAGCTTGCAAGCAGATAATTGGATAATGCAGGTTTAGAAACACCAATGAGGCATTATTGAATCAAGTTTATAAAGTGAATACTCATACAATATAAACTGTAATTTCTTTGATACTTTAGAATTTTGATTTGAGGGGTTGTTCTGCTGACCTTGATAGGCGTATGAGATTTATCCCTTTGCCTCATGAATATTCATGTACAACTTTATGACGTGGTGAATATTAAATTAATTGACTTTATAGTATATGAAACAATGGATTTTTTTCTTTCAGTTCTTTGTGTTGAATCTGTGCTACTGTTTTGTTTGAGCTCTGTTTGCCAACGTGTCAGATTAAGTCTCGGTGAATCAAAGGGTTCAGATGTAAAGTGCGGCTTTCGTGGCTGACTTTAACACTCACTCAGCCCCTCACCGCATGGGTTCGAATCCCGTCAGGGTCTTTCGGATTTTCACGTGAGGAAGCCTTCCAGCTGGCTTGCGGTAGGTCGGTGGTTCTACCCGGATGCCTCCGTGCATTCGGGGTCTTCCTCCACCTGTGATTAGCTGGACGTCGCTATACAACTGAAATACTGTCGAAGCGACGGTAAACTCAAATAGTAAGTCAGATGTAAAGTATCGTAATGAAATTGAAAACAATCATACCTGAGATAATCACCTAAACATGAGAGAAAAAATAGAAATTTCAAAATGAATAAACAAAAAGTAAATAATGGAAAAGATTATTATCTACCAGATTTTTCAACGAGAAATTCTGGTTATTAGATTGGCGAATGTCGATTTACGGGCGGGCGGGCGGACGGCGTCAAATTTCGTTTCCGGATGATAACTTGAGTCAGAGATGACTACACCAAACTCTATATACAGCTAGCTTATATTAAAGGCTTGCTTGGTATTGCATTTGAAGTCAGCTTGGTAAAAAGTCAAGGTCACTGTGTCTTAAAATATAAAAATACAGGGAATCATCATATCAGCATGCTTTTTGCTTCCCATCCAATATTTATGCTTTGTCTTCATAATTAGTTGCGTGTATATATAAGCGAACATTAATCATGAAAATCTGTTTTTTACGTCAGTCCTGACCTTTTGTTGTTGTTGTTATTCATTTTTCTTTTTGTGGGATCTTTTATTGTTTTCACTGAAACATTATCTTAAACCTACTCAGTTTGATGCATACTCCAGAATTTATATCTACAAAATCGCTCTTTTGTACAGACTTATCGAGGTATCATGTAGGGCATACTAATGTTATAATAAGTTAAGACCGCAATATGACGACTGAGCCCAGGACATCAGTGACCACGTGTAATATATTACTTGCAGTTACCATGACAACACATTCCAAGACGACAGACGGACCAAACCCGGACCATGTTCCAGAAGATCCTCTCAATCTAACACCGGATGTCATCGAACAGGACGCTGACGCGCTGACGAAGTCAGCGTCGCGACAGATCGTTTGGAGGAATGTGATATTAATGACAGTTCTGCACATCGCCTCCGCATATGCATTGTTCCTGCTGCCCCAGGCCAAGCGTTCCACGTTGATATGGAGTAAGTTTTCAAGCAGACGAAACAATACATAATATGCAGATTAATTTATCAGACAACAGGCCGTTTTATTGATTTAGTACCAAGGGTGTTAATACTTTTACATGCAAAAGTAGCTTCCTGTAAATAAAGGATAGTTCCCAGACGAGGTGACCCATTGACTGGGTATCATATTTCTACAACAATACCGGCATATCCTTCTCGAGTAGACATTGTCTCAGAATGACCAATATATTTTGGTGGGATGTAAATGCCAACAAACAACGATATTAAACGTTTTGTTCAGTTTTTATCTTGCTTTTACTCTGATAAATTGTAAAGGTTTATTTATTTACGAAATAATAAACATCATCAAATAATCAATGCTCTGTTAACCCAGTATATGTAAATGAGTTATTTTTATAAGGAATTCTGTATGCATTTGTAAAATAATTACAGAATATTGGAGGATCTACAAAGTACATTGTACATGAAATATCAGTGTTAAATATCTTGTAGTTTGTGCGGTCTTTTAGCATATAAATTCACCCTGTCTGTGTCACACGCCAGGTACGTTTTATTCATTTCCCATGATACACTTAAATGTAGTAGTTGTATAAAAAAATAGTTCTCTTTTTTGTTCAATGAAGTATTAAGAAGTAAGATTACACGAGTTACCTCCCTTGTAATTATTTGCGATTCGAATGCAGATTGAACTACAGCAACAATGTTAAAGGAAACAAAAGCAGGAATTCAGTACTTTGCATTAAAATTAATATTTGCTAAATGTCAAAACTGCTTTTGTGGTTTAGTCATTTTAATCGATTCTAATTTTGTCTTGAAGAGCAAATAGGAAGCTCTTATGAAGTACAGTACCAACATAAGGACCCTAGATTTTATGACTCCATTAACAAGTATTTGCAACATCTCATATCAGCATAGACTATGACTACTGTAAAATCAGTTATTAGTCCCATACCGGTGTTTACACCGGATGGGACTATAGGTTTGCCCTCCGTCTGTGTGTCTGTCCGGATGTCCGGAAATCTGGATCCCGCGAAAACTTAAAAACCGGTTAAGATAATATTATGAAACTTGGTATATGAATAGGTGGCAGTATGGAGAATCTGCACGTCACTTTGTTTTTTATTTTTCTCAGACCAAAATTCTGGTTGCTATGGTAACGGAAAAATTATGCACCTCACCTGTAAGGGACTCGTGTGTTGTATGCAACACCAGTTACTTGTTGGTCTTGGGCATTTATTTTCCTTGATTTCGTAGAGGTTTTTTTTTCCCCATGAGTACCCTCCCCCCTTTCCGAGAAATTAACTATATCAGGGACCATGAAGAAGACATGGATCCTATCAATGATTTTTCCCTTCAAAATGCCTACTCTCCGTACACAAATACATACGGTTTATATTGTATTTTGACACGGATTTAACAAATGTTTTATTTAAACCGTTACAGTTTGTGTATAAAGCATTCATGATAACTTTATTCCTTCTCTCTTTGTGTAGCTGCGTGTCTGTACTACTTTTCGGCGCTGGGTATCACGGCCGGGGCACATCGTCTGTGGGCACACCGCGCCTACAAAGCCAAGCTGCCGCTACGGATCCTACTAGTCATCTTAAATTCCTTGGCTTTCCAGGTATAATGTTCTGTATTAAAGACTTATTTAATAGAGATATGAAACTGTCCGAAATAAATTTGATTTTTTTTCTCGTAACGAAAAAAAAAATCAGGTGAACGGGATTTGAACGAGATCTCGCTTAGACAGACGATTGCAGACAATTAATTGACAGACGCTTTACAGTATCACTTCTTAAAGCGATCTGTGATATAATGATCTTTGGTTTAATCGGCATTTAATGGAAGAAGAAAAAACTCAGTATATTAATAAATGATATGAGCAAATTTACACATCTCACATTATCTCGTAGTCGAATGAGCGTACACGTAACTTAACGAGAGCCTGTCTTGCTCTGTTGCGAATCTATGTAAGGTTATTAGGTCTTTGATTTTATCTCCATTATAGGATTGTTGCTTGTATATTTATTTGGATGACTATATGCCCAGATATATGTATTTAATGTGTGTTTGCGGGTAAGTTTAGAAAAACTTTAGTAATGTTACAATGATAGACAGTTATAAATTAACATCGTCGGCACAGACTCGCGTGGTCATTGATATAGGAGGAAAACCGGAGTACCAGAGAAAACAGGCCCCGTGTTTCTTTAAAATAAAAAAAATACTCTTAAGTATGATTTTCGCACTGGAATATATCTCATCGAGAAGTGACACAATTTCAATATTTTCACGAGCGCGTATCACTCCAAAAAATATTGAAATTGTATCACTTTGAGGTGAGATATATTCCATATCCACTCAAAACAAACAAATATCCTTTTTATTTTATGCTAACTGTCGAAAAAATGGAACTTGTTTGTGTAATCGTTCCTTTTCACACGCGGATTAATCCATGTTCTATTGACTACACATTTTGGCCGCCACGTTGAATAGTTGTAACGAGAAAAAAGTCAGACATTTATTAGATTTATGTGTTTACTAAAGTAAACACTGTAGGACAAAAACAATAAGTCCATTTTGATACATTGACAATGGACTACTAGGGAATTAAACATTTGTCAGGTTTTAAATTGGAAGATTTTATAAGTAAAAATTAGTTCCGGCATATCTATATCAGCCACAGGTCATTTCATTTTGATATAGGTCATTTCTCACTGATAGAACCCAGTATTTCATCAGTAAGCATAAAATAAACTGGTTTACTTAAAGCCTGTGCTCTTACCACAGACAACTTAAAACTGAATTGTTTTCACAAATAAGGGACCAACTTTTCTGTTGAGTCCGATATTACAAATCCATTTAGTAAACTCTCCATTTGTTTGCTAAGCGGTTCGACAAACCGATTTCTCTCTAGGACTCTTACTTTAGGCAAAGACATATAAACCAGAGAGAGGACACTCCTGTAAAAAGCCAGTGCAGGGAATTTTATTCAGTTTGATTAATT
>CM037785.1:50239115-50289115 GCA_021229015.1 Solen grandis | reverse complement strand
GACGCCATTTTCAAGTTAGTTTATGACAAAGACCATTATGTTTATGCACAATAAATTTTTGAATTGATTTGACATACTTTGCGAATAGTTAAACAAAGCCAAGCAATTCTTATAATTAGAGTGTATAAATTAATACATATATTGATATATAATTGAAATAAAAAAAGCAATTAATAAAATCGAATTAATCGGCGTCCTTGATTTGATAGATTATTATATATATATGCAATAAGAACTGAACAAGTTCGTTTGAATCAGTCGTTTTAGTTAAAGATAAGAAATAATACCGAACAGGCTCTACCTTCCTGAGCCTCTTTTTTAGACTCATACTCGGGATTCTAAAATTCTAAATAGTCGAATTCTTCTTTTTGTTACAGTCAAATTTACAAATCCCAATTGTAGTATCAAAAATATAATAATGCTAACTGAAATATTTTCAGATTTAAGAAAACGTCAGATTTATTTAAAATGCCCTTTTTGTGTCTGAGTCTAAAACAAAAGTTCAGGATATTGATATACATGTACTTTTAATTCGATATAAACGGGTGTCGTGATCCATTCCTGTTGATCATTTACTCTAGATCCAAGGTTGAGAGATCGATATGTACATATTGTTACATATATTGTATATTGAATGTATTTTCCATATTATGTATTTACATGCGGGTAATAAATTTGTTAGTCTGTATAACTATATTATGCATGTTTTAGCTCACCTCACATGTCCTCAGGATAAGATTTTAGGATTGATGAATAACCGTCGTTCGTCCGTCGTCCACAATAAGTTTGTTTGCACTCTAGCATTTTCTTTTCTTAATCAATCATCTTCAGACTTTATGACAATGTTTATTACCATAATCTCTTGGCAAAGTTTGATTATGTCCCGTTTAATATTAAAAGTGCCAGATTTCACTTTGTTGGCACTCTAGCATCTTCATTTCTTAAGCAATCATATTCAAACTTTATGACAGTGTTTAAAGCCATATTCTTTCGGCCAAGTTCAATTATGGCTGATATTGGGCAATTAGGTCAGGAGTTACACCCGTTTTAGTATTAAAAAATACCATATTTCACTTTGTTTGCACTCTAGCATTTTCATTTCTTAATGAATCATCTTCATCATTTATGACAGTGTTTATAGCCATATTCTTTCGGCCAAGTTGGCCTTTTTAAAATTAAAATTTGCCAGACTTCACTTTGTTTGCACTCTAGCATCTTCACATCTTAAGCAATCATTATCACAAACTATATGATAATGTTATTAGCCATTCATTCTGGGCCAAATTCGACTGTGGCTGATTTCAGATAACTAGGTCATGAGTTAGGGCCCTTTAATTGATGAAAATGCCAGATGTCACTGTTTACACACTAGAATCGTTTCATCGTTTCATCGACAATGTTTAAAGCCTTAATTTCTCAGTCAAGTTTGACTTCTAATTTTGACCACAGGTTTGTGGAATTGAAATGATCTCAAGGATTATGTATTCAGTACAACTATGTTATAATTTATTAACTTGTACAGGCAATGAAGGTTAGCGACTTTAGGGTCATCTTGACCCTCTTGTTTCATTTGTACATACAAAAATAATGTATTTTTGAATAAATCATAGTAAACCACTTCATATGCATTGGTAAAATAATAAAAGATTACTTATATCTTTACCATTTATCTAAATATAGGGGCCACCGTGGCAGTGTCGTTATATATAGCTGCTGACTTCAGGTCACTTAGCGCATCACCTTTGTATCTCGTCACTCGGATTTTTCATGTGAGGAAGCCTTCCAGCTTCACTGCGGTGGGTTGGTGGTCCACCCAGGTGCCTTGTGCAGGGTATTTCTCCATCCGAAATTAGTTGGACATCGCAGAAACGCCCAAAACAGGAACTTATTCTAATCATCCCCCTTAGATAAGAATTTTGAAAGAATCCATGGCTTAGGGCCGTTCTGCCCTCATACATGAAATACTTAATGTTTTGATCCTCCTCAAGTCATTTCCTTCAAAACGTGGCGTGTAACATCAAAATATAATATAAAAAATAGATCAAAAACAAAGGGGAAGGGGTAATCATGGAATTATTCTCAGTGCATAAGTGCATATAGAAGGAACAGTTCACAGTTTCGCACTGCTGGAATGAAAGTTCAAACTAAAAGAAAAAGCAACAACAAAAAACAGACCTTTAAAAAAATTTCGGATAGGTTCATGTAGTATGAGTGGTATACATGTATTATTTAGCTCTATACATGGTTCATGTGATCAAAGCAATTGTGTGTGGTCAATATTTATACAGTTAACAGTCAATCATTCATGTACTCATATTCATTTTTTAAGAAAAAAAAAAGATGAATGCATGTTTTGTTAGAAGCAAGAAAACACCGTTGACGTTAACGTTTTCACTTGCTGCTATTCGCTTTGATGAGATTTAAGAAAACACGGGTATCTTTAACATCATATATGTTATACAGCGAAAGTAATTTTTGTACATTTTTTTTCCATAGCCTACAGCCTTTAAGGAAAAAGTTGATATCCAGTACCACATTTGTGGTGACGTCAAAATCTAAACGATTTACAGGAAGATTGCACATTTTGAATATTTTCATGAATGCGTCACAGAATATATTAAAACAAGGACAAACATAACCATAGATAACTATAAGAAACGTCCCAGAAGAATCGGTCATAATGCACCACCTAGGACGTATTGTTAGAAACACAGTTTGCATTCTGAGGACTTATACTTCAGTCTTTAATGTTTTCTAAATGTGGATTCCGTTCAATCTTTATATTTCCCTCATAATCTCTATATGATAAGAATTGTATCTCATTTTTACATTTTTAACCCTGCCTTTATGAAGGTTTGCATATTTGATCCCGGTTTGTCGGTAAATCTAAATTTTTGTATTTCAGGTCCTCGTTCTATCTGAACATTAAGAAAAAGTTTACCCTTTCTTATCCATGCTTTGAAAACGATTACGATTGCATCATTAGCAAGGCACGTGCATACCAGACATGAATTGTTATTTCATAGGGCAGGCATACTTTAATCATAAAAGAACTAGGAAAAACTAGAACCACAAAGCGGCATCTCGTTTTTCGCTTTTAACTTGATCAGCTCGAACTCTTTATTTCATATTATGCACAATTTTCAACAAGGAACAGAATGCAAAAAAACAAAACGCATTGAAATAGGACTTCAAATTCTTGAGTTAAAACCAAAAAACATTAAAAGCGCCTCTAGCGGGAAAAAATGAAATAGAACTAGAAGTCGTTTGTTTAAGATACAACGAAGCGACTTTCCGTTTGCTTATTTCAAAGGTAATGAATATATAATTCAATACAAAGAAATGGAATAATGATGCTTAAGAATGGAATATTTAATACGTAAATCATAATTATCACAAATATATACTAATGTTCAAATATAAGCTTTAAATCTTTTTTTTTATTCACTTTTATCTTCCTAAGAAGATAATGAGGAAGCATAAATATGGATCTTATTTGATTACGAAACCGTTTACCATCATGAAGAAAAAACAAAAGGAAAATTTTAAGATAATACTTCCTCAAGAAATTTTTTCTGACGTTATTCAATCGATTTTAAAAGTTTATTTTTAGTTTTTATTTAATATCCATTTCTTCGTAAGCATATAACTTAACAAATAATCATTGCAATTTGATCCATTTTCAAATTGTAAAAAAAAAAAACACTTTGAAATCCATGACTTTCAACCTTTAGATAGATTGAGATTTACATTTGCAAAATTAGATGGAAATAAAGGCAGAGGTGTAAGCAAAATCATGAAAATGATTTCTTATTTCTATGTAATAAATGTTATAAACTTCTTGAAACTTTCAACAATTAATTTGTTTTTGCTTTATATATTGTTTTTTTACAGATTTAATAAAAGAAACCGTTAAATATTTAGAAAACATAAAAAATCGATAGGTAGATATACATGTACTTGTCATTTTCTTTAGGTTTGGAGTAAGCCGTGATGACATATGCAATAAGGTTAGGTTTTCTGGCTCTAGTATAATTATACTAATTCATCGTAAATGCGACTCATTTACTCAAAAACGTATCACAATTCACTATTCAACGCAGGCACTCTTTCCTGCAAAAGAACAATCGGGTCTTGCTCAACCAACCCAATGACAGCTTTTATTTCTTTCTTCAAATTAATAGATTTCCATGAATTAACCCTTTTACGAAATAAGTCATGTTTGATAACGTTATCACTTGAAATTTTCTGGACATTTTGCGCATATTAAGGTACGGCAATATTACTTATCTAAAGTTAATATATGCAATCTTTTTAATATATTTTGCTTACAAATCAATGTTGTCATTAACAAGTGACACAACATAAATAACTTAAGGTATGCTTAAGCTTGGCATCAATACTCATGACGCTGGAGCGCGAGTGCAAATTGAAATGAATGATTTTTATATTTCAACGACGTAAAAGTCAAGTGACTAAAGAAAAAATTCTTTTTGGTAGGACATGTTCTATTAATCAAGAAAAAATATCTTCGAGAATGCGAACAGGTTTGTTTTCACATTTTCAAGTAGGCATTCCATCAAACATGAATAACTGCCATGTTTGATGACGTAATCACTTAAAAATTTCAAGATCTTATGAACGTACTAAGTTTCGACATTTTTGAAAAATTTAAGTCCATTTGTCTTATTGGCTATTTTATATGATTGTTTAAAATAATTCTTGCTTTAGTATGCATGTCGTCATAACCACGCGACAAAACACATTTCTTGCAGTATGCATCACTTCAATTTTAAATCTATCAATTCTAAAGATTTAATTAAAATTGACTCAAAATTCATGATACCAGAACGAGAAAAATCTTTAAAAAGAAATGCTTTTTGTCTTTTAGATGACGTCATAACCACGTGACTTAAGAGGAAATCATTCAGAAAATAGAATGCAAACCTCTATGCCAATATGCTGTCCAATTTCCATGCTTCTAACGCATCAGGGGGCTTTGTAACATTTAAATTTAAATTTTGGACCAAAGTTCGAAACTCGGTATTGCCAGGAGATCTTAATCTTTTCGTATTTGGAAATTTGAATGCGAAGGTGCACATCAACATCATAACATATATCTTCTGTGAAAATATCAAAATAAAACGACAAAAAATAAAGGCTCTGGGGCGCAAACAAACTTTTGAAGCTGACGTCAAATCTGAGGTCATTTGACGTCATTGATAATTGAAAATGATTTAATAAAAAAAAATTGAACGTTTTTGTCGGGACAATTTAATTTTCATGTTGCTCAGACACTGGCAACATATTGAAATTGCCTCTTGGATTTGGTTGGAAAGAATAGAATAATAACTAGATTTCATTCGTTGATACGAATGATAGGACTTTCTGCTACATTTGTCAAATACTTAAAAGCAAAAAAAAGTAAGAGGATATGAAATTGCAGCCTTTAACTTGCTTTTGTATGGCCATAACTTAAAAGAACTTTGAAAAATAAACCGTTTTAACTTGGAGGAAATGGCAAAAGTAACTGAAAATCATTTTTTTATATCGATTTATTTAACTTGGACTATTTTTTATAGTCTATGTTACAAATCAAATTTATTTAAAACGCTTACAATTCGAATTCCATCCTGTAATAATGGCTGTAGACCGCGTACAAGAGTGTGTAGACAACGTCAAGTTTGATGTCACATGACATCATAGGCATAAGAAAATCAATGAAATGAAATATTAAGTATCTTAAATATATCAAGTAATTTTTTCATGCTCCTTGCAACTTTGCAACATATAGAAATTAACGCGTAGATATATTAACATTCTTTTTGACCTTATGACGTCAAATAACGTTAATCCTCAGAGAATATAAATAAGTCTTAAAGACTAATATTTTTTAAATCATCTCGAAGCGATTTTATATGTTTTTGAAATTTGACGTCAATGTTTCGAAACTTGGATTCGCCATAGAACCATTGCCTTTTCGTCTTTTCGAATTTGTAAAACAGGACCCGGGATACACAACTAGAGCGTTACATATACATTCTTTGAAATTTGCTGAAAATTGGTCCAAAAATAATGGCTGTACACCGCGTAAAACCTTTTTGTCCAGACGTCAAATCTGATGTGATATAACGTCAAATTAATATGAATTACATTGCATTCTAAAGCATTTCTAAAGTATATACCATAAGATTTCACGGTCCTGGGAAATTAACAACATATTAAATTTACGCGTATATATCAGAAATAATTTTTGACCTTATGACGTCATATGACGTCAAATGACGTTCATCTTCATAGAATGTAAAGCACTCTTGGATTTAAATATTAATTTCTAACTCATCTGGAAAGATTTAATACGTATTTAAAATTTGACGTCAATGGTTCGAATATTGGATCCACCATAAAACCTTTGCATTTTTGAATTTGGAAGAACGGACACCGGGATGCTCAACTATAGCCTAATATACACTTTCTGTGAAATTTTTATGAAAATAGGTTCATAAACCGCGTACAAACTATTGTAGCATATGGCAAGTGTAACGTCATATGACGTCATAGGCATATGAAAATTGTAGAATTAAAAATATCAACGTTTGAAGCAAAATGTCATATAATTTCCATTTCCATGGACCATTTTAACATATAGAAATTTTCTTGTAAATATTAGAAATAGATTTTCATGTAATGACGTCATCTGACGTCACATGACGTTCATTTTTACAAAATCGTTCAGACATCCATAATCCTACATAATGTTCAAATATTAACTTTCTATCTCATATGGGACCGATTTTATAAGCATTTGGAAATTAACCACCTCGGTTCGAATCTTGGATTCTCCATAGAACCATGGTCTTTTAAAATTTGAAAAACGGATAGCGGGATGCACAACTAAATTTTAATATACACATTCTGTGAAAATTTGATAAAAATCGGTTCATAAGTAATGGCTGTAGACCGCGTACAAACTTTTGTAGAATAAGTCAAGTGTGACGTCATATGACGTCATATGCCTATAAAAATTATTGAAACAGAAAGTATATCATCTGACACATATGCCATTAAATTTTTATTGCTCTTCAACCATTTCAACATATAGAAATAATCTTGTTAATGTTAGTAATATATTTTCATATAATGACGTCACGTGACGTCATATGATGCAAATTTTCAAAATATTTTTAAGACTCCGAGAGACCTACATACTGACCAAATATCAACTTTCTATCTCAAATAGGACTGATTTTATAAGCATTTGAAAATTTACGACCTTGGTTTGAATCTTGGATTCGCTATAGAACCTTGGCAATTTCGAATTTTGAGAAACGGACACGGGGATGCACAACTAGAACATAATATACACATTCTGTGAAAATTTGATGAAAATCGGTTCATTAATCATAGAAATCAAAATAACATCTCTTGGAGAATATGACATCAAAATTTCATTGTCCTTGGACCATATTAACATATATAATTATGTGTTAAAAATTTAGAAATTTGATGACGTCATATGACGTCACAAGACGTCCATTTTCACAAAATATTTAAATCTATCGGATATCTATATACTGACAAAATATCAAAGATTTTATGAACATTTATCAATTTGACGTCCTTGGTTTGAATCTTGCATTCGCCATAGAACCTTGGGCTTTTCGAATTTTAAAAAACGGACAACGGGTTGCACAATTTAAAGTTAATAAACACATTCTGTGAAAATTTGATAAAAATCGGTTAATTAATTATCGCTCTGGACCGCGTACAAACTTTTATAGCAATTGCCAAGTGTGACGTCATATGACGTCATAGGCATATGAAAATTATAGAATTTTTTAATTACGCATATGATTTATATATCACCGAAATTTCATTCACCTTGGACAATTGCAACATATGAAAATCTTTGAGGAAGAAAAGAATAATAACTAGATTTCATTCGTTGATACGAATGATAGGACTTTCTGCTACATTTGTCAAACACCAAAAGCAAAAAAAAAAAGTAAAAGGATATGAAATTCCTGCCTTTAACTTGCTTTTGTATGACCATAACTTCAATAAACTTCGAAACTCGGAGGATATGGCAAAAGTAACTGAAAATCATTTTTTTATATCGATTTCTTTCAACTTGGATTCGCCATAGAACCATTGCCTTTTCGAATTTGGAAAACGGGACCCGGAATACACAACAAGAGCGTTACATATACATTCTGTGAAATGTTGATGAAAATCGGTCCAAAAGTAATGGCTGTACACCGCATAAAACATTTTTTTTTCCTGATATCAAATCTTACGTGATATATCATTATATTATTATGGAATAGATTGCATTCTAAAGCTCATGGATTGATGTATAAACTATTAAATTTCCATTGTCCTGGAAAGTTAGCAACATATTTGAATTAACGCGTATATATCAGAAATTCTTTTTTACCCTAATGACATCATCTGACGTCAAATGACGTTCATCTCCATAGAATGAAAAGCAGACTTGGAGACATATATAGTATCCAAATATCAGATTTCTAACTCATCTGGAACCGATTTTATACGTATATGAAATTTGACGTCAATGGTTCGAATCTTGGATCCGCCATAAAACAATTGCATTTTCGAATTTGGAAAAACGGACACCGGGATGCAAAACTAGAGTGTAACATACACATATTCCGTGAAATTTTGATGAAAATCGGCCCAGAAATATTGGCTGTAGACCGCGTAAAAATATTTTAAGACGACATCATGTTTGCCGTCAAAACACGTCACAGTCAAATAAAAATTATTGAAATGCAAAATGTTTTATCTGAAGCATTTGCTATTAAATTTTAAAGGTGCTCGGACGTTTTCAACATATAAAAATTAACACGTAAAAATTAGAAATTACTTTTCACCTCACGACGTGATGTGACGTCATATGACGTTCATCTTTTAAGAATGTAAATAAATCCTAGAGAATTCTATTCTGCCCCAAAATCATCTTTCTAGCTCATCTGTAAGCGATTTTATACGCATTTGAAATTTGACGTCAATGGTTCGAATCTTGGATTCGACATAGAGCCATTGCCTTTTCGAATTTTGAAAAACGGACACCGGGATGCACAACTAGAGCCTAACATACATATTCTGTGAAATTTTAATAAATATCGGCCCAGAAATAATGGCTGTAGACCGCGTAAAAACATTTTAAGACGACGTCAAGTTTGACGTCAAAACACGTCATAGACAAATGAAAATTATAGAATTTTAAAATGTTCTCGCTGAAGCATTTGCTCTTAAATTTTCAAGGAGCTCGGACGTTTTCAACATATGAAAATTAAGACGTAAAAATAAAAAAAAATTCTTTTCACCTCATGGCCTCATGTGACGTTATATGACGTACATCTTTTGAGAATGTGAATAATTCCTAGAGAATTCTATTCTGTCCCAAAATCATCTTTCTAGCTCATCTGTAAGCGATTTTATACGCATTTGAAATTTGACGTCAATGGTTCGAATCTTGGATTCGCCATAGAATCATTGCCTTTTTGAATTTTGAAAAACGGATACCGGGATGCACAACTAGAGCCTAACATACATATTCTGTGAAATTTTGATTAAAATCGGTCCAGAAATCAATGCTGTAGACCGCGTACAAATATTTTAAGACGATGTCCAGTTTGACGTCAAAACACGTCATAGACAAATGAAAATAATAGAATTGCAAAATGTTCTCTCTGAAGCACAGGGTATTAAATATTCAAGGAGCTCGGACGTTTTCAACATATAAAAATTAACACGCAAAAATTAGAAATCGCTTTTCACCTCATGACGTCATATGACGTTCATCTTTTGAGAATGGAAATAAATTTTAGAGAAATATATTTTGTCTAAATGTCATCTTTCTATCTCATCAGGAAGCGATTTTATACGCATTTGAAATTTGACGTCAATCGTTCGAATCTTGGATTCGCCATAGAACCATTGCCTTTTCGAATTTTGAAAAATGGACACCGGTATGCACAACTAGAGCCTTACATATACATTCTGTGAAATTTTGATGAAAATCTGCCCAGAAATAATAGCCGAACGCGTACAAACTTTTTCACCTGACGTCAAATCTGACGTTATATGACGTCATATGAATATGAAATTCATTGCATCCGGAAGCACATGGTTAGAAATATATGCCATAAATTTTTTATTGTTCTGTGTTAATGGCAACACTTCGAAATTAACACAAATATAAGAGGAAGAAAAAAAGAATAAGAATAACTAGATGTCATTCGTCTAAACGAATGATAGGACTTTCTGCAACCTGTGTTAATGCAAAAAGCAGGAGATAGAAGTTTCATGTAATGACTCACCTCTGGTAGTATTTCATGTTCATGCTGAACAATTGACATTATATTCCGCAAAAAATAAGCGTTTAGTTACGAAGAAAAAAATAAGTAGCAGTAGTAGTAGTATGCTTATGACGTCATATGACGTCACGACTCAAAATATATTAAGAAATTATGCAGAACTGCAATCTATGTAAGTTTCAACTTTCTATCTCATCCCGAAGTTCTTTAACCCTAAAATGAAATTTTTGGTCCTATGTTCGAATCTTACTTCGGTTTTTCGGAATTAAGGTTAGCTGACAAAATATTCACACCTTAGTTTCAAGATGTACCATCTGTAAAAATTTGAAGAAAATCTGATCATAAATGGCGGCTGTAGAGCGCGAACACCATTTTTCACTATTTTTAGCTCTGACGTCACGTGACGTCATAGGGTGCTGAAAATGCTGTTGCTCAAAAGCGCATACTTTACTGCAATAACTCTGAAATTTTCATTATTCTGAACAACTGGCATCATGTCGAAATCACTGCCCCAAATTAAAATTAAGTGGTATGCTTATGACGTCCTCTGACGTCACGATTCAAAATATTTGTAGAAATGCTGCAGAACTGCAAACTGTGTAAGTTTCAACTTTCTATCTCATCCTGAAGCTCTTCAATCCTAAAATGAAATTTTTGGTCCTATGTTCGAATATTACTTCAGCCACAGAACTTCGGTTTTTTCGGAATTTCGGAAGCTGGCAGGATATGTACACCTTAGTTTCAAGGTGTACCATCTGTGAAAATTAGAAGAAAATCCGACCATAAATGGCGGCTGTAGAGCGCGAACACCATTTTTCAATATTTTTAGCTCTGACGTCACATGACGTCAGAGGGTGCTGAAGATGCTTTTGTTCAAAAGCGCATACTTTACTGTCATAACTCTAAAATTTTCATTATTCTGAACAACTGGCATCATGTCGAAATCATTGCCCTAAAATGAAAATTAAGAAGTATGCTTATGACGTCACATGACGACATTTGACGTCACGACTCAAAATATATTAAATTACTTCGAATAAGTTAGCTGACAGGATATGCACACTTTAGTTTCAAGATGTACCATCTGTAAAAATTTGAAGAAAATCCGACCATAAATGACGGCTGTAGAGCGCGAACACCATTTTTCACTATTTTTAGCTGTGACGTCATGTGACGTCATAGGGTGCTGACAATCATTGAAATCAACATTTCCTCACATGACTAATAACCCATAAAAATTTCATCGTCCTAGGACTATTGCAACATATTTAAATAAGCGTTTAGTTAGGAAGAAGAAAAGAATAATAATAATTAAAAAATGACGTCACGTGACGTCACGTGACGTTTATTTTCACATAATTGTTAAGACACCCAGAGACCTACTAACTGACAAAATTTCAACTTTCTATCTCAAATAGGACAGTTTTAATAAGCATTTAAAATTTGACGTCCTTGGTTCGAATCTTGTATCCGCCATAGATGCTTTGAATTTTCGAATTTTGAAAAACGGACACCTGTATACACAATAAGAACGTAATATACACATTCTGTGAAAATTTGATGAAAATCGGCCCATTAATAATGGCTATGGACCGTGTACAAACTTTCGTAGTCAATTTCAAATGTGACGACATATGACGTCATAGGCTCCTGAAAATCATTGAAATCGAAATATCAGCGTCTGAATCATATGTCATTAAATTTTCATTGCCCTTCGACAATTTCAACATATAGAAATATTCTTGTTAATATTAGAAATACATTATCATATAATGACGTCACGTGACGTCATATGACAGGTATTTTCACAAAGTTTTTAAGACTCTTAGAGACCTATATACTGACCAAATATCACTTTTCTATCTCAAATAAAACCGATTTTATAAGCATTTCAAAATTTACGACCTTGGTTCGAATATTGGATTCGCTATAGAACCATGGACTTTTCGAATTTTTGAAAAACGGACACCGGGATGCACAACTAGAACTTAATATACACATTCTGTGAAAATTTGATGAAAATCGGCCAATTAATAATCGCTCTGGACCGTGTAAAAATTTTCGTAGTCAATTTCAAATGTGACGTCATATGACGTCATAGGCTTCTGAAAATCATTGAAATCGAAATTTCAGCACCTGAAGCATGCGGCATTAAATTTTCATTGCCCTTCGAAAATTTCAACATATAGAAATAATCTTGTTAGAATTAGAAATTCATATCATATAATGACGTCACGTGACGTCATATGACATTTCACAAAATGTTTAAGACTCCCAGAGACCTATACACTGACCCAATATCATCTTTCTATCTCAAATAGGACCGATTTCATAAGAATTTGAAAACTTACGACCTTGGTTCGAATCTTGGAATCGCTATAGAACATTGGACTTTTCGAATTTTGAAAAACGGACACCGGATGCACAACTACAACTTAATATACACATTCTGTGAAAATTTGATGAAAATCGGTTCATAAACAATGGCTGTAGATCTCGTACAAACTTTTGTTGCATATTTCAAGTGTGACGTCATATGACGTCATAGGCATATGAAAATCATAGAAATCAAAATTTCAGCGTTTGAAGCATGTGTCATTAAATTTTCATTGCCCTTCGACAATTTCAACATATAGAAATATTCTTGTTAATATTAGAAATACATTATCATATAATGACGTCACGTGAAGTCATATGACAGGTATTTTCACAAAATGTTTAAAACTTCTAGAGACCTATATACTGACTAAATATCAACTTTCTATCTTAAATAGGACATATTTTATAAGCATTTCAAAATTTACGACCTTGGTTCGAATCTTGGATTCGCTATAGAACCATGGACCTTTCGAATTTTGAGAAACGGACACCGGGATGCACAACTAGAACTTAATATACACAATCTGTGAAAATTTGATGAAATTCGGTTCACAAACATGGCTGTAGACCGCGTACAAACTTTTGTAGCAATTTCAAATGTGACGTCATATGACGTCATAGGCATATGAAAATCATAGAAATCAAAATTTCCGCACGTGACTAATAAGTCATAAAAATTTCATCGTCCTAGGAGTATTGCAACATAGAAAAATAAGCGTTTAGTTAGGAAGAAAAAAAGAATAATAACTAGATTTCGTTTGCACGGCAAACGATAGGACTTTCTGCAAACCGTTTAAAAAACTCAATCAAACTGAAAATTATTAATACAGAATAAGCAGAAAATATTAGGTATCTAGAGTGTAACCTATACATTCTTTTAAAATTTCGAAAAATTCATCAGTTATTATGTTCAGATCGCTTACAAACTTTTTGATCCGACGTCTATTCTGATGTCATATGGATGTGAATTAATTGCATATGAAAATTCAGCATATTTAATATATTCCATAATTTTTTTGTAGTTCTGGACCATTGGGATCACACTGAATTTATTGCACGAGAAATGAAAACATATAATAACCCCATGATGTCAAATGACGTCCGGCCTATGAAAATCTGAAGAAAACCTTTAAAATTACAATATGTGTGAATTTCGGCTTTTTATCTCATATGGAGTACTCAATCTGACTAAAGTCATCTCCTATATATACGCTACGCTACAAAAAGATCATAGGAAGATCGTGTACTTTAGTCAGATAGTTCTAAATTTAATTTCGAGGTCACATTTTTTGAAACATGGTTTCACCACAAAACATCTGTCTTTTCAATATTTTGAAAACGAAAGTAAGGATGCACAACAAAATCCTATCTTATACCTTCTGTGAATTTACTTGAAAATCAATTCAAAAGCGCGTACAAACGTTTTAACTGACGTCGAATCTAGTGTCTATGATGTCATATGATGTGCTTGAATTTGAAAATCATTGCATTCAAAAGACATGGTCTGAAATATTTGCCATACAATTTTCACTGTTCTGGGCCATTGCCAATTACAATTTCCTAAAATGTTTAGAATTATGTGAAAGTGAAAGTAGGGTATTTTCTATTTTCCAAAAATGCTAAACTTACAGTGTAGCAATACCATATGACCAGAACATCACTAAAGGCATCAAAACCAAGAAAAAACAGCCACTTTTGTCTCCGCTTCAACATAGAAAAGTACCCGTAAGTAGTATAGGTTAGTTCATAGTTGCCTTTAACTACACAATATACCCAGTCAGCAGAAGTTATCGGGCCAATTTAGCACTGATATCGGCACCTATGTCTGCACTGTGGGTCATTAAAACCCCCGCAAAATGCTTTGATACAGGAGAAGCCAGACTCCAGACGGAGCATAGATAAGCACCTGTATACATAGTATATATATATGATAGCAATAAATAAGTAAGTAAAGTCATTTTTTAAAGTGGATAGAGAATCAGTTATGGTTATTTGGCACAGCAGTATTAAAGTGAAGTATCAGTTCTTAGACATTGCACTTCTCCTAGTGCCATCTGTTTACATTTTAAGTTTCAAGTAAATACCATGTATAATATTCAAGTTAATGTCGGGACAAGAAAAAAAAGCTATTTAACAAAGGGAGATAATTAAAAAAAATGTACCAGGTAGAGTTACAGTTCTTGGACACTGCACTTTTTCCTAGTTGCCATCAGATTCTGGTTACATTTTAAATTTCAAGTCAATACATTGTATAATATTTGAGCAATGTTCCGGACAAGAAAAACAAAATTAACCAAAGGGAGATAACGCAAAAATAAAACCAGGCAATACTTCTGCAATCCTTAAGACAACTCAAGTGAAATTTATGACACGCACCTATCCACCTGATTATCAATTCACACACAACATTTGAACTGAGTCGGTTAAGATATTTAAAGTCAAATCAGGGACAATAACTGCGTAATCCTCGTGAGAACGAAGTGAAGTTTGCGTCTTGTACATCTACTGCTAATGAAGAACATTTTTTTGCAAAGTATTAGATGAATCAGACTGAAATTGAAAAGGAATTCAGGCGCAATAACATCGTAATCCTTGTGGGAATAAAGTGAAATTTGCGTCTTGCACATTTAGTGCTTCTGTCAGGGGTACAGATAAGGTGCGTATTTGTGTAATAACACAAATAAAATAGATAAAAACCTAATTCTTTTAAAATTCTAGCATATCAAAAAGCATTTAAAAATTAGATTACTCAAATATCCAAAATATTAAAGCATACTGGTACGCAACATTTTGAATCATGTGATGTTTACAAATACTCGTATATGTTTGACTGGTTACTTGCAAATCCGCAAAATAGACTTCAAACGATTTCCGGTAATTTCTACTTTGGGTTCCATTAAAGTAAAACATAAATCCATTCTGTCTTATTAGTTCATCTGACACTTTTCTATTCATTTGCTTCAAATATGGTTACACATGGCAGGAAGAAACGGGTAAACGTTTAAAAACAACACTGAGTAGATACCTAGCACTGCAAACCAAACGTCAGGCATTTGTCTCGCAATAATTGACGATCTGGAAGTTGAGATAGAGTCGATAGCATCCAATTCCATGTTAACCAGTAAATAATTTGTTTTAATTCAATAGTTAAAAGTGCTAAATCTTTGGATCAGGAAGATCAAATATGATTGATTTTTTTTTTTTATTTAATTGTTGAGGAGCTAATGATAAATCCTGCATATGATAATTGTTAAATTGACATTTTTGCATACAAGAACAGCAGGGGCATATACCAGTAAGAACATGTACTGTTATTCAATTCCAAAATTAAGTTGATGAAAAAAAAGCAATTGACTTAATTTTGATTGAGTAACCATATTTTCATTACTCAATTAAAATTGTGAAAACCAATTCCTTGAAAAATTTATGAGTAAATACCCAATTGACCTCAAAAACCTATCTGTAGCCGTTCTGATAAGTATTTATGCCAAGTATCAGGTGAAATGGCTGAAAGTACCGGACAAGATTTTGCTTAAATACCGCATGACCGACTGATCAACCAACCGACTGACCAACCAACCGACCAACAGGGTGATTCTCTTCCATTTGTGCTGGTATACAGGGGTTTTCATTTCAAAACAAAAATAAATCAATAAACACCTAGTATCACATTAATTAATATAAAACCTTAAGGTTTTTAGAACAGGGTTGCTTGCAAAATGATTAATGATTTGTCGGCACATTTTACCAGTTCAACTTCATAATGGTTTTATAATTGGTTTTCCCAATGCGCTTGTGACTAGCCTGTTGATGTGCAACATGTTTTGATTTTGCCGACATATCATAATCCCTACTGGGACCCATGTTTACATGCACTGAAATACACACGCCTGTGTATATATTCTCCAAATCACCTGTCACATGCATTTGATTGACAGATCAGCCAACGGCGTGTTGAATTTTATCACAGCATCCATGCATCACTAATTCTTGACCGTGATACGCCATGTTAGTGTTGATAATTATTATGCATTAATTTTACCAAAAGAGTGATAGCACACTGATTACAGCATTAATATAAAAAGAAAATGTCCAAGAGACAACCGTAAAATTTGAAGGGAAAAATTTAAATAGAAGTCATTAAAAAAGACGAAAATTAACTGGCCCCGAATGATCACAAGAATGTCCACACGCGAAAGGTAGCCAGCAAATAAAGAAAATAAAACAATTGATTTACTTCCCAGAGCAAAAATGTGTATTTATTTTGTCTTAACGTCTGTTAGTCTGTAATTTGGGTCATCCTGTTTTAATGATTGAAATCCTTCTCTATTATATAATCTTAACGGAGCCCTATTTCAAAAGAGATATGACTGTTTCGTTACATTTTGGAGTATACTTAGTCATGTAAATTTTAACACCAATGAACTAGCAGTATAATTGGACATTTGTTAAAAAAAGATGACCTGTAATTTGATGGTTGTCGCATTACGACAGAATATGTTCAAAATCAAAACCTACAAGATGAAAAAAAGAAAGAGCAATGCTGTTTTGGGTTAAAATAAACATTATTTCAAATTGCCTACACATACCATTTTTTCTACATCTGTTCAGCATTTTTTTTCGTATTTTTGATAAACACAAATAAATAAATTTAAAAAAGAATTTTACCATATAAGAATATATAAGAAAAAAGTGCATTCAGGTTTTGAAAAAGACAATAATGTAATGCCCAAGCATTACTAATTTGTCTTACCTTTGTATTTGTCTTTGGTTGGATCAATTGTATCTGCTATTTGTATCTATTTTTATCTGATTTGCAGCGGCCTCTGACAAATCACATAAATTTTGACAGTTGACTGACTTATCTGCCAGCAAACTAGCCAAATTAATGCATTAAGCCAGGAATATTCTATTCACCTCCGTGTCACATTTGCAATCGGTCTCGATGTGAACGTAATCCATTTGTGTAATGTCTGTATTTAGATATTCAGTGTGGTTTAGATGTCATTTCCAGCTTAATTCACTTTTACAAGTTATAATTAAGGTTTATGCCAAGTAAATCCGTTTGATTATTGATAAAGAATAGAATTGAAACACCATTAAATTATTGTCATCATTGTTTAGCTAGTAATACTATATATATGATATAAGTAAAAAGTTTATTTTGCAATTTATATGACTAATACATATCTGTAAACTTATATTTTCCGAAAATGCTTCAATTAAGGTGAAAGCGAAAGTAGGATATTTTTCGAAAATTCTACAATTGGGTTCTCACTTGCTTAATGTGTGCCCTTATTTCGAAGAGTTTTAAGATATTAGCCGTAAAACTTTGACAACACGGCAGAATCGCTGAAATTCTACATGTTTAAATTTTTATTTTTGATGTAACTTCCTTATACTTTGATCAATTTCAAAACTTAAGGTACCAAAGTAATCGTCTTGAAATTCTCTTATATTAGCCGTAAAACTTTGACAACACGGCAGAATCGCTGAAATTCTACATGTTTAAATTTTATTTTTGATGTAACTTCCTTATACTTTGATCAATTTCAAAACTTAAGGTACCAAAGTAATCGTCTTGAAATTCTCTACATCTCACTTGCTTAATGTGTGCCCTTATTTCGAAGAGTTTTAAGATATTAGCCGTAAAACTTTGACAACACGGCAGAATCGCTGAAATTCTACATGTTTAAATTCTTATTTTTGATGTAACTTCCTTATACTTTGATCAATTTCAAAACTTAGGTACCAAGTAATCTACATTTCACACGCTTTATGTATAGGAAAATTTTCAAAACTTTTTGAGATACAAGCTCTTAAACCTCCTGTAAAATGAAAAAATCACCAAAGCTATATGCACGAATTTCGTTTTTTTCCCATTACTCCATGAATCTATGGCAATCATTAAACTTTAAGCATCAAAAGAACGGCCAAACATTGCTCTCCAAATAGAATTCATCATCATATTTTCAAAAGTCAAAGGTTTTCGAGGTATAAACTGTTAAACACACTGGGGGATACCAAATTTTCATTTTTCCGCCATAACTCAACCGATTCAACCCCGATCATCAAAAACTAAATATCATCTGAAAGGTCTTTCTAAGCACTACAAATATACGCATAGTGTCTCGATAGATTATTTACCGTTTTGAGATATTTAAGGATGACGAAAAACCCGATAATTGATATATGAGCTTGACCTTTGGGATATTCCGGAAACGGAAGTGACATGGCTCCATAGAATCTAATACTGCATCTTCAGACAAAATTTCAAGCAAATCATACAAAAAATAAAGCCTACAGGGCTTAAAAAACCGTTACGTTTTTAATACGAAAGTTTTAATAGCATAATGACGTCATGTGACGTCATATGGTGTTCATCCTTTTAGAATGTAAAGAAGACCTAGAGACTAATATTCACTCCATATATCAGCTTTCTAGCTCTTCTGGAAGCGATTTTAAACGCATTTAAAATTTGACGTCATTAGTTCGAACTTGGATTCGCCATAAAACCTTTGCCTTTTCGAATTTTGAAAAACGGACACCGGGATGCACAATTAGAGCCTAACATACACATTCTGTGAAAATTTGATGAAAATCGGTCCAGAAATAATGGATGTAGACCGCGTACAAACTTTTTCACCTGACGTCAAATCTGACGTTATATGACGTCATATGAATATGAAATTCATTGCATCCGAAAGCTCATGGTTGAAATATATGCCATAAAATTTTCATTGTTCTGAGTCAATGGCAACACCTCGAAATTAACACAAATATAAAGAGGAAGAAAAAAAGATTAAGAGGAAGAAGAAGAAGAAAAACTAGATGTCATTCGTGAAAACGAATGATAGGACTTTCTGCAAGCTGTATTAATGCAAAAAGCAGGAGATAGAAGTTTCATGTAATGACTCACCTCTGGTAGTATTTCATGTTCATGCTGAACAATTGAAATTATATTCCGAAATTAGTGCAAATGAGAAGAACTAAGTATTAGTCTGTGACGTCACATGACGTCATATACGTCATAACTCTAAACAAAGAACAAGTATTAGTCTGTGACGTCACATGCGTATGCTCATAATCCTAAAAGAAATTCCGATCCAATGTTCGAATCTTATTTCAGCCACAGAACTTCGGTCTTTCGGAATTTCGGTTAGCTGACAGGATATGCACACTTAACTTTCAAGATGTACCATCTGTAAAAATTTGAAGAAAATCCGACCATAATGACGGCTGTAGAGCGCGAACACCATTTTTCACTATTTTTAGCTGTGACGTCACATGCGTCATAGTGTTGCTAAAGATGCTTTTGTTCAAAAGGGCATACTTTACTATCATAACTCTGAAATTTTCGTTATTCTGAACAACTGGCATCATGTCAAAATCATTGCCCTAAAATGAAATTAAGAAGTATGCTTATGACGTCACAAGACGTCATATGACGTCAAAACTCAAGATATAATGTAGAAATTCTGCAGAACTGCAAACTGTGTAAGGTTCAACCTTCTATCTCATCCTCAAGCTCTTTAATCTAAAATGAAATTTTCGGTCCTATGTTCGAACCTTTTTTCAGCCACAGAACTTCAGTCTTTGGAAGTTTGGTTAGCTGACAGGATATGCACACCTGAGTTTCAAAAGGTACCATCTGTGAAAATTTGAAGAAAATCTGACCATAAATGACGGCTGTAGAGCGCGAACACCATTTTTCACTATTTTTTTAGCTGTGACGTCATGTGACGTCATAGGGTGCTGAAGATGCTTTTGTTCAAAATCAAATCGTTTTGCTTTCATAACTCTGAAATTTTCATTATTCTGAACAACTGGCATCATGTCGAAATCATTGCCCTAAAATGAAAATGAAGAAGTATGCTTATGACGTCACATGACGTCTATGACGTCACGACTCAAAATATTTGTAGAAATTCTGCAGAACTGCAAAATGTGTAAGTTTCAACTTTCTATCTCATCCTGAAGCTCTTTAATCCTAAAATGAAATTTCGGTCCTATGTTCGAATCTTATTTCTGCCCCACAGAACTTCGGTCTTTCGGAATTTCGGTTAGCTGACAAGATATGCACACCTTTGATTCAAGATGTACCATCTGTGAAAATTTGAAGAAAATCCGACCATAAATGACGGCTGTAGAGCGCGAACACCATTTTTTCCACTATTTTTAGCTGTGACGTCATGTGACGTCATAGGGTGCTGAAGATGCTTTTGTTAAAAGCGAATTCTTGCTTTTATAACTCTGAAATTTTCATTATTCTGAACAACTGGCATCATGTCGAAATCATTGTCCTAAAATGAAAATTAAGAAGTATGCTTATGACGTCACATGACGTCATATGACGTCACGCCTCAAAATATTTGTAGAAATTCTGCAGAACTGCAAACTGTGTAAGTTTCAACTTTCTATCTCATCCAGAAAGCTCTTTAATCCTAAAATGAAATTTTCGGTCCTATGTTCGAATCTTATTTCAGCCACAGAACTTCGCTTTCGGAATTTCGGTTAGCTGACAGGATAGCACACCTTTGATTCAAGATGTACCATCTGTGAAAATTTGAAGAAAATCCGACCATAAATGACGGCTGTAGAGCGCGAACACCATTTTTTCACTATTTTTAGCTGTGACGTCATGTGACGTCATAGTGGCTGAAAATCATTAAAATCAAATTTCCCACGTGACTAATAAGCCATAAAAATTTCATCGTCCTAGGACTATTGCAACATATAAAAATAAGGTTTAGTTAGGAAGAAGAAAGAATAATAATAATAATAATAACTAGATTTCATTCGTTGATACGAATGATAGGACTTTCTGCTAAAATTGAAAAATATTAAGATTAATTCCGTGAGAAAGAATAATATTAAATTCTCTACCCTTTACTTTTTTTTTTTCGTATGGACTTCTTTTAGCTTTGACGTCACATGACGTCATAGGGTGCTGAAAATTCTTTGTTCTGAAGCGCATACTCTACTGTCTGAAATTTTCATAATTCTGAACAACTGGCATCATGTCAAAATCATTGCCTTAAAATGAAAATGAAGAAGTATGCTAATGACGTCATATGACGTCAAGACTCAAAATATGTAGAAATTCTGCAGAACTGCAACTGTGTAAGTTTCAACTTTCTTATCTCATTCTGAAGCTCTTTAATCCTAAAATGAAATTTTCGGTCCTATGTTCGAATCTTATTTCAGCCACAGAACTTCGGTCTTTCGAAATTTCTATTAACTGACAGGGTATGCACACCTTAGTTTCAAGATATACCATCTGTGAAAATTTGAATAAAATCCGGCCATAAATGGGCAGCTGTAGAGCGTGAACACCATTTTTCACTATTTTAAACTGTGACGTCACATAACGTCATAGGGTGCTGTAGATGCTTTATTCAAAAGCGCAACTTTACTGTCATAACTCTGAAATTTTTATTATTCTGGAACAACTGGCATCTTATCGAATCATTACCCTAAAAGAAAATTAAGAATTATGCCTATGACGTCACATGACGTCATAATGACGTTAGGACTCAAATATTTATGAAATTCTGCAGAACTGCAAACTGTGTAAGTTCAACTTTCTATTCATCCTGAAGCTCTTTAATCCTAAAATGAAATTTTCGGTCCTATGTTCGAAAATTATTTCAGCCACAGAACTTCGGTTTTTCGAATTTCGGTTACTGACGGGTATGCACACCCTTAATTTACAAGATGTTTCCATCGTGAACATTTAAAGTAAATCCGCCATAAATGACGGCTGTAGAGCGCAAACACCATTTTTCACTATTTTAGCTGTAGTCAGAACGCAAAAGGTGCTGAAGATGCTTATGTTCAAAAGCGCTCCATTTCTGTCAAAACTCGAAATTTTCATTATTCGAAACAACTGGCATCATGTCGAAATCATTGCCCTAAAATAAAAAACAAAGAAGTATGTATGCGCCACATGACGTCATATGACGTCACGACTCAAAAATCTGTAGAAATTTTGCGAACTTGCAAACTGTGTAAGTTTCAACTTTCTATCTCACCCTGAAGCTCTTTAATCCTAAAATGAAATTTTCGTTCCTTTTGTTCGAATCTTTTTTTCCCACAAAAACTTCGGTCTTTCGGAATTTCGGTTACTGAAGGGATAGGCACACCTTTGATTCAAGATTACCATCTGGGGAAAAAATTGAAGAAAACCGACCAAAATGCGGTGTAGACCCGCGAAAAAACACATTTTTACAAATTTTTTAGCTGTGAGTCTTGCGTCTTTGGGTGCTGAAGATGCTTTGTTAAAAAAGCGCTACTTTACTGTAATAATTCTGAAATTTTTTATTTTCTGAAAAAACTGGCATAAGTCAATCATTGCCCAAAATGAAAAAAATAAAGAAGTATGAAATGACGTCACATGACGTCATATACGTCACCACCAAAATATTTGTAGAAATTTGCGAACGAACCTGTGAAGTTTCAAATTTTTCTATTTCATTCGAAGCTCTTTAATCTTAAAAATGAAATTTTCGGTCTTATGTTCGAATCTTATTTTAGCCACAAATTTCGGTCTTTCGAATTTCGGTTAGCTGCAGGTTTGCCCCACCTTTGATTCAAGATATACCATCTGGGGAAAATTTGAAGAAAACCGACCATAAATGAGGCTTTAAGCGCGCACCTTTTTTTCACTATTTTTAGCTGTGACGTCAGGTGCGCAAGGGTGCTGAAATCATTGAAATCAAAATTTCCCTTGTGACTAATAAGCCATAAAAATTTTATCGTCCTAGGACTATTGCAACAAAAAAAATAAGCGTTTAGTTAGGAAGAAGAAAAGAAAATAATAATAAACAAACAAACCCAATAGGACTTTCTGCTTTAGGCAGAAAGTCCTAATAACTAAAATGTCTTCGTGAAAACGAATGAAGGACTTTCTGCAAGCTGTTTAATGAAAAAAGAGGAAATAAAAAGTTTCAGTATGATTCACCTCTGGTGTATTTCATGTTCATGCTAAACAATTGACATTTTTTCCGAAAATTAGTGCAAATGAAAAGAACTTGTATTAGTCGTCGTAACTGATTTAATGAGTCAGACATGACTGCAAACTTATTTTAGTTTAAAGGTCCAATTTCGAATCTTGCTTCACCACAATACTTCGGTTTTTCGGAATTTAAGGTTAGCTGACAAAATTTTCCCCTTATTTTCAAGAGTACCTCGTAAAAAATTGAAAAATCTGATCAAAATGGCGGCTGTAACGCAATACCATTTTTCCTATTTTTAAGCTCTGACGGGCAAAGTGACGTCATAGGTGCTGAAAATGCTGTTGCCAAAAGCGCACACTTTACTGCAATAACTCTGAAATTTTCTTATTCTGAACAACTGGCATCATGTCGAAATCTTGCCCCAAATTAAAATTAAGTGGTTGCTTAGACGTCCAATGACGTCACTTCAAAATAAATTTTTTAGAAATGCTCAGAACTGCAAATGGTAATTTTTTAATTTCCCCATTCATCCTAAGGTCTTTCAGAATTTCTTTTGGGGGTGAAGTTTTTTTTTCAAAACGCATCCATTTTGTCTAACTCTGAAATTTTCATTATCGAAAAACGACATGCGAAATCATTGCCTTTAATGAAAAATTGAGGGAGTTAACGGGACTGACGTCAAATAGCCCGACTAAAAAAATTTTAAAAATTTGAAGAACGGGAAATGGTAAGTTTCAACTTTCTTTTCACCTAAACCTTTAAGCTAAAATAAAAATTTCGGTCCTATTTTCGAATCTTTTTTACCACAGAATTCGGTTTTCCCAATTTTGGTTACGACGGGGGATGACCCTTTTGTTTCAAAGTACCTTTTTTGGGAAAATTTTAAGAAAAATCCGACCAAAAATGAGGGGGTGACGCGAACACCATTTTCACTATTTTTAGCTGTGACGTTAGTACCATACGTGCGGAAAATCTTTTAAACAAAATTTCCTCACTGACAAAAACCCATAAAAATTTCATCGTCCTGGACTTTGCAAATATTAAAATAAGCGTTTTTTTAGGAAAAAAAAGAAAAATAATAATAAAAAGACGTCACGTGACGTCATATGCTTTATTTTACAAATTTTTTTAAGACTCCAAGCCCCACTAACAAAAAAATTTTAACTTTCTATCTCAAAAACGTTGTTTAACAAAAAAATTTTACGTCCTTGGTTCGATTTGGATCCGCCATAGAGCTTGGATTTTTTGAAATTTTAAAAACCCCGGGCCCGGTTTACACAAAAAAGAACAATATACCTTTGTGAAAAATTTATGAAAATCCCCAAAAAATCTCTGCCGTTTCAAACTTTCGATAATTTCAATGTGACCATTGACTTATAGGTTTTTAAAAATTATTAAATCGAAATTTCATTTTTGAACATTTTCAAATTTTTTTCATGCCCTTCGCAATTAATATATAGAAATACTTTGTTAATATTAAAAAACATTATCATTTAATGCTCACGTGCCCCAAGACTTTTTTTAAAAAAAATGTTTAAGACCTTGGGACCAATTATGAAAATATCTTTTTTTCTTTTAAAAAAAAGGACCGTTTTTAAAGCTTTAAAAAAATTTAAAACCTTGGTTCGAAATTTGGGAAAATCGCTATAGAACCATACTTTTGATTTTAAAAAAGGACAACGAGATGCCAACTAGAATTAAAATTACACATTCTGGAAAATTTGAAAAAAACGGCCCATTAATAAGCTCTGGACCGGAAAAAAAATTTCGTATCAATTTCAAATGTGACGTAAATGACGTCATGGCTTCTGAAATCTTTAAAATCGAAATTACACATCGAAGCAGGGCTTAAATTTTTTTCATTGCCCTTCATAATTCAAGTATAGAAATAATCTTGTTAAATTAGAAATTCATTATCATATAATGACGTCACTGACGTCATAATGACATTTATTTTCAAAAAAATTTTTAAAGCTCCCAGGACCTTATCTGCCCAATATCATCTTTTTATCCAAAAAACCCGTTTTTTTAAAAAATTTGAAAATTTACGCCTTTTGGTTCGAATTTGGAATCGTTTTTAGAACCTTGACTTTTCGAATTTTAAAAAACGGACAAGGGATCCAACAAAAACTTAATATCAATTCTGGGAAAAATTTGTAAAAAAATCTTTTCATAAACAGGCTGTAACCGCGTAAAAACTTTTGTTCTATTTCCATTGAGTCAAGCGCATAGCAATAAAATATAAATAAAATTTCACTTTTAAAACATGTGTTTTTAAAAAATTTTCTTCCTTTTTCAAATTTTTCAACTTAAAAAATTTCTGTTAATTTAAAAAACTTATCATATAATGACTCCGGACGTCTATGAAAAATATTTTAAAAAAATTTTTAAAATTCTAGAGACCTATACTACAAATACAACTTCTTCTAAATGGGAAAATTTTTTAAGCTTTTAAAAAAATTTACGACCTTTTTCGAATCTGGTTCGCTATAGAACCGGGGTTTTTCGAATTTTGAAAAAGGACCCGGAGCACAACTAAACTTAATATACACAATCGGAAAATTTTGAAAACGGTTCAAAAAAGGGGCTTAGACCGCGAAAAAACTTTTGTAGTTTTCAATTTGACGTCATATGCTCGGGCAAAAAAAAATAAGGGGAATCAAAATTTTCCCCTGAGGGGGCAAAAAGTCAAAAAAATTTCACGTCCAAGTATTGCAAAAAAAAAAAAGGTTTATTTGGGGAAAAAAAAAAAAAAATAATAATAACTAAATGTCTTCGAAAAAAATGTAGGACTTTCGAACCCTGTGTTAAGCAAAAAGCGGAATAGAAGTTTCATGAATTTTTACCCGGTATTTTCATTTCAGCTGAAAATTTTGACTTGTTTCCGCAAAAAAAGCTTTTTTTTTACGAAGAAGAAAACAAAGTAGCAGATGTTTATGCTTAACGTCTATACGTCACACTCAAATTAGTAAAATTTGCAAACGCAACTGTAAATTTCAACTTTCTATCTCATCCCGAAGTTTTTAAAAACCCCTAAAATGAAATTTTTGGTCCATTTCAATCTTATTTCGCCACAATCTTCGTTTTTCGGTTTTAAGTTAGTGACAGATATGCACACCTTATTTAAGATGTCCTCTTAAAAATTTAAAAAAAAGATCAAAAATCCCCTGTAAGCGCAAACCTTTTTTTCCACTTTTTAGTTTTACGTCACTGACGCATGGGGCTGAAAAGCGGTTGCCAAAAGCGTAATTTTACTGCAATAACCTGAATTTCATTTTCTAACAACGCATCATGTCAAAAATTTCCCCAAAAAATTAAAAAAAAGGGTATTTATGACGTCCTCTGACGTCCGATTCAAAATATTTGTAGAAATGCGCAGACTGCAAACTGGTAAGTTTAAATTTCTTTCTCTCCTGAATTACAAAAATTTTAATTTTTGGCCCCTTTGTTCGAATTTACTTCAGCCACAGAACTTGGTTTTGGAATTTTCGGTAAGCGGCAATAGACCCTAGTTTCAAGGTGTAAAACTGTGAAATTTGAAAAAATCCGCCAAAGAATGTCTTATTAGTCACATGACGATTTTTGACATCACCCCAAAAAAAAAAATTTGAAAATTCTGAAAAACTGCAAACTGTGTAATTTCAACTTTTATCTCCCCTGAGCTCTTTAATCTAAATGAAATTTCGGTCCTACAATTTTTTCACACAAATTGGTCTTTCGGAAATTCTGTTAGTGACAATACACCCCTTTTTAGTTTCAAGATGTCCATCTTTAAAATTTTTGAAGAAAACCGACCATAAAGGGCGGTGTAGACGAAAAAAACCCCAAATTTTTCATTTTTTTTAGCGTACGTCATATGACGACATGGGTGCTGAAGATGCTTTAGTTCAAACGATACTTTACTGTAAAAAACTAAAATTTTTCATTTTCAAAAACGGCATCATGTAAAAATCTTTCCCAAAAATAAAAATTAAGAAGTATTTTAGACGTCACATGACGTCATATGACGTCGGATTCAAAATATATGTAAAACTGCAAACTGCAAACTGTGTAAGTTTAACTTTTTATCTCATCCTGAAGTTTTTAATCCAAAATAAATTTTCGGTCCTATTTCGAATATTTTCACCACAAACTTCGGTTTTTCAGAATTTCGTAAGCTAAGGGGAATTACATTAGTTTCTGTACCACTGTGAAAATTAAAAAGAAAACCCCCCCAAAAAGGGGCCGCGTAGGCGAAAAAACCTTTTTTAAATTTTTTTTCCCCTTGACGCAATGACGTATAGGGTCTAAGATGTTTTTTTTAAAAAGCGCATACTTTACTGTTTTTAACTCTAAATTTTCATTTTCTGAAACTGGCTAATGTCGAAATTTTTCCCCAAAAATAAAATTTTAAAGAAGTATGCTTAGCGTCACAACGATTTTTTATGTCAAGCTCAAAAATTAAAAATCTGCAACTGCAAACGGTAATTTCCCCAATTTTCTATCCACCAAAAGCTCTTTAATGCAAAATGAAATTTTCGGCCTATTTCGAATTTTTTTTCCCACAAAATTTTGGGTCTTGGAAATTTTTAGCACGGAAGCACACCTTATTTTAAGATGTACCATCAAAAAATTTTGAAAAAACCGACCATAAAAGGGGCTTAGAGGTAAACCCCCATTTTTCACTATTTTAAGGGGGTGACGTCAAATGCGAATAGGGCTGAAGATGCTTTTTTCAAAAGGCATACTTTACTGTCATAACTCTAAATTTTCATTTTTCTAAACAATGACAAAAATTCGAAATCATTGCCCTAAAAAAAATTTTTAAATATGCTTTGAGCCCAATGACGGGGGAAAAAAATATATGAAAATTTGTGCAAAATTTTAAAAATTTGGTAAGTTTCAATTTCTTTCACCAAAAGTTCTTTAATCCAAAAAAAAAATTTTTCGGTCCATGTTCGAATTTATTTCAGCCCAAACTTCGTCTTTGGGAAATTTTGGGGTTGCTGAGGGGATATCACCCTTATTTCAAGATGTACCATCGGAAAAATTTTTAAAGAAAATCCACCATAAAGGGGGCTGTAGACCCAAAACACCATTTTTCATAATTTTTTAGTTTTACGCAGGAGTAATAGGGGCTGACAATCACTGAAATCAAAATTTCCTCACTGAAAAATAACCCAAAAAAAATTTCATCGTCCAGGATATTCAACATTTTAAAAAAAAGCGTTTAGTTGGAAGAAAAAAGAAAAAAATAATAAAAATGACGTCACGGACTCATATGACGTTTATTTCACATAATTGTTAGACACCCGAACCTCTAACTGACAAAATTTCAACTTTCTATCTCAAAAGGCATTTTTTTTTTTTTAACATTTAAAAAAATTTCGCCTTTTGGGTTTAATCTTGGACCCCCTAATCTTGGCTTTTAATTTTGAAAAACCGGGGCACCGGTATACACAAAAAGAAATATACACATTCTGTAAAATTTGATAAAAAAGGGGCCCAAAAAAAGGCTCTGGACCGGTCAAACTTTCGTAGTCAATTTTTTAAAGGGGGCGCATATGACGTCTGGCTTCTGAAACTTGAAACGAAATTTCAGCGTCTGAATCATTTGCAAAAATTTTTTATTGCCCTTCGAAAAAATTTCAATAATAGAAAACTTTTAAAATAGAAAACATTATCAATAATGACGTCACGTTCGTCAAGACATTTTTTTTCAAAAATGTTTAAGACCCTTAAGCCTATATACTGCCAAAATTCATTTTCTATCTCAAATGGGGCCGATTTTAAAGCATTTAAAAATTTCGCCCGGGGTTCGAATCTTGGAACGTAAAAACCATGGACTTTTCGAATTTGAAAAACACAACGAGTGCCAACTAGAAATTAATATACCCTTCTGTGAACATTTGTGAAAATCGGCCCATTAATATTTTCTCTGGACCGGTACAAATTTTTTTATCAATTTCAATGTGCGTCATAACGTCAAAGGGTTTGAATATCTTTGAAATGAAATTTCCTCTAAAAATGCGGCAAAATTTCTTCCCTTTTTAAAATTTTTAAGAATAGAAAAAATTTTGTTAGAATTAGAAAATTCATTTTTTTTAAGCGTCAGTGACGTCATAATTTTTTTTTCACAAAATTTTTAAAGACCCCCAGAGACCCAATACTGACCCAATATCATTTTTATCTCAAAAGGACCGATTTATAAAAATTTGAAAATTTACGCCTTGGTTCGAAATTTGGAAAACACTAAGAACCTTGGGGGTTTTCGTTTTTTTAAAAAGGACCCCGGGATGCACAACTAAACAAAAAAAACACTTCGGGAAAAAATTTTATAAAATCGGTCTTATTAATGGTTGGGGCCGGTACAAATTTTGTGCTATTTCAAGTGTGAGTATAGACGTCTAGGCATAAAAATCATAGAAATCAAATTTCAGCGTTGGAACATGTGTCTTTAAAATTTTTATTGCTTTTGACAATTTCAACATAAAAATATTCTTTTAATATTAGAAATACATTACAAAAAATGCGCAGTACGTCATTGACTAATTTTCCCCAAAATTTTTAAAAAACTTCTAAGCCCCATATACTCCCCAAAAATCACTTTTTTTCTTAAAAGACCGTTTTTATAAGCATTTAAAAATTTTCACCTTTTTTCGAATTTGGAACGCTATAGAACCATGGACTTTTCGAATTTTTTAAAAACGGCCCCGGATGCCAACTAGAACTTAATGTACAATCTGAAAAATTTTATGAAAAGGGGTTTACAAACAATGGTGTAGCCGCGTCAAATTTTGACTATTTCAAATGTGCGTCATATGAGGGGTAGTATAAAACATAGAAATAAAATTTCCCCACGTGACTAAAGTCCAAAAATTTCATCGCCCCAGATATTTCAACATAGAAAAAAAAAGCGTTTAGTTAGGAAAAAAAATAAATAAAAATAAAAAAAAAACATACAAACCCAATAGGACTTTCTGCTTTTGGCAGAAAGCCTAAAAGAAAAAGAAGAATAAACATACAAACCCAATAGACTTTCTGTTTTTGGAAAATCTAACGATTCATTCGTGAAAACGAATGATAGGACTTTCTGCAAGCTGTGTTAATGCAAAAAAGCAGGAGATAGAAGTTTTATGTAATGACTCACCTCTGTAGTATTTCATGTTCATGCTGACAATTGACATTATATTCCGAAATCAGTGCAAATGATTAAGAACTAAGTATTAGTCTGTGACGTAACATGATGTAATATGACGTAAGGACATGACTGCAAACTTGATTTCTAGTTTAAAGGTCCTATGTTCGAATCTTACTTCAGCCACAATACTTCGGTTTTTTAGGAATTAAGGTTAGCTGACAAAATATTCACACCTTAGTTGCAAAATGTACCATCTGTAAAAATTTGAAGAAAATCTTATCATAAATGGCGGCTGTAGAGCGCGAATACCATTTTTCACTATTTTCAGCTCTGACGTCAGGTGACGTCATAGGGTGCTGAAAATACTGTTGCTCAAAAGCGCATACTTTACTGCAATAACTCTGAAATTTTCATTATTCTGAACAACTGGCATCATGTCGAAATCATTGCCCCAAATTAAAATTAAGTGGTATGCTTATGACGTCCTATGACGTCACGATTCAAAATATTTGTAGAAATGCAAAAAACGTATCTCATCCTGAAGTTCTTTAATCCTAAAATGAAATTTTCGGTCCTATGTTCGAGTCTTTTTTTCAGCAACAGAACTTCGGTTTTTCGGAATTTCGGTTAGCTGACAGGATATGAACACCTTAGTTTCAAGATGTACAATCTGTAAAAATTTTGAAGAAAATCCGACCATAAATGGCGGCTGTAGAGCGTTTAACACCATTTTTCACTATTTTTAGCTCGACGTCACATGACGTCTAGGTAGCTGAAGATGCTTTTGTTCAAAAGCGCATACTTTGTTGTCATAACTCTGAAATTTTCATTATTCTGAACAACTGGCATCATGTCGAAATCATTGCTCTAAAATGAAAATTAAGAAGTATGCTTATGACGTCACATGACGTCATATGACGTTCGACTTAAATATGTTAAGAAATTATGAAGAACTGCAAACTGTGTAAGTTTCAACTTTCTATTCATCCTGAAGCTCTTTAATCCTAAAATGAATTTTCGGTCCTAATGTTCGAATCTTATTTCAGCCACAGAACTTCGGTATTTCGGAATTTCGGTTAGTGACAGGATATGCACCCCTTAGTTTCAAGATGTACCATCTGTGAAAATTTGAAGAAAATCCGACCATAAATGACGGCTGTAGATCGCTAACACCATTTTTTCACTATTTTAGCTGTGACGTCATGTGACGTCATAGGGTGCTGAAGATGCTTTTGTTCAAAAGGGCATACGTTAGTTTCATAACTCTGAAATTTTCATTATTCTGAACAACTGCCATCATGTCGAAATCATTGCCCTAATATGAAAATTAAGAAGTATGCTTATGACGTCACATGACGTCATATGACGTTCCGACTCCAAAAATTTGTAGAAATTTTGCAGAACTGCAAACTGTGTAAGTTTCAACTTTCTATCTCATCCTGAAGCTCTTTAATCCTAAAATGAAATTTTGGGTCCTATGTTCGAATCTTATTTCAGCCACAGAACTTCGGTCTTTCGGAATTTCGTTAGCTGACAGGATATGCACACCTTTGATTCAAGATGTACCATCTGTGAAAATTTGAAGAAAATCCGACCATAAATGACGGCTGTAGAGCGCGAACACCATTTTTCACTATTTTTAGCTGTGACGTCATGTGACGTCATAGGGTGCTGAAAATCATTGAAATAAAAATTTCCTCACGTGACTAATAAGCCATAAAAATTTCATCGTCCTAGGTCCATTCCCAACATAATAAAATAAGCGTTTAGTTAGGAAGAAGAAAAGAATAATAATAATAATAAACATAACAAACCCAATAGGACTTTCTGCTTTAGGCAGAAAGTCCTAACTAGATTCATTCGTGAAAACGAATGATAGGACTTTCTGCAAAACTGTGTTAATGCAAAAAGCAGGAGATAGAAGCTTCGTGCAATGACTCACCTCTGTATTACATGTTCATGCTGAACAATTGACATTTTATTCCGAAATTAGTGCAAACATAAGTACTAAGTATTAGTCTGTGACGTAACATGAGTCATATGACGTCAGACATGACCGCAAACTTGATTTCTAGTTTAAAAGTCCTATGTTCGAATCTTACTCCAGCCACAATACTTCCTGAAGCTCCTTATTCCTAGAATGAAATTTACGGTCCTATGTTCGAATCTTATTTCAGCAACAGAACTTCGGTTTTTCGGAATTAAGGTGAGGTGACAAAATATTCACACCTTAGTTTCAAGATGTACCATCTGTAAAAATTGTGAAGAAAATCTGATCATAAATGACGGCTCTAGAGCACGAACACCATTTTCCACTATTTTTAGCTGTGACGTCATGGTGACGTTATAGGGTGCTGAAGATGCTTTGTTCAAAAGCGCATACCATACTGTCATAACTCTGAATTTTTCATTTTTCTGAACAACTGGCATCATGTCGAAATCATTGCCCTAAAATGAATATCAGAAGTATGCTTATGACGTCACATGACGTCATATGACGTCACGACTCAAAATATTTGTAGAAATTCTGCAGAACTGCAAACTGTGTAAGTTTCTACTTTCTACTCATCCTGAAGCTCTTTAATCCTAAAATGAAATTTTCGGTCCTATGTTCGAATCTTATTTCAGCCACAGAACTTCGGTCTTTCGGAATTTCGGTTAGCTGACAGGATATGCACACATTAGTTTTAAATTGTATCATCTGTGAAAATTTGAAGAAAATCCGACCATAAATGACGGCTGTAGAGCGCGAACACCTTTTTTCACTATTTTTAGCTGTGACGTCATGTGACGTCATAGGGTGCTGAAGATGCTTTTGTTCAAAAGCGCATACTTTCATGTCATAACTCTGAAATTTTCATTATTCTGAACAACTGGCATCATGTCGAAACCATTGCCCTAAAATGCAAATTAAGAATTATGCCTATGACGTCACATGACGTCCTATGACGTCACAACTCAAAAATATATGTAGAAATTCTGCAGAACTGCAAACTGTGTAAGTTTCAACTTTCCATCTCATCCTGAAGCTCTTTTATCCTAAAATGAAATTTTCGGTCCTATGTTCGAATCTTATTTCAGCCACAGAACTTCGGTCTTTCGCAATTTCGGTTAGCTGACAGGATATGCACACCTTTGATTCAAGATGTACAATCTGTTAAAATTGAAGAAAATCCGACCATAAATGACGGCTGTAGAGCGCGAACACCTTTTTTCACTATTTTTTAGCTGTGACGTCATGTGACGTCATAGGGTGCTGAAAATCATTGAAATCAAAATTTCCTCACGTGACTAATAAGCCATAAAAATTTCATCGTCCTAGGACTATTGCAACATATAAAAATAAGCGTTTTTAGGAAGAAGAAAAGAAAATTTAGTTAGGAAGAAGAAAAGAATAATAATAATAATAAACATAACAAACCCAATAGGACTTTCTGCTTTAGGCAGAAAGTCCTAATAAAAAAACATAACAAACCCAATAGGACTTTCTGCCGAAAGGCAGAAAGTCCTAATAAACATAACAAACCCAATAGGACTTTCTGCTTTAGGCAGAAAGTCCTAATAATAAACAGTACAAACCCAATAGGACTTTCTGCTTTAGGCAGAAAGTCCTAATAAACAGTAACAAACCCAATAGGACTTTCTGCTTTAGGCAGAAAGTCCTAATAAACATAACAAACCCAATAGGACTTTCTGCTTTAGGCAGAAAGTCCTAACTAGATGTCATTCGTGAAAACGAATGATAGGACTTTCTGCAAGCTGTGTTAATGCAAAAAGCAGGAGATAGAAGTTTTATGTAATGACTCACCTCTGGTAGTATTTCATGTTCATGCTGAACAATTGACATATATTCCGAAATCAGTGCAAATGATAAAACTAAGTATTAGTCTGTGACGTAACATGATGTCATATGACGTAAGGACATGACTGCAAACTTGATTTCTAGTTTAAAGGTCCTATGTTTTGAATCTTACTTCAGCCACAATACTTCGGTTTTTAGGAATTAAGGTTAGCTGACAAAATATTCACACCTTAGTTGCAAAATGTACCATCTGTAAAAATTTGAAGAAAATCTTATCATAAATGGCGGCTGTAGAGCGCGAATACCATTTTTCACTATTTTCAGCTCTGACGTCAGGTGACGTCATAGGGTGCTGAAAATACTGTTGCTCAAAAGCGCATACTTTACTGCAATAACTCTGAAATTTTCATTATTCTGAACAACTGGCATCATGTCGAAATCATTGCCCCAAATTAAATTAAGTGGTATGCTTATGACGTCCTATGACGTCACGATTCAAAATATTTGTAGAAATGCTGCAGAACTGCAAACTGTGTGAGTTTCAACTTTCTATCTCATCCTGAAGTTCTTTAATCCTAAAATGAAATTTTCGGTCCTATGTTCGAGTCTTTTTTTCAGCAACAGAACTTCGGTTTTCGGAATTTCGGTTAGCTGACAGGATATGAACACCTTAGTTTCAAGATGTACAATCTGTAAAAATTTGAAGAAAATCCGACCATAAATGGCGGCTATAGAGCGTTAACACCATTTTTCACTATTTTTAGCTCAGACGTCACATGACGTCATAGGTAGCTGAAGATGCTTTTGTTCAAAAGCGCATACTTTGTTGTCATAACTCTGAAATTTTCATTATTCTGAACAACTGGCATATGTGAAATCATTGCTCTAAAATGAAAATTAAGAAGTATGCTTATGACGTCACATGACGTCATATGACGTTCTGACTGAAAATTTTTGTAGTAATTCTGCAGAACTGCAAACTGTGTAAGTTTCAACTTTCTATCTCATCCTGAAGCTCTTTAATCCTAAAATGAAATTTTCGGTCCTATGTTCGAATCTTATTTCAGCCACAGAACTCGGTATTTCGGAATTTCGGTTAGCTGACAGGATATGCACACCTTAGTTTCAAGATGTACCAAACTGTGAAAATTTGAAGAAAATCCGACCATAAATGACGGCTGTAGATCGCTAACACCATTTTTCACTATTTTTAGCTGTGACGTCATGTGACGTCATAGGGTGCTGAAGATGCTTTTGTTCAAAAGGGCATACGTTAGTTTCATAACTCTGAAATTTTCATTATTCTGAACAACTGCCATCATGTCGAAATCATTGCCCTAAAATGAAAATTAAGAAGTATGCTTATGACGTCACATGACGTCATATGACGTTCCGACTCCAAAAATTTGTAGAAATTTTGCAGAACTGCAAACTGTGTAAGTTTCAATTTTCTATCTCATCCTGAAGCTCCTTTAATCCTAAAATGAAATTTTCGGTCCTATGTTCGAATCTTATTTCAGCCACAGAACTTCGGTCTTTCGGAATTTCGGTTAGCTGACAGGATATGCACACCTTTGATTCAAGATGTACCATCTGTGAAAATATGAAGAAAATCCGACCATAAATGACGGCTGTAGAGCGCGAACACCATTTTTCACTATTTTTTAGCTGTGACGTCATGTGACGTCATAGGGTGCTGAAGATGCTTTTCTTCAAAAGTGCATACTTTACTTTCATAACTCTGAAATTTTCATTATTCTGAACAACTGGCATCATGTTGAAATCATGCCCTAAATGAAAATTAAGAAGTATGCTTATGACGTCACATGACGTCCATATGACGTTCTGACTGAAAATTTTTGTAGTAATTCTGCAGAACTGCAAACTGTGTAAGTTTCAACTTTCTATCTCATCCTGAAGCTCTTTAATCCTAAAATGAAATTTTCGGTCCTATGTTCGAATCTTATTTCAGCCACAGAACTTCGGTCTTTCGGAATTTCGGTTAGCTGACAGGATATGCACACCTTTGATTCAAGATGTACCATCTGTGAAAATTTGAAGAAAATCCGACCATAAATGACGGCTGTAGAGCGCGAAACACCATTTTTCACTATTTTTAGCTGTGACGTCATGTGACGCCCATAGGGTGCTGAAAATCATTGAAATCAAAATTTCCTCACGTGACTAATAAGCCATAAAAATTTCATCGTCCTAGGTCCATTGCAACATATAAAATAAGCGTTTAGTTAGGAAGAAGAAAAGAATAATAATAATAATAAACATAACAAACCCAATAGGACTTCTGCTTTAGCAGAAAGTCCTAACTAGATGTCATTCGTGAAAACGAATGATAGGACTTTCTGCAAACTGTGTTAATGCAAAAGCAGGAGATAGAAGCTTCGTGCAATGACTCACCTCTGTATTACATGTTCATGCTGAACAATTGACATTTTATTCCGAAATTAGTGCAAACAATAAGTACTAAGTATTAGTCTGTGACGTAACATGATGTCATATGACGTCAGGACATGACCGCAAACTTGATTTCTAGTTTAAAAGTCCTATGTTCGAATCTTACTCCAGCACAATACTTCCTGAAGCTCCTTATTCCTAGAATGAAATTTACGGTCCTATGTTCGAATCTTATTTCAGCAACAGAACTTCGGTTTTTCGGAATTAAGGTGAGGTGACAAAATATCACACCTTAGTTTCAAGATGTACCATCTGTAAAAATGTGAAGAAAATCGATCATAAATGACGGCTCTAGAGCACGAAACACCATTTTCCACTATTTTTAGCTGTGACGTCATGTGACGTTATAGGGTGCTGAAGATGCTTTTGTTCAAAAGCGCATACCATACTGTCATAACTCTGAATTTTTCATTTTCTGAACAACTGGCATCATGTCGAAATCATTGCCCTAAAATGAATATCAAGAAGTATGCTTATGACGTCACATGACGTCATATGACGTCACGACTCAAATATATTGTAGAAAATTCTGCAGAACTGCAAACTGTGTAAGTTTCTACTTTCTATCTCATCCTGAAGCTCTTTAATCCTAAAATGAAATTTTCGGTCCTATGTTCGAATCTTATTTTCAGCCACAGAACTTCGGTCTTTCGGAATTTCGGTTAGCTGACAGGATATGCACACATTAGTTTTAAATTGTATCATCTGTGAAAATTTGAAGAAAATCCGACTATAAATGACGGCTGTAGAGCGCGAACACCATTTTTCACTATTTTAGCTCTGACGTCATGTGACGTCATAGGTGCTGATGATGCATTTGTTTAAACGCGCATAACTTTACTGTCATAACTCTGAAATTTTCATTATTCTGAACAACTGGCATCATATCGAAATCATTGCACTAAAATGAAAAATAAGAAGTAGGCCTATGACGTCACATGACGTCATATGACGTCACGACTTAAAATATATGTAGAAATTCTGCAGAACTGCAAAATGTGTAAGTTTCAACTTTCTATCTCATCCGAAGCTCTTTAATCCTAAAATGAAATTTTCGGTCCTATGTTCGATTCTTATTTCAGCCACAGAACTTCGGTATTTCGGAAATTCGGTTAGCTGACAGGATATGCACACCTTTGATTCATGATGTACGATCTGTGAAAATTTGAAGAAAATCCGACCATAAATGACGGCTGTAGAGCGCGAACAACCATTTTTCACTATTTTAGCTGTGACGTCATGTGACGTCATAGGGTGCTGAAGATGCTTTTGTTCAAAAGCGCATACTTTCATGTCATAACTCGAAATTTTCATTATTCTGAACAACTGGCATCATGTCGAAACCATTGCCCTAAAATGCAAATTAAGAATTATGCCTATGACGTCACATGACGTCCTATGACGTCACAACTCAAAATATATGTAGAAATTCTGCAGAACTGCAAACTGTGTAAGTTTCAAATTTCTATCTCATCCTGAAGCTCTTTAATCCTAAAATGAAATTTTCGGTCCTATTTCGAATCTCATTTCAGCCACAGAACTTCGGTCTTTCGCAATTTCGGTTAGCTGACAGGATATGCACACCTTTGATTCAAGATGTACAATCTGTTAAAATTTGAAGAAAATCCGACCATAAATGACGGCTGTAGAGCGCGAACACCATTTTTCACTATTTTTAGCTGTGACGTCATGTGACGTCATAGGGTGCTGAAAATCATTGAAATCAAAATTTCCTCACGTGATTAATAAGCTATAAAAATTTCATCGTCCTAGGACTATTGCAACATATAAAAATAAGCGTTTAGTTAGGAAGAAGAAAAGAATAATAATAATATAACTAGATGTCATTCGTTTAAACGAATGATAGGACTTCTGCAACATCTGCTTTATATAGTATATATAGAAGATGACATAATAGATAATCTGTCCAAATTGCAACTTTCTATCTCCTCTATTTCTATATAAAATAGCACAAATAGAACACATTCTGTGAATTTTAATAAAAGTCCGCCCATATCTTGCACATGTAGTTTACATACAACATTTATACTATGTCATATGACATGAAAGAAAAATGAAACAGTGTTCAAATGTAAGTTTCTAACTTTCATCACACATAGAATTTCATCACTCCAGCTCAGTTGTAACCTTGTTTAATTTTAGCCTCATTAGGAAGAAGTATTGAATATTTGTATAGTGCTATATCGTTTCGACACCTGTAACGTAGTTAATCGTTTTTAGCGATTTTGGCGTGTTTGGGCTTCCGTAGTTTTGCCATAAATTCCTGGAATTTCGAACTATGGTGATATTTTGAAAGGTAACATCCCAGCCTACAAACTGATGCAATATGAATATCGTTAGCATAACAATGCAGTTTTTAGATGGTCTAAAATGTGGGGCTGCGTGTGAATTTTTCAAGGCTTGCAAACTGCTCGCTAGCTACATAGTGTTGCAAATACGGATTTTTCTTGTGCCGTGTACATGTATTAACTTCAATGCTTATTTTGGAAACAGTCAACATTCGACAAAAAACAACAACAACAACAAAAAAAAAAAAAAAAATCAAGATATAGCCCATCAATTGCAATTTGATTTTTTTTTTTTTTTTTTTTTTTTTTTTTTTTTAAGTCGTTGCGCAACTATTTTAGCTTGGTGACCCCTGCGCGTGACCTTTTCCATATTTTTATGATGCATGATTATGAAATATCTTATTCTCCATGTAACTTTCTTATATGAAGTCCAATTTCAATAAATTTGGGTACCGTTAGAAAGCTCTTAAAACATGCTACATTTTACATGCATAATGTATAAACTTATCTTCAGTCGTTTCTGAGATATTGACTGTTAAACCTCAAGAAAACAGCATATTATCAGCAAAATTAGCTTCATTTCATTTAGTTTTTTGGCTTATAACTTTGTATTTGCGTAAACCAATTTTAATAAACTAAATATCTTTGGAAACGTCAATTATTCAGCTATAATTCGTATTCATACATATATTTACAAAAATCGATATTTATTGAGATATGGCTACATATATGCAGTAGGGGTGAAATCAAAATTTCCTCACGTGCCTAATAACCCATAAACATTTCATCGTCCTAGGACTATTGCAACATATTAAAATAAGCGTTTAGTTAGGAAGAAGAAAAGAATAATAATAATAAACAAATGACGTCACGTGACGTCATATGACGTTTATTTTCACATAATTGTTAAGACACCCAGAGACCTACTAACTGACAAAATTTCAACTTTCTATCTCAAATAGGACAGTTTTTATAAGCATTTAAATATTGACGTCATTGGTTCGAATCTTGGATCCGCCATATATGCTTGGACTTTTCGAATTTTGAAAAACGGACACCGGTATACACAATAAGAACGTAATATACACATTCTGTGAAAATTGATGAAAATCGGTTCATAAACAATGGCTCTGGACCGCGTACAAACTTTTGTTGCATATTTCAAGTGTGACGTCATATGACGTCATAGGCTTCTGAAAATCTTTGAAATCGAAATTACAGCATCTGAAGCATGCGGCATTAATTTTTCATTGCCCTTCATAAATTTCAAGATATAGAAATAATCTTGTTTTCATTATCATATAATGACGTCACGTGACGTCATATGACATTTATTTTCACAAAATGTTTAAGACTCCCAGAGACCTATATACTGACCCAATATCATCTTTCTATCTCAAATAGGACCGATTTTATAAGAATTTGAAAATTTACGACCTTGGTTCGAATCTTGGAATCGCTATAGAACCTTGGACTTTTCGAATTTTGAAAAACGGACACCGGGATGCACAACTAGAACTTAATATACACATTCTGTGAAAATTTGATGAAAATCGGTTCATAAAACAATGGCTGTAGACCGCGTACAAACTTTTGTTGCATATTTCCAGTGTGACGTCATATGACGTCATAGGCATATGAAAATCATAGAAATCAAAATTTCAGCGTTTGAAGCATGTGTCTTTAAATTTTTCATTGCCTTTCGACAATTTCAACATATAGAAATATTCTTGTTAATATTAGAAATACATTATCATATAATGACGTCACGTGACGTCATATGAGAAATATTTTCACAAAATTTTTAAAACTTCTAGAGACCTATATACTGACTAAATATCAACTTTCTTTCTTAAATAGGACAGATTTTATAAGCATTTAAAAATTTCCGACCTTGGTTTGAATCTTGGATTCGCTATAGAACCTTGGACTTTCGAATTTTGAAAAACGGACACCGGGATGCACAACTAGAACTTAATATACACAATCTGTGAAAATTTGATGAAAATCGGTTCACAAACAATGGCTGTAGACCGCGTACAAACTTTGTAGCATATTTCAAATGTGACGTCATATGACGTCATAGGCATATGAAAATCATAGAAATCAAAATTTCCTGACGTGGCTAATAAGTCATAAAAATTTCATCGTCCTAGGAGTATTGCAACATAGAAAAATAAGCGTTTAGTAGGAAGAAAAATAGAATAATAATAATAATAAGAAGAAGAATAAACAGTACAAACCCAATAGGACTTTCTGCCGAAGGGCAGAAAGTCCTAATAATAAACCTAACAAACCCAAAAGGTCTTTCTGCTTGAGGCAGAAAGCCCTAATAAAAGTTTGAAGAAAGCCGTTATAACAAAGGCAATATGCTTATCGGTCCTGGTGTACACCATTGCATTCTAAAATGCACCTCATTCTCTCAAATACGCATCGCAATTCACCTTTCAACACGGGCACTCTTTCCTGCGTAGGAACGTCCGGATAGAGGGTAACCAACCCAATAACCGCCTTCTTCTCTTCCTTCAAATTGCTAGATTTTCATATACAAGCCCTTTCCGAAAAACATGAATATCTGCCATGTTTGTTGACGGAATCACTTGAAATTTTCAGGACATTTTGCACATTGTAGGATACGGCATTCGTGCAAATTTCAACTTCAAACATCAACTTGCCGATTTTATATGAATTTTTTAATAATTTCTGCTTAAATATGCATGACGTTATAATCACGTGACCAAACAAGTATTCCTTGCAGTATACATCACTTCACTTTTCAGTGTGTTAATCCTGAAGAAATCATGATTTTTGACTCAAAGTTCATGAAACTACAGCGTTTCAATTTCGTTAAAAGTACACTTTTTCGCCTTTCTGTCATAAGTCAACCAATTCAACCCCGATCTTCAAAAACTAAATATCACCTGAAAGGTCTTTCAAATCACTACAGATTTTATCCACAGTGTCTAGGTAGAATCTTGTTCGTTTTTGAGATACACCTTGCCGAATAAAAACACCATCAGCTCTCTAATCCTAAAATGAAATTTTCGGTCCAATGTTCGAATCTTATTTCAGCCACACAACTTCGGTCTTTCGGAATTTCGGTTAGCTGACAGGATATGCACACTTAACTTTCAAGAGGTACCATCTGTGAAAATTTGAAGAAAATCCGACCATAAATGGCGGCTGTAGAGCGTGAACACCATTTTTAACTATTTTTAGCTCTGACGTCACATGACGTCATAGGGGTGCTAAAGATGCTTTTGTTCAAAAGGGCATACTTTACTGTCATAACTCTGAAATTTTCGTTATTCTGAACAACTGGCATCATGTCAAAATCATTGCCCTAAAATGAAAATTAAGAAGTATGCTTATGACGTCACAAGACGTCATATGACGTCAAAACTCAAGATATATGTAGAAATTCTGCAGAACTGCAAACTGTGTAAGACTCAACCTTCTATCTCATCCTGAAGCTCTTTAATCCTAAATGAAATTTTTGGTCCTATGTTCGAATCTTTTTTCAGCCACAGAACTTCAGTCTTTTGGGAAGTTTGGTTAGCTGACAGGATATGCACATCTGAGTTTCAAAATGTACCATCTGTGAAAATTTGAAGAAAATCTGACAATAAATGACGGCTGTAGAGTGCGAACACCATTTTTCATTATTTTTTGCTGTGACGTCATGTGACGTCATAGGGTGCTGAAGATGCTTTGTTCAAAAGCACATACCTTGCTTTCATAACTCTGAAATTTTCATTATTCTGAACAACTGGCATCATGTCGAAATCATTGCCCTAAATGAATATTAAGAAGTATGCTTATGACGTCACATGACGTCATATGACGTCACGACTCAAAATATTTGTAGAAATTCTGCAGAACTGCAAACTGTGTAAGTTTCAACTTTCTATCTCATCCTGCAGCTCTTTAATTCTAAATTGAAATTTTTCGGTCCTATGTTCGAATCTTATTTCAGCCACAGAACTTCGGTCTTTCGGAATTTCGGTTAGCTGACAAGATATGCACACCTTTTATTCAAGATGTACCATCTGTGAAAATTTGAAGAAAATCCGACCATAAATGACGGCTGTAGAGCGCGAACACCATTTTTCACTATTTTTAGCTGTGACGTCATGTGACGTCATTTTAAAAATGCTGTTAACTTTTGTTCAAAAGCGCATACTTTGCTTTCATAACACTGAAATTTTCATTATTCTGAACAACTGGCATCATGTTGAAATCATTGCCCTAAAATGAAAATTAAGAAGTATGCTTATGACGTCACATGACGTCATATGACGTCACGACTCAAAATATTTGTAGAAATTCTGCAGAACTGCAAACTGTGTAAGTTTCAACTTTCTATCTCATCCTGAAGCTCTTTATCCTAAAATGAAATTTTCGGTCCTATGTTCGAATCTTATTTCAGCCACAGAACTTCGGTCTTTCGGAATTTCGGTTAGCTGACAGGATATGCACACCTTTGATTCAATATGTACCATCTGTGAAAATTTGAAGAAAATCCGACCATAAATGACGGCTGTAGAGCGCGAACACCATTTTTCACTATTTTTAGCTGTGACGTCATGTGACGTCATAGGGTGCTGAAAATCATTGAAATCAAAATTTCCTCACGTGACTAATAAGCCATAAAAATTTCATCGTCCTAGGACTATTGCAACATATAAAAATAAGCGTTTAGTTAGGAAGAAGAAAAGAATAATAATAATAACTAGATGTCATTCGTTTAAACGAATGATAGGACTTTCTGCAACATCTGCTTTATATAGTATATATAGAAGATGACATAATAGATAATCTGTCCAAATTGCAACTTTCTATCTCCTCTATTTCTATATAAAATAGCACAAATAGAACACATTCTGTGAATTTTAATAAAAGTCCGCCCATATCTTGCACATGTAGTTTACATACAACATTTATACTATGTCATATGACATGAAAGAAAAATGAAACAGTGTTCAAATGTAAGTTTCTAACTTTCATCACACATAGAATTTCATCACTCCAGCTCAGTTGTAACCTTGTTTAATTTTAGCCTCATTAGGAAGAAGTATTGAATATTTGTATAGTGCTATACCTTTCGACACCTGTAACGTAGTTAAACGTATTTAGCGATTTTGGCGTGTTTGGGCTTCCGTAGTTTTGCCATAAATTCCTGGAATTTCGAACTATGGTGATATTTTGAAAGGTAACATCCCAGCCTACAAACTGATGCAATATGAATATCGTTTAGCATAACAATGCAGTTTTTAGATGGTCTAAAATGTGGGCTACGTGTGAATTTTTCAAGGCTTGCAAACTGCTCGCTAGCTACATAGTGTTGCAAATACGGATTTTTGTCTTGTGCCGTTGTACATGTATTAACTGCAATGCTTATTTTGGAAACAGCCCAACATTCGACAAAAACAACAACAACAACAAAAAAAAAAAGAACAAAATCAAGATATAGCCCATTAATTGCAATTTGATTTTTTTTTTTTTTTTTTTTTTTTTTTTTTTTTTTAAGTCGTTGCGCAAGTATTTAAGCCTGGTGACCCCTGCGCGTGACCTTTCCATATTTTTATGATGCATTATTATTAAATATCTTATTTTCCATGTAACTTTCTTATATGAAGTCCATTTTCAATAAACTTGGTACCGTTAGAAAGCTCTTAAAACATGCTACATTTTATACGCATAATGTATAAACTTATCTTCAGTCGTTTCTGAGATATTGACTGTTAAACCTCAAGAAAACAGCATATTATCAGCAAAATTAGCTTCATTTCGTTTAGTTTTTTTGCTTATAAATTGGTATTGCGTAAACCAATTTTAATAAACTAAATATCTTTGGAAACGTCAATTATTCAGCTATAATTCTTATTCATACATATATTACAAAAATCGATATTTATTGAGATATGGCTACATATATGCAGTAGGGTGAAATCAAAATTTCCTCACGTGCCTAATAAGCCATAAAAATTTCATCGTCCTAGGACTATTGCAACATATTAAAATAAGCGTTTAGTTAGAAGAAGAAAAGAATAATAGTAAGAAACAAATGACGTCACGTGACGTCATATGACGTCACGACTCAAAATATTGTAGAAATTCTGCAGAACTGCAAACTGTTTAAGTTCAACTTTCTATCTCATCCTGAAGCTCTCTAATCCTAAAATGAAATTTTCGGTCCTATGTTCGAATCTTATTTCAGCCACAGAACTTCGGTCTTTCGGAATTTCGATTAGCTGACAGGATATGCACACCTAACTTTCAAGATGTACCATCTGTGAAAATTTGAAGAAAATCCGACCATAAATAACGGCTGTAGAGCGTGAACACCATTTTTCACTATATTTAGCTCTGACGTCACATGACGTCATAGTGTGCTAAAGATGCTTTTGTTCAAAAGGGCATATTTTACTGTCATAACTCTGAAATTTTCATTATTCTGAACAACTGGCATCATGTCAAAATCATTGCCCAAAAATGAAAATTAAGAAGTATGCTTATGACGTCACAAGACGTCATATGACGTCAAGACTCAAGATATATGTAGAAATTCTGCAGAACTGTAAACTGTGTAAGTTTCAACTTCTATCTCATCATGAAGCTCTTTAATCCTAAAATGAATTTATCGGTCCTATGTTCGAATCTTATTTCAGCCACAGAACTTCGGTCTTTGGGAATTTCGGTTAGTTGACAAGATATGCACACCTGAGTTTCAAAATGTACCATCTGTGAAAATTTGAAGAAAATCCGACCATAAATGACGGCTGTAGAGCGTAAACACCATTTTTCACTATTTTTGCTGTGACGTCATGTGACGTCATAGGGTGCTGAAGATGCTTTTGTTCAAAAGCGCATACTTTTCTTTCATAACTCTGAAATTTTCATTATTCTGAACAACTGGCATCATGTCGAAATCATTGCCTAAAATGAAAATTAAGAAGTATGCTTATGACGTCACATGACTTCATATGACGTCACGACTCAAAATTTTTGTAGAAATTCTGCAGAACTGCAAACTGTGTAAGTTTCAACTTTCCATCTCATCCTGAAGCTCTTTTATCCTAAAATGAAATTTTCGGTCCTATGTTCGAATCTTATTTCAGCCACAGAACTTCGGTCTTCGGAATTTCGGTTAGCTGACAGGATATGCACACCTTTGATTCAAGATGTACTATCTGTGAAAATTTGAAGAAAATCCGACCATAAATGACGGCTGTAGAGCGCGAACACCTTTTTTCACTATTTTTAGCTGTGACGTCACATGACGTCATAGGGTACTGAAGATGCTTTTGTTCAAAAGCGCATACTTTCCTTTCATAACTCTGAAATTTTCATTATTCTGAACAACTGGCATCATTCGAAATCATTGCCCTAAAATGAAAAATAAGAAGTATGCTTATGACGTCACATGACGTCATATGACGTCACGCCTCAAAATATTTGTAGAAATTCTGCAGAACTGCAAACTGTGTAAGTTTCAACTTTCTATCTCATCCTGAAGCTCTTTTATCCTAAAATGAAATTTTCGGTCCTATGTTCGAATCTTATTTCAGCCACAGAACTTCGGGCTTTCGGAATTTCGGTTAGCTGACAGGATATGCACACCTTTGATTCAAGATGTACCATCTGTGAAAATTTGAGGAAAATCCGACCATAAATGACGGCTGTAGAGCGCGAACACCATTTTTCACTATTTTAGCTGTGACGTCATGTGATGTCATAGGGTGCTGAAAATCATTGAAATCAAAATTTCCTCACGTGACTAATAAGCCATAAAAATTTCATCGTCCTAGGACTATTGCAACATATAAAAATAAGCGTTTAGTTAGGAAGAAGAAAAGAATAATAATAATAATAATAATAATAATAACTAGATGTCATTCGTGAAACGAATGATAGGACTTTCTGCAAGCTGTGTTAATGCAAAAAGCAGGAAATAGAAGTTTCATGTAATGATTCACCTCTGGTAGTATTTCATGTTCATGCTAAACAATTGACATTATATTCCGAAATTAGTGCAAATGATAAGAACTTAGTATTAGTCTGTGACGTAACATGATGTTATATGACGTCAGGACATGACTGCAAACTTGATTTCTAGTTTAAAGGTCCTATGTTCGAATCTTGCTTCAGCCACAATACTTCGGTTTTTCGGAATTAAGGTTAGCTGACAAAATATTCACACCTTAGTTTCAAGGTGTACCATCTGTGAAAATTTGAAGAAAATCCGACCATAAACGGCGGCTGTAGAGCGCAAAACAAAATGTTTCAATATTTTTAGCTCTGACGTCACAGGACGTCATAGGTGCTGAAGATGCTTTTGTTCAAAAGCTCATACTTTACTGTCATAACACTGAAATTTTCATTATTCTGAACAACTGACATCATGTCGAAATCATTGCCCTAATATGAAAATTAAGAAGTATGCTTATGGACGTCACATGACGACATTTGACATCACGACTCAAAATATATTAAGAAATTATGCAGAACTGCAAACTGTGTAAGTTTCAACTTTCTTTCTCATCCTGAAGCTCTTTAATCCTAAAATGAAATGTTCGGACCCATGTTCGAATCTTATTTCAGCCACAGAACTTCGGTCTTTCGGAATTTCGGTTAGCTGACAGGATATGCACACCTTAGTTTCAAGATGTAAAATCTGTGAAATTTTAAGAAAATCCGACCATAAATGGCGGCTGTAGAGCGTGAACACCATTTTTCACTATTTTAGCTCTAACGTCACATGACGTCATATGGTGCTGAAAATGTTTTTGCTCAAAATGTATACTTTACTGTTATAACTCTGAAATTTTCCTTATTCTGAACAACTGGCATCATGTCGAAATCATTGTCCTAAAATAAAAATTAAGAAGTATGCTTATGACGTCACGACTCAAAATATTTGTAGAAATTCTGCAGAACTGCAAACTGTGTAAGTTTCAACTTTCTATCTCATTCTGAAGCTCTTAAATCCTAAAATGAAATTTTCGGTCCTATGTTCGAATCTTATTTCAGCCACAGAACTTCGGTCTTTCGGAATTTCGGTTAGCTTAAAGGATATACATATCTTAGTTTCAAGATATACCATCTGTGAAAATTGAAGAAAATTCGACCATAAATGGCGGCTGTTGAGCGTGAACACCATTTTTCACTATTTTTAGCTCTGACGTCACATGACGTCATAGGGTGCTGATGATGCTTTTTTTCAAAAGCCCATCTATTCTGTCATAACTCTGAAATTTTCATTATTCTGAACAACTGGCATCATGTCAAAATCATTGCCCCAAATTAAAATTAAGATGTATGCTTATGACGTCACATGACGTCATATGACGTCACGACTCAAAATATATTAAGAAATTCTGCAGAACTACAAGCTGTGTAAGTTTCAACTTTCTATTTCATCCTGAAGCTCTTTAATGCTAAAATGAAATTTTCGGTCCTATGTTCGAATCTTATTTTAGCCACAGAACTTCGGTCTTTCGGAATTTCGGTTAGCTGACAGGATATGTACACCTTAGTTTCAAGATGTACCATTTGTGAAAATTTTAAGAAAATCCGACCATAAATGACGGCTGTAGAGCGCGAACACCATTGTTCACTATTTTTAGCTGTGACGTTATGTGACGTCATAGCGTGCTGACAATCATTGAAATCAAAATTTCCTCACGTGACTAATAACCCATAAAAATTTCATCGTCCTAGGACTATTGCAACATATTAAAATAAGCGTTTTGTTAGGAAGAAGAAAAGAATAATAATAATAAAAAATGACGTCACGTGACGTCATATGACGTTTATTTTCACATAATTGTTAAGACTCCCAGAGACCTACTAACTGACAATATTTCAACTTTCTATCTCAAATAGGACAGTTTTTATAAGCATTTAAAAATTGACGTCCTTGGTTCGAATCTTGGATCCGCCATAGATGCTTGGACTTTTCGAATTTTGAATAACCGGACACCGGTATACACAATAAGAACGTAATATACACATTCTGTGAAAATTTGATGAAAAGGTTCATAAACAATGGCTGTAGACCGCGTACAAACTTTTGTTGCATATTTCCAGTGTGACGTCATATGACGTCATAGGCATATGAAAATCATAGAAATCAAAATATCAGCGTTTGAAGCATGTGTCTTTAAATTTTCATTGCCTTTCGACAATTTCAACATATAGAAATATTCTTGTTAATATTAGAAATACATTATCATATAATGACGTCACGTGACGTCATATGACAAATATTTTCACAAAATTTTTAAAACTTCTAGAGACCTATATACTGACTAAATATCAACTTTCTTTCTTAAATAGGACAGATTTTATAAGCATTTAAAAATTTACGACCTTGGTTCGAATCTTGGATTCGCTATAGAACCATGGACTTTTCGAATTTTGAAAAACGGACACCGGGATGCACAACTAGAACTTAATATACACAATCTGTGAAAATTTGATGAAAATCGGTTCACAAACAATGGCTGTAGACCGCGTACAAACTTTTGTAGCATATTTCAAATGTGACGTCATATGACGTCATAGGCATATGAAAATCATAGAAATCAAAATTTCCTGACGTGGCTAATAAGT
>CM037785.1:50208703-50239015 GCA_021229015.1 Solen grandis | reverse complement strand
TAACACCTTTTGAAAATTTCATTCATTCTTCATTCTTTCCATCATCTATCTATCTATCTACTACATTTTTATTTATTATTTGGGTTTTTATCCCTACACAGTATTTAATGCATTACCTATGCATTGTATAAAAAATTTATTGATTTATAAAATTTTTACTTATTGCACATTTAAATTTTTAAGTAATTACCATAGAATAGGGTATTTTCACAGTTTTTAAACTTTAATCCAAGTTTTTGGGAGTTTTGGAAAGGGGCATAGCAAAAACAGCATTCAATTTTTTCCCTTTTTTAATTTTTTTTTTAATTTTTCAACCTATTTAAAACATTCAGAAAATTTTTTATAAAATTTTTTTCTTAAACAAAAAAAAATTCCCAATTTAATATTTAAAAAAGGGGTTTTTTTAAAAAAAAAAACAGTCACGCATAAATTCAATAAAAAATTTTTTTAAAATTGATTTTAAAGTTTATACAAAAAAAATAAACACTTTAAAGTTGCTTAAAAAATTTGTTAATAAAAAAATGTAATTCACTAATTTTGAACAATTCTTTCCTTTAATTTTTATTTGGGATAAATTGTTTTAAAAGTTATATATTTTTTGTCGAATTGAAACTTTTATTAAAACCCAACCAAATACAAAAAAATTAATAATACTATTTAGAACTTCGACCAACCCGGGGGACAAACAGTTAAATCATTTTCAAAACCCTTAAATTAAATTAAAACCCTTTATTATGCACAAAACCAAATGCGATTAAATATTTCTTCAACGTCAAGAGGATTTTAAAAAAAACTTAAGGGGAATAACGAACCCCCCCATTTGGAAATCCAATTCTTTTATACTATTGAATTTCAAAGCTTCTCAAACATAAAAAGAATTACCTTTCAGAATGCTATTTTTGATAATATAATTGGGTTTTTGATAAAATATACACCCGGTTTGATAGAAAATTTTCAACAAAAAAGGAACAAATGGGTTAAGGGGGGCCGGGAAAAAACATAATTTTTTTTCGTATTGAAACAAATTTGGGTTTAAACCCTTTTCGTTTTTTGTAAAAACGACATAGACATTCAAAGGGGAAATATTTCAAAGAATTTTTTATTTAACTCGACATTGTTTACTTCTTAGGGCACTAAGGGTATTTTGGTATTTTTCTCGACATATCCCCTTTTTATCTACAATATAACACTTTACTCAGCCCCTCACCGCGTGGGGTTTAAACCCCGGGGAGGGGCATTGGGGTTTTCATGTGAGGGAAACCATCCCGCTGGGTTGCGGGAGGGCCCAGGTCCCCCCATCCTCCGTGCATTCGGGGTCTACCCCACTTGAAATTACTGAACTCACTATATGCCCGAAAAAACTGCGAAACGACGGGAAACTCAAATAATAAATCACTACAATAATTACGACTACAATTTTAAATGTATTAATTAACATTTTTTCCTTAAAATTTCAAAATACCTGAACCCCTCTTAACCTATCCCATTGTGGGTTTCCTTATTCTTGATATACTTTTAAAAATTTAAAATTTTATCCATACGACATACCCTTTTTTTTCAATATTACAAAACAATACAAAAACCCCATCAAAATTTTTAAAATTACATACTTTTTTAAAAAAACCCTACCTCTTTTAAAATTTTTAAAATCTAAAAAAATTGGGAAAAAACTGAATTTCAAAACAAATTAATCAAGCATTTTTAAATTGAGCAAACCCACTTATTATTTTTTTTTAGAAAAACCCGAAAAAACATTTAAAAAAAAAAAACCTTTTTGGGGAGATAATATATAAGCATATCCAAATAAAATTTTAAAAAAAGGGGAAAATTTCCCCAAATTTTTCCCCCAATACTACTTCAAGTTTAAAAAACAATTTCGTTTTTCCTTTTGGGGCCGAATTTGGGGGTTTCGTTTTTTTGCCTTATACTTATCCCCTCACAATTAAAAAATTCTTGATTTTCGCCCCTTTTCAAATGCTGCCCAAAATTGTTTATAGTCAGTTTCCTCTCACCTGGGGCTTCAGTCCGGGCAAGGTCATTCGACTTTTTCAAGTGAAAAAAGTTTTTCCACCGACTTGATGTACGCAGGGGTTGGAATGATTGTAATTGGGTTCCTGGGGGGTTGTTTTTGTTGTTTTTGGCGTTCACGCGCTGCACATATTTCAGTCATAACGCGACCCACAAATTACAAGGGGATAAGTACCCGGTAGAACCCCCATCTACCACAAGACACCCACATATAAATTTTGGGAAAACCTACCGGATTCGAACCCAAGCGGTAAAAGCGGAATCGTGCACTAATTTTCATTATCATTTTAAACGGGAGGGGCGCTATTAACAAAAATACTTTTGCTCCCCACGATGGAATCTAGCCCCCAACAAAAACAATTTCGGGTCGGGATTAGAAATTACAAACACAATAAATTTTTTAAACACTTTTTTACAATTCATTATTGATCAATAACATGTATCAAGGGGTTTATTACAAGGTAGATTTTAACCAAATGAAAAAGTTTCGAAAAACTGATTGTTTTTTCTTCTTTTTACCCGAATAATTATATATTAGTTTCTCTTCCGTATTTTTTTTTTTTTTTTGCATGTTAACTAATTAAACACGTACTAAACTTTATTGAAATAGTTATCTTTGCCCCTTACCTACCGACACAAAAGGGCCGTTGGTTTGACGATATACTTAAATCAAAATAAAAACTATTGAACAAGATACAGAAATAATCAATAATTGTTTAAACTCCAAAATCGTGTATCAATCAATAGATGTCACTACAATCAGGCAAGGGATCATGGTGATTATAAAACATGCTAAACTTCGTGACTTCTTCAATACCGAAGAATTTAACAAATCCGTATTTAATTAATTCTGATAAATCATGAATGTATGAAAAATATATTGGTATAATATAAATATATATACGAAAGGGGAAACATTGACCACCGGTAGCTAATTTGAAACCGTTGCTATTTTCCCGGGGTTTTTATACTACAATACTTTTGCGGGCATTAAATCCTTTTAAAATGCACCGTTAAAATTAAACCCCAAAAATTACAAACATTTTGGCTTTTTATCGGCCTATTTTTTTTTTTGATTTAATGCACCGAACACTCCTGTTATTTAGGTCTCTTGTATCAAAATTTCCCTTTTGGTTTTTAAAAAACCCGGGGAATCAATAATCGATGTTTTCAAACGGTATTGTTTTAATTGATAGTGCCATCGCACTTAATTGAGTATTTTGTGACCAAGAATTCTTAATGAATGCACGCATTTTTTTGAAACACTTACCGAAGATTTCTTTTTTCACATACGGATATTCCAACCGAAGCGAAAATTCGGGTCAAATAATATATGGGTTTACTGTGAGGGGGGTAATAAGAGGGAAAAAGAAACATTACATTGGATTTATAGAAAAAAAAAACGAAAAGGAATACAGTAAATAAGAAAAGCATTCCACGCACATAACGGCATAAGGGACCATTTGTGTTAAAATGTTTGCAGATAATAGATAATAAAGATAGATAGATAATAATAGATTTTAAAAAATAGATTTTTTTTACTTTTTATGGTGATAGAGAAACACGTTTTAGAAAAAAGCCTGAAAATACAATACAAATTTAAACTTTCCCGGTTCGAAACCCAATTGCATCATTTCGTTACCACCTGACCAGGGGCCCTTCGACAAAAGAAAGAAGAAAAAAAAAAACATACATACATCATTTCATAAAAACATTAAAAAAACATATAAAAAACAATGGTATTTTAAATGGGAAAAGTTCAAAGCGGAGCAACATCGGGAGCATTATATAGTAGTATAGTTGTTGTTGTAGTATAGTATCGAATAAAAATATATAAGATAATCGCCATAATTACTCTTTATATTTTTTTTTTCCGATATTGTTTTGTAAAACATTTAAAAACTTTTATATTAATTAAAATCTGCAATTTTAACCCATGATTCTATCCAAAACTTTGACTACAAAACTTGGGTCTAATTACCAGTCATTTAAAACCTTTTTAAAACTTTTTCTTTAGCGAAACGTCCGTAGACTCGTGTGCACATTTTCTTTCAGACGATATTTTCCACTTTTCTTACAAACTAAACAAACCAATTGTTTAAAAATTTGTTTTTTGTTTGAATTTCCTGATACATACCTGTATACGTTTACATAAAAAAAAAAATTTTCCTCTATTTTAGGGTTTTTTTTTAAAATTATAGACACGAGGTACAAATGAACATTCAAGTTTTGATTTGAAGTATTGCTAAAATGAGCCTGGGTTTTTTGTTTATAAAATCAAACATTTAAAAGTTTTGAATTTAAAAAAAATATACAATAAATACAAAAACTGGGGTTTTAAAAACAGTTACGGTGAGGAAAAATTTAAGCCCCTCCTTATTGAAAAGTAAAAGAAAGGAGTTTTCTTTAAACATTTAAATAGGTACTGACATTAAAGAAACAAAAAAATTTTTTGATAAACCAGGGGATAAAGAATGTTTTTATTCAGAGGTACAATTTGTGTCTACTTTCTTTTGAATTCTCGAGATAGACGCATTCGCCCTTCTTTTTTTTTCCCTTTCTTTTTCTTCTTTTTGATTTTACTCAAAGCTTTTATACATGAAACGTAAAAAAGTAGATTTTTTTCTGAAAAAAAACGCCTTAACGAAGCTTTTGCGAACTATTGAAAAAAAAAATTCGATTTTATTCTTATCAAAAAAAAGTCAATGTTTTTACTTCGTACGTTATTTATTTACATAATTGCGAAATAGTGTTTTTCATGCTTTAGTCAAAGATACAATTCTGTTCTTTTCAATCTGGATTATCATATACCTTAAAATTCATTTACGATACGCTTAACACGGGCGCTGTGATAAATTAAATCACTCACATTGTATAATGATCAAGCTCTCGGGAGTATGTTTTATCAATTCACACCAGCCTAATTTATTGGCACGTCACCTAACTGTGTGTATGAATATTGTTTGATGTTAGTTCAGTCCCTACAAACGCTTTAGCTATCCATAAAGTAACAGCAATAATATATGATATAACATTATTTGAATAATTCATAGAAAAAGTTTGTAAAATCAAAAAATTCATTTTCCCAAAAAATAGATATGCATAGTAATAATTTAATCGACGGTTTATTTGATTCCTCTAAAAATTGAATTTATCGTAACTGCTTGAAATTAATTAAACACATTGTGATTGAAAGGTGTATATTCTACTTGCTTGCATAATTTTAAGTGCGTTTGGGCATGATTCTGAATCCGGGAAATTCAATCAAGAGTGATAATTTTTAAAATTGTGATTTTTACGCATGTTTAATTAACTCAATAACTTTCATAACTTTGGGTTTATTAATTGAACCTCTAAATAACGACAAATGACTTAGTTTTATATATTGAAAATATACATCGAAAAACGGTATCATGCATGGATCCGAGGGAGGGGTCGCGATTCCAACTCTCTCTTCCCGTGTTTTTGATGATATTCGTCATTTACACCTAAAGCATGGGTCGGGTCAGATTCCTCACCTTGCTTTAAAGTCCAATATCTTCTAGTTGTTTCTGTATGAATATACGTGGCGCATTCTGGGGAAAGCACCCGGGGCTGCAGATCCGAGTTGTACGGGTCGAACCTCTTTGGGGCCCGATACTTCTCAAAACCTTATCGCTCCACCAGGGACTGAAATCGACAAAAGGAATATCTAGATAAATCGGACAGCTAGTCTGCCTGTGACCGCATCAGTCTCTAAATCAGCAAACCAATAAGGACCTTGCCTTTTTCCCTTTCGATGCCAATTCGACTTCCTTCAAATTCACACATCTGCTCCGATATATCTCCGATATATCTTAATATATAGGGGGTCACATCAACTTGTCAAAATAAATCTTTGATGAAGAAGATAACTCAAGTCAATGTATTGGTTTCATAAAATAGGTTATAAAACGAGTGATCACAATATTAATATAGCAATAGTAAGAGATACAGGCGATAAGTCCCCGGGAGGAGATCATATATTTTAAATTCACTATGACCAACCAACCAGGTCACTACAATGATCGATCTGGCTTACCTTTAATGCTTTGTAATCTAACCTATTGATAACAGATTATCAGAAACTGAGCATGCTTACAACATTATAATAGTGTCGAATTTGAAAAAGCATAACATGGGCATGAGGGCCTTTTTATACCATGTTAAAGGCACGAAGCACTTAAAACTTGCATGTGGGAACGCTCAGGGGTTTACAGCCATTAGATCTTCAGTAATACAGTTGATAACGAAAATGTACGTTTATTCAATTATATAACAATTATCCATTTAGCATCAAAAGATAATTAAACGACATTTAAGCAATGTCAAACACACAATGTAAGTAAAGATATAATATAATCATGGAACAACGGGTTCTCTGACAGATATATTCTTTGATGGTAATTGCTTAAAACCAAATTGAATGAAAAGGGAATATTTGTCAATGTTATTTTTTTTTTTTTTTTTCGTTTTCAAGAATTCACTTTATACAACACTATTCCCCGTCCTACTACTTCTACTATAAACAATGTAATCTTAAATGCATGTTGAATCCAAGAGAGACACATTTCAGTACATTTTCGTTCAGATAAGCTTAAATAACAAACATGGATAATGCCTGGTTATAGTATTCTGCTTTCTTTAATCGTGCACGATTTAATTTGTATAAAATGCCGCTCAATGACCTTAAAGATTCGTCAATTAGTTTTATAGACACGGAAACATAAGTATCTAATTGTAAGTAAAACATAAGTGTTGCAAGGATTGTATTATACTTTAAAGATCACGAAAAAAGATAAAATGTTGTCCTATATAACCCAATGCTATACTCCAGATGAAACGTATAAAGCTGCGGATCCGCAGGTTGTGGGACCAATATCATATTGGCGTAAGACTCTGGCCTTCCCAAGCACAGTACTGGTCCAAGCCAGGAACCGTCGAGTATAAGGATTAGCATTAGCTGAAAGAACTTGTTCCCAGTTGATGAATAAAGAAATAAGTTTGAAATAACAAATTTAAGATAAACATCGCAATTAAATATCACAATAATATCAATTAGATCAAATGCAAACTGCTACTTAGAAAGTTGAAAATATAACTACATGTAAAGAAAATGAGCGAGTCACAAACATAAAGATATTGACATTTATAGCAGTATAAGGTAATTCAGGCATCCCGTATGAATTATACATGTATTTTTAAAACTTATTATTTTACGTCGATGGGAAACAAGTTCTCACATTTATAGTAATCTCTTCTTTTTCTGGACTGGACCAGTAACGTTGCGCCTGGGAAAACCATAAAAAATCCTTGTCCCCTAAAGGTTTGAACCCGCACTCTTCGTTTCAGCAGTTATATACATTATCACTTGAACATGACACACTTATAAATATATACAAACAATTTTGTTACAGTGCACAAACAAAGAACCTTTCAAGATGATGAAAAGTTTCAACATGGATGGGACCAGTCCCCCTATCCTTTTCCACGCTTCCTCCCGCCGGAAGGAAAAGGAATTCTGGGAAAGTGTACATACCACCTGACCTATAAAGGTAATTAACAATGAGCATGTTGGACAAAATCAATAACTTATCAAGAATAACGATCTGTAGAGACGTCGTAGTTATCAGATTAGAATAAAGAACCACCGATAAATGTATGACAACTTCAAGTGTACCCTGTGTATAGAATCATACACTCAAGTAAGCTATACAGAATTTATTGTTCATAACTTAAAACTACTGGATCTTGTTTTATCTAAATGAAATATAGAGGCATTCGAAGGGAACAAACTACTTGACATATACATGAACATAAAGAAAAAAGATCATCGTTGCCTGTTTCTCTGACCTCGGAGTTATCTTTCTTTTCCAGAAACTTTATTTATATAATCGACAGTCTCGATAAATGTTCATTCCATATGCTTAGACTTTTTGATATTAAACTCACGTCCATATGTTAATGCTTCCTGTTCTGACAATAATATATTCAAACATTTGTTGTACATCTATTTCACATAATATAACTGATATTTTAATAATATATTATTTAATGAGGGTGAATTTAAGATAACTTCACTTTGAAAATTTTCATTCACTTAGGATTCTTCGAAAAGTTTCCGACACCAAGATTGTTGCGGGAAGCCCAGGATGAATACAGAAGCATCAACCTTGACCCTCCGCTTGACGCAACAGGGAAACCCCTGCCTTACCCTCCCACACCCACATCGAAACATGAAGTCATCGATCAGGACGCTATTGAAGCTATTGACGCGCATGCGCTTGGGGTGAGATCCTGTCAACTTCGATTGGTTAAGATTCGTGTACATAAAATACATACATCCATGATAAATAGAAAAATGAGATACTCTTTATGAGTTGTCAATTTATATTTTCAAATTTTAAAAATACTTAAAATTTTTCTTGGGGCCGGAGTAGGGTTTGTAACAAAATCTGTGAAACGCATTTAGAGTCTCAATTTTTTAAAATGGTATATGTAATTTCGAGGGATATCCTGCTTTTTTTAGGCTCCCCGGTCTTTTGGGTTATGAAGCATGTTTAAGTTTTGAAGTACCTTTATCGGCGGTGTTTAAAAATTTTATCGAAAAAGGTTGAGGGCCATATTTTCCCTGGTTGCCCCGCAAAACCTCAAACCCAAAGGCATGGAAAGAGGGTCTTTTTTCCAACAAGGTACTTATGGGGAAATTTTTTATTAAACATCACATCATCATCCTCATCTTTTTCCCTTTTTCGTGGAAAATTTTCGTCCAATGTCATTTCAACCCCAAATCCCAAAATTTTGAATTTTGATTTGATTTTTTTTTTTTTCAATAAAACTTAACCCTTTTCCCCAAAAGAGGGAAAACCCTGAAAAAAACCCATGCGAACAACATAAAACCAGATCAGCCTGCCGGGGTTTTAAATCGCAGGCTGATCAGGGTTTTTTTGTGTTCGCTTTTCCCCCTAAGGGGTTGGAAATTTAGGAAATTTTTTAAATTTTTTTTGGTAAGGGGGTTTTTCTGTGGTTTTTGAAAAATCAGGGTTTTTTGTTGGGACCATTTATGCCCTTTTAAAATGAGTCCCCCTTTTTTAGGGGGGAAAGGGGGTTTAAAGGGCTTTTGAATTTTAAATTTCATTTACGTCCAATTGAAAAACATCCATAAATTTGGTTTAAAATTTCCCCCGTCCCCCCCCCTGCTTTGAAAATTGGGGGGGTTCCAGTAGGGTTCCCAAAAAAATTTTTTTGCTATGTTTTCCCTTTTCAAATCCACTCTCAGAAATAATTTTTAAAGGAAAAAATGTTTTTTTTTTGTTTATATAATTTGTTTAGATATTCAGTTTAATTTTAAAAAAATTGTTTGATTTTATATATTTGGTTTTCAAAATTTTTTAAACGCCGCGGGAATTTTTTTCTTAAATTTTTTTTTATTTTTTCAAAAAAAAAAAAATCGCAAAAATTTTTTTTCCAAGATCCATTAGGGTTTCCTTAAAATTTTTTTCACATTTTATTGCGAGGGTTCGAGCCTATTACCTTGCAAAAATCAGGGCAAAGAAAGCAAACCCAAACCCCCTTCCCCCCGAGAATGTGCCGGTAATATACCTTTGAAGGAAACCCTTAAATTTTAAAAGCAGTGAATATTTTTGGCAGAAAAGCAAAATTTTGTGTTTCGGGTTTGTTAAAAAGGTGCAATCTTCTTTTTTTACTCGTTGACACCCAAATTTTCTTTAAAAGAATAAATGGAAAATTTTCTTTTACCTTTTGACCTTTGTTATGCTCTGTTTTAAGAATCACGAGTGAAAGGGTTTTTTGGGTGTTGCAGATAAAAAAAATTGCGATTCGGCGACTTTTTTTAAATTTTTTTTTTCCCTTTTGGGGAAATTTCGCCGGGGGAAAAAAAAAGTATTTTTATTCGATTTTTTTTTGTAACCCTTTCAAAACACTAAAGGATGTGTTTTGATCAAGATCTTTAAAGCGTTTAACTATTTTGTTACAACCGTTATTTTGCCCATGTATTTTTCCCCTTTGCGTTAGGGCTTCATGTCAATGCTTTTTTATTTATTTTTTATTTTTTTACCCTTAAAATTGGGGAATTCCCTAAAAAAAATATTTTTTGGGCCCTTTTTACCCTTACCTATTAAAATCCCACGTTCACTTTGGGACAAACAAAATTTGATAAAAAAAAATAATATCTTTAACATGTGATGAAAATTAAACGGTTTTCTAATTAAAAAACTTTTTTTTGTTTTTGTTGCCTTTTCCCTTCCCCCAGTCTCGCAAAAAATTTTTTGCGTTAAGATCCCGGGGTATGTTTAAAAAGGGGTTGACTACCCGGGCTCGGACAAGAGCTTGTGTTTTTGGGGTCAACCTGGGGGCCGGGGATTGGTAGATGGCGTTTTTTGGCCCTCTTCTAGATGGGCTAACCTTGGGGGTACTGAAAACGTGTTCATTTGGAGACAGCTCCTGGGAACTCTTTGACGACGGGAAAAGTGATATGTCATCCCTTGCCTCTACTCCTCGCGGCCGTCCGAAAATCTCCAAAACGGAATATGCATACAACGATTACTACTTCCTTACAGGTTCCCAACTATAACAATCTAATCATGATATATAATTTACTTCTAAAGAAATTATTACAAGGTCATTCACATTTTATACTAATGTTGCAGTGTTTTTATATTTAAAGTCAACTGCTTTTTTATTTTTACACGTACTTCAAAATACATATTCAACTTTACTCCGTACATTAAATGCTCTGCGATTTAATCTTCACGTAAACCATTTAGATTTTCCATGGGGCACAAAAACTCAAATTATGGTCAAAAATCAGAAAAGACAATGCGCATAATGGTTATCAGATAGCACGGGTCTCGTGCTCGTACTTAAAACCTTTTACTTACAGGGTTTCATACTCTTCTTTTTTTAAAATATGTAAGTACCAAATATAAACATACATTATTGCAGACCCGGGAACAATTTATCTCCCTCACATTTTCCGGTCGACGAAAAATGGCAGCTTCTAGCTAGACCGGTTACGTTGGAAGAAGCCAAAAGGATGGCTTTACTGAAACCAAAATTTCTTCAGTCTTGGAATGGACATCATATCCCATCCTAATACATCATCGAATGTGATGACGGAGAGGTTCAGGTTTACTTTTCAACTCCTCCAGACGTCAAAATCAACTACAAATATGAACTTTACATTGAATCGGAGAGCGAGGGGATGGAAGAGTTGCAAAGCCTTAGTTTGGATAGGTACGTCTTTATGGAAAGGTCACAAGGAAAACATCATGAATGTCAGAATGGATTCCCTGCAGTCGGGAAATACAAACTGAAACTTCTTGCGAAAGAAACTGATGAAAGGTCATTCTACTATACTTGCACTTAAAATTATTGACGTACTTCGACCGATGGAGAATTGCAAGCCACTGCCAAGAAATGAAAGGGGCGAGTGGGGACCCGGTCTGGATACAGAGGAAATGGGCCTTGATCCTATAAGCCACGATACAGGTGAAGTCCCTACAGAATTAGGTAAAACAGAAGTCAGATTCGGATGTCTAAACCGATTGAATTCAAGCACAAGCTTGTCACGGGCGACGATGAAGAGTTGGAAAACAGATTTTATTCACAGAGTAGAAAATTCAGAAGCTGTTTTCAATATTCGAGTTCCAGACGAAGGAGAATATGCTTCAATTTTTTATGCCAGAGAGCTCGGGGAAAATGGAGAGTTTCCTAATGTGTGCAACTACCTGTTAAAATGCGACGAGATCCTGATGACAAACAACCTTTCCCTGACGTGGGTTTCACCACAGCTTGGCCCAACGGTGCTTTCCAAGATTTTGGTATGCAGAATATCTCGATCATGCCAGCCCTAATGCTTGCTCCTGTCACTGAAAAGTGACTTTGCAATTCAAGCTAACTCGGCCTGCTGTATTTATTCCAGAATTGTTGCTCCAAAACGATGAAGGAACGAAGAAAGACTTTTCAGAGTATACGATGGGGGACATCCTTGACGGCGTGGCAACATTCTACATTCACTGTTCCGCGTGTTGGCTTTGTACAGTTTGGCAATTCGGGCCAAACCTTCTGTTGAAGCAGAAAACTTCACGCCAATATTCCATTCTGTGATCGATGCCATCATTCCAAAGAAACAATGTCTACCATGTCCTCAGCAATCGATTGGACTGGCCACCAAATCCCACGTGATAAAAACCCCTGACTGGGTCATTCCCGCAAGAGAAATGGCAAAGTTTGAGATAAATTTTTTCCCGAATGCCTTTTGAGTTGATTGCAACAAGGGGAAATGGCTCCAAGCCTTTAACAAAGAACAGCAATGATATTTGGAAGGCGGGGTATTTTGCTGGAAAGGGAAGACTCAGTTGTGACCATCTCTGTTCGCTTCAGCGATGTCGATGACTACCACTACATTCTTACATACAAGGTTTTCGTATGAGTATAATGTATAAGTATGATATTAAATGTAATATTGAAAGGTTTATTCCTACTGAAACTTTTTTGCTACGCAGATACTCATTTTGTTTGTGAATCCACAATAGTCAAATTTCATTTTATTGCAAAGTTCACCTCTTTTGATATGTGGGATATAATGCAAAACATTATTAAACAAAAATGTGCTCCGGTGTAAAACTGCATGAATGACATCAGAAATGCCCAATTTTCAGGTGATTGACCGAACGAAATTGCGGGAACGTTTAAGACAACTTGATAGATACAAGGAAGCCGTTGCGGAGCAGAACGTTTGAGGTGAAGGTAAACTCCCGAAAAACTATTGACGGGTCGAAACTTGATGACGAAGAGGATGAAATTTAAGAACTGGTAGGTGTTATTGCCTTTTCAATAATCATTCACCCATGTATTCAAGAAACTATTTGAAAGTCATCTACCCAACATTATTTTCACCAATGTCTTTTAAACAGCTGCTGCTTTTAACATTTTTAATTCAGTTTTTTCTCTTTTTGCAATGACAGTAACAATTGTTTAGTTGAATCAATCGATAATTCATTGACCCTATAGAGTAAATTTTCTTCCACTTTTTAGACTACTGAATATAGAGTTCAAGATATCGCATAATCCTCAAAATCTGTTACATATTGTGTCATTATTCTGTTTCTCTACAAAAGAGTAATTATAACTTCTTACATTTATTTATCCCCCCCCCCCTTCTAAGAAGAGGGGGCAAATGCCTTTGTATATGGTCGGTCTGTCGGTACGTTGGCCGGTCTGTCAGTAGACAAAAACTTATCCAAGTGATAACTTAAGTTCTATTTGACCCTTAAGTGTTAAATTGTATATGATTGTTGCTTATAATTAGTAGAAGGCCACTATTTATTTTTGTGTCAATAATTTAAAGATTAATATTTCTATATGAAACTCTTGTCCGAGTGATAATTTTAATTCTACTTGACCGTTGAGCTGCATACCCCAAAATCAAAAAGGATTTCATATTTTAAGTAAAAGAAACACATTTTGTTTTTTGGGGTATGTACCTCATATGTAAAGGGTCACGGGGTTATAAGTTGAATTCTCACAAACACTACTTAAGTAAATATTGTCCGACTGATAACCAAACAAATCAGTAGGGAATTATGTACTTATGAGCAGCACTACTGACTTTTTTTTTCTTATAATAAACCATGAAACACATAAAATCTTTTGGGTTTATATTACTGACATATCACTTTACTTAAAATTTTATACATTGGTGTAATCATCGCCATTCATTTCTTTCAGTGAAGATTTAGTTTCATCGTTTTCGCAGTGTTCATAATTATCAGTAGTAAACCTTCACCAAGATAAGTTCTGGACCAATTTGTGACATGCCCACATAATGCAGTCAAATAAGATGCATATAATAAAGCTATATAAATATTATGGCGTATGAGAGGGGGGACATATATGTTTTACAAACATTTCTTGTTTCCTTTATGAGCAAAGTAATATTAAATTTGCTGAAAATAAGACACTTACATCGTTAACAAAATGTATTACATGTTTAATCTTAGACAAACAAGAGTTTAAGAATTTAATACAGAATGATGACTTAAGCATACTAAATAATATTTGTAACTTTAAAAAACTTTTATGCATTGTTTAAATAATAGATCTCAACATAATGTGGTTTGCGAAACTGTTTTAACTTAACTTCAGTTTTGTTTTTTTTGCGAACATATTTAGTGACGTTTTCAATATTGTGGTCAACCTTTGATATTTTATGACAATTGTATTGTATACTTTGTACTGACCGTTGCTTTCTACGTATCTGCTCGTCTGTCATCGATCTTTTCATGGAAATCATTATCATCATCTGTAGTTGAAGACATGATGATAGTTCAACGTTCTTTTTACCTCCATTACATTTAATAACTAAAACCGCATTTGGGTAAGTCAGTTTTTCACCATTACGCATTCATTTGTTTTTTTCACCATATATGAAGAGTGGTTAATTGCGTTTTTTAATTGGGGTGTACATTTTCTCTAGTGATGCAAACATTTCAGTAGTCGTTATAAACACAGTGGTGATTGGGTAGTTGTGCACAATCATTTTCATTTGTTGTTTTTCTTCATTACTTCCTTTGGTGTTTGCTTCTTAAAGGACTACAAGTCTGTTGATTTTAATAAGAGTTTGATTTGATATTTTCAACACTATGAAGTAGTTAACCTCAAAAAGTATTATAACAAAAACATTTATATGATTAATTTCATTTGCATTTTAAGTTTCAATTATATTAGTAATAAAAAGGGTAAAACAAATATCATGACTGACGTTTTACTTCCTCATTTAATACATTTTTTTGATGTTACAGGAAAACACAAAAAGCACCCAGACCGTGTTAAAACTGTTAAATGCGGACCTCCAACTTACCAGCGAATACCTGTACTATGGGGAGTAAATTGCAGTATAAATTGGCGGAATTTGAAAAGGATTTTGCAGTGATTTAAACACCCATGGTTTACCAAGGACAAGACAAGATGAGATTTACATTTATTCAACAGCCACGCTAGCCATTGCTTGATAAAACTGCCAGTTTGAATGGACAATTAACAAGACTGTTACAAGATATGGTTCTGCGGATTGATTGCTTTTAATGATTAAATACTTGTATAGTTGAATCAAAAGATGGAAGTCAGTTAAAAATATAGCATCAGAAAATCCGTCTGTGTAGTGTTACAAAAACAAATGATTCTCTGAAAGACGGTAGGTGTTTTTTTCGAATGTATCTATTTATATGTTAATTGACTGATTTCTTTCAATATTTTTTAGACATTTATATTGCAACATCTGTCCTGATTTTGTTCTTCGTTCAAAATATTTTCTGTGAGGGAGGAGCTGAACAGGAAAACTTTAATCGTTTATTTACAAGCAAGTAATCTTATAATGACACCTCAGTACATTATGCGAATTTGCAAACTTCATATTATGTTATATGATCACTATATATTGGATGAGTATGTTTTACATTGTAATTGATATTCAGGAACGGAATAAGAAAATGTGCCTTTCGTGAATGTCTATATGATTTCATTGACAATACTGAGAAAAAAGAAAAAGCGATTGCCCTTTTTCTCTACAATGATTTTAGACGAACTGAGTTTGATTAATATATTTATTGTTAAGGTTTATATTTCTGTATTATATTTTAGCGTACGTTTAAGACTTCACAACGTTAGATCGACCAATTCGCAAGATCTTTATTTACGTAATTGTTCCTTCATTTATATTTTGTTATGTATTTTCAAATGCACGTATTGTTTGCAGTACTAGGCTTAGTATATTCCGATCACAATTTTATTAGATTTGTAATTGAACTATTTAAGTCGTAGCAGAAGAATTATGTATTATTATGATGAAGATAATGAAGCAAAAGTTTTAGGGAGATGAAGATAAGCCATCAAAAACCGGTTAAAAATCGGAAAATATTCCATTTTATTTTACGATAATAATTTTTTTTTAAATGTCAAAAAAATTTACTAGCAACGTGTCGAGAGATACTCGATTAATATTACGCAAATACCTTGTACCGTTTACATTTTTTTTACTTTACAGTCTATGTTTGGGATCGAAGTTTAACTTATGCATCTACAGACATATTTTGTGTGCCAAGATGATATTAATCCAACATCTTTTTGTGAATGTATTTTCTTCATGTTGTTTGAATTTGAAATTTTTGCATTTTCATGTATATTGTTGTGTTTTTGCCATATTTTAGACATAAATATTTTTTGTCAGTTTGTCGTCATTACGTTTTTACACCCTGCTCCTCATTTATTTGATAGACATTGACTTATGATATTGACAAATCAAAAATGAAATATCCAGATTAACAAATACTAAATTCCATTATCTCCTAATGCTATTTGCAATATAACAGTTAGCAGTATATAATTACACTATCAGATGCAAGGCATAAAGTAGTATGCGCTTAATACTTTGCAATTCCTTATGTAGTACAATTTCTGATTGTCTGATTTTTTTTTTTTTTGCTACAAAAGGGATAAATCAAACAACAATATGCCAATATTTATGTAAACCAGTTGCAAAACAAAAGCATATTAAGGGATGCATTTTCTTGCAATTTGAGTTTCGTCGACTGCTCTAAACCGTTCTAATGTCCCGTGGATTCGCCATATATGTTATGTTACACATGGGGTCTTTAGGCTATCTCTGTCTTTCTTCCTCTCTGTATATGCATATTGAAAGATAAAGGAAGAAGGGGGTAAAAGCCCCTTTATATAATTTTTTGGATATAATGCATTTTCCTATACATGATATTATATTTATCCATTTTTATTTTAATATATCAGCGATTTAACACGTATTCCCATTGTTAATATGAATTAACTTTTAAAAACTACATTATGTCAACTTATTTTAATCGTTTTGTAGACACCTGCTAACGGGAACTATCATGTCTCTAAACGGGTAAATCGGTGGGTATAGAAACACTCATACATTAACAACTTACATGTTCAAATCAACTTGTGTCAACGGAATTCACCTGTCTCTAAAAATTTCAACCGGTTCACGTTTAAAAGCTACGGCAATCACCAATGTGTTTGAGAGATATCTTCACCATACATGTATTTCAAAAAGTTTTGTTGGAACACGGTTGATTTCAGCTTATGCTAGCAGTAGGTGCTATGTTTTATGGTTGTTCTTTTTCTTTTTCCAGTTCTATTACTTCAGTGCTAGACCATGTCGCTAATAAAGGTAAAAAAGGGTCGAGAAAGATTATATGATATAATAATATTGAAACATAAGCATATTCTAAACATCAGATAGCCCTTAGTATTCGCGTTTCCTTATCTGCTTCTTTTCTAATATAATTCAAACTATGCATAATATTTTCTGCAAGTATTTTATTCATACAGACAAATTCGAAGCAAACCTTTAAAACATATTCGAAAAAAACCCTTTTACTCAAAATTATATAAAATAAAAATAAAAAATAACATTTGGTCAGGCTTTGTGACGTAGAGTGATGGGTTTTCTGCAAACATTTCCCTTCACCCCTCTATTTCTTGACATCATTTTCAATAATCTAAATCCTTTGTAAACTATGATCTTCTATTACCTACTTTTTCAACTTTATTTTTCAAATATTAATAACAATATTTCGATGAGTTTCAAAAGTGTGACAGTAGAAATAATGAAAGAATAATTTGATGTGGCATTGTGATGCAAACAAATTTTATTTAAACGTTCGTAGACGTGAATGCGACAACATCTGGTAAGGATTTTATAAACTATTATAATAACTGTTATTTTATAACTAGTTCTTTGCATTTCATCAATCATGTTTTTCATACGATTAAGTTCTTGAACCTGAAAATAATCGTTTTCTGTTTGATAATTTGAGTTTTTGTCTCCCAAAATGATGACATGATATTGTTCCCATTTCTCACCTGAGTGATATCAATACATCTTTAATAAATGATTGGTAATCTTGAGAAATATTTTTTTGTGTTTTGATAAGCATTCATTTATTTTTTAGACTTTATCATTAAGCATATGAATAAAGATTGTCTACTTATTTTTTAAAATGTCAACATTTTATTCGCATATCTTAGCTTGCGCGATTGCTGGCGGGCAAGCAAGATGAAGTATCAGAATGGGGTGAAGATAAGTTTGCTGAATGCAGTGGTGATGAGGAGAATGAGCAAGTAAAGTGATCCAGTGGAGAGGTTGAGTGCTCAGGGACGATGACGATGATGTTAAAGATGGACATGTGGCAAGGTACAGTGGTATATTACCAATAGTATCTCCATATAAAGTACTCACACATTCATATTTTTATATTCCTATAATAAGTTTAAAAGTTATGTGTTCATTCTTAAATGGCGTTTAAATTAATAATGAAGCAAAAGCATATATGTTTATGTTTTAACTGAAGTTAAACAGACATGTGTAGTCATATATACAATGGTTCAAGACAAAGGCAAACTATATTTTTTATTCACTGAGGGGAAACATTATTAGCAAGTTTTTATTTATTCAGGAAACAAATTACGTATGTATTTTGAAGATGATGGTATCATTAGATAGTAAGATGATGGTATCATAGATAGTAATGATGGTATCATTAAATATAAATACATACACTATAAATGTATACAAATATTTGATAATCAAAAGAAACAAAGGTAACATGAATATTTTTTTTATACACGTAAATACATATCTACCTGAAACCTTTGTCTTTACTTAAAATCGACTTTGCATTTCAAGAGCGCTGATTTTTATTCAAGTTCTTATGTTAATTAAAGAATTCAGTTTGTACTTTAACAGTATTCAGATGATTCAGACACGGATGATGATGAAATTCGAGAACTTCTAACAAAAGAAAAGTTTAGAGAACGAAAAACAGAGACTAAAAGAGGAAAGTGAGAAGAGACGAAGTCTTCGAGAGCTGCGAAGACGATTAATGATAAGAAGTTAATGATAAAAAAATGACTAATTGCAATTTAATAAAAAAGAATAGTTGACTTAGTCTTTCGGGGTCTTTCCACACATTTGGGTCCATCGAACACAATATGCATTTCATATGCTTGTCTCAAAAGTCGAATAGATAAAAGAAAACTCTTAATATTCTCTAATTTAACTTATTATAGCTATATGAACTTTCGTCGAATCATTATTACGATTCCCAGTTGAACCTATACTTTTGAAATAAAGATTCGTTCCCAAGTGGGGATGGCACTCCCAGGCTAATAAGACAACCAAAAGGTACCCTTTTCAAGCCTAGGATACGTCTAACAGAATGTAAATATGTATGAATGTGATGTTACTGATACTGAGTAACACATGTATTCATGCTGGTGTAAAACAAATCAATTCATTCAGAAAAACAAAAACAAGTAAGTATTGCATATAATGGTGCATTCACTTCAGTTTCAGGTCTCTACCAAAAGCCATCGAACGGTGACCAAGGGAAATCACGAAGTTTAAAAGTTGTATCTCATGCATCTTCCCACCCCAAAATTATTCACATGACCTGTTAAACTCGTCACCCAAAGTACAAAAGCATTAATATGCTTCAAACGCATTTTCAATTACCAAAATGTTGCATGCATTTGACATTTATTTATCAAGAAACTTCCTTTTTTTTTCTTGTTAGCTTATCCGGGGAAGTTTGACTGTAGTTATTATTGGTGTGATAATTTAGGATTCATTCATACAATAAACATGCATTGTATAAAAGAACGTCGAATTGTTCTTGTGATTGGCATAGATCGTTAATAATATACTTCCAAAGAGGCTGAAAATTCATCTATAGATAATGTTAATACTGACAGTGATAAGAATTTAATGCATCCGATTTGTTTACTTTCTATAGAAAGACAGACAGACAGACAGTTTATTATAGTTTCACTTTTGTACAGATATATTTACATATTATGAAATATTGTAGAATATAATAGTACAAACCCTCTCAGAATGAGATATTAGAGACTTAAAATATACATGAAATTAATATTCAATATATGTAATTTAGTAGTCTGATAATGTGTTGAAGTATTTTAACAAAAAATATTTTAACTTAGATATTATATAAGACATTCCATAAATTATTGGAATTGTAATATTAGAGGTTTTAAACAGGAAGTTACATATATTACTTTTTGGTTGGACTTTTGATTTCCATTCGATTTGTTTATCATATTTATCATAATCCTGAATATGATAATTTGAGTACCAAATGTCATAATTATCATGTTCAACCAGTTGCATGCAGTCGCTGTTTCTTTTGGTGACAAAAAAAAGTGTGATTGCCTAAACCAACTTGTTTCAAAATATAATCACAAAAATCAATTGGCTTGTCGCCCAATTTGTTCAAATGCATTCCACAGTTTTAACAATTCTTGAGTGATATTAACGAAGCTTCGTAGACTTTATCGTATTGCAATAAAAGGTAAAATATCCATAATGGCTCCATTAAACACAGTCGAAGCCTTACAGATTACATTCATTTTGATAAATGAATTATCATTCGTGATGCGAATTACATCCAGAAACTTACGAAATTTATACATCCCAGAAATAAACTCTTTACTAATAAAATATTAAACAAAAATTGCTTGTCCCCAACAATAAAAAAAGATTACTGTAATACAGTCAGTTAATATTGGTTGTCCTTGCTGGTACATTTATCAAATGCTCTCGAGACACAGTTATACAAGTTTCACTAATTTGTTTTCATCTCTCCGTAAAAAATCAATTTAGAATCACCCGCCTCTCTCATTGGCGTTCTTTGTTTCCATGTCGTTTTCCTGGCTGTCTTCCTTTGGTGAATTTGAACTTGCTTAAAGTCCATGAATATCATAAAGATGTTGGTTTCTGCTAATTTGTCTCCAACGCAAGATGGGCTCCCTGAAAATCAGAAATACAAACTTCTCGTTTCTTTTTATATAAACGTTTAGCTATATTTTTCTTCAAAAAAGGTTTATTATAGTTGCGTGTTGAGTTTCCATTAAATTTAGTAAATCTGACCTAAATAGGTAACACTGCCTTGATGTTTCTTCTCCAAAATAATTTAATAAGGTTTGATTTTAACTTTTCATACAAGCATTTATTAGGCTTACCTATGGAAAACGTATAAGCTTTTGCTTTTGACACATGTTCCGCTCTCATCAAGTGACGCTCTGGTCGAAACTTTTTCGGGGTCTTTCCACACATTTGGGTCCATCAACAAGCATAAATGTTGCCAAATACCATCGTATTTGCGGGAATGGTGTAGCCGGCCAACGATGTAGGAGTGGAAGAAGTATGGGGCCCATTCCAAAGGGACTGTCCAATAGAAAATTTCTTAAGTGGTATTTACATTACCGATAAGATTTTTTTGCGCTATTGCAGAAAAGAAATAAGAAAATACACATGTCCTTTGCTGATATTGACTAATATAACAAGATTACTGCATTGTCGCTACACAATGGCGGGGTCTGTTCCTTCCCATTTACAGTTGTATTGCTATACACCAAGAAAAACACCCAACCAGTGCCTCTAATTCAAAGCCCCTTCCATTGCCATGTCCTTGAGTGGACTTCATTGTTTTACACAAAAAAGACTTGACTATTTGAGTTTAAACCCTCGCTTCAACGTATTTCAGTCATATAGCGACGTCCAGCTAAATTTCAGTGGAGGAAGACCCCGAATGCACGGAGGCATCCGGGTAAACCACCGACCTACCGCAAGCCAGCTGGAAGGCTGGGAAAATGAAATCTGAATGACCCCGCCGGGATTCGAACCCACGCGGGGAGGGCTGAGTGAGTGGTTAAAGTCAGCGACACAAAAAAGAGGTGACAATGTTAGGCAAAGAAGATTACTATTATCGGTACATGTACTCGCGAAATTTCCGCAGACAGTCCATAATGATCGCATTGTGAACATTATTTCCTAACTGGACCAGTTCTTATCCCTGAGAAAGTAATAAAATACCCCATCCAAACAGGATTTGAACGTACAGCCGTCCGATCCACAATAATGTACTCTATCGCTGGACCATGGGCCCTTTTTGATTGAGTTGACTTGTTTTTGTAAATTTTACACTCTTTTTTGAAACATGACATCGCAGTATTAAAATTTCAAGCAAACATCAAATATAATTTTTGCTTTAAGTGTAGGGTTGTGACAAAATTTATTAAATTAAACGAAAAGTAAGGCATTTTTTTATTTTTGTTCAATAATATAATATATATATATATATATATATATATATAATATATATATATATATCTTAAGATTGAAGTCCTTACCTACTGAACTGATTCTCCCTACCTCCAACAGGGTGGCTTGCACATACGGGGACTCTGACTTTACCGGCATATCTGAAAACTGTACAGAATATTTACCAACTTTGAGTATCAACATAATGATTTAAGTTAAAAGTGATATTATCCTAAACTGTATAATGTCAGTAACTAGTACGTTTAAATTTTTTGCTGTTCTAAGCAGGTGAGGCTCATTTACTAATACAATGATTACATTTCTTTAAAGCTTTGCAGTTTTCTTGAATGATTTACGGTAGGAAAATACTTGTTACCGTGTATCATCTTAACAATGATCAAAAATGACTTTCCATTTCCCACACATTTTGTTTGCCGGTGTTCAAGGTCCCAGCAACAGTATTTCTGTCAATTTGAGATTTAAGTCTTTGGGGTAAACCACGCCCAGTCACATTATACTGACACTGTGCTTCTCCCATATATATGCTGAGCGTCGAACAAAACATAATATACAGCAACACATTTTTGACTTTGGGCTGTCGCGGACGGGGATCGAACCCACTACTTTCCGGACACAGACGGACCCCTCAGGCTCTTACCCCCGGATCAGAATGTTCAAGCGTTTTTGAGGACACCGTGTTTTTTTTGCTTGAAAATGAAAAAACTTACTTTTTGAAGCTCCTCGAACATTTCTGCTGGACATCCTGATGTTTGGCTATTGTTACAAAGCACCAGTGAAGAAGGTTTGATGTTGTTTCAGTCCCCGCCAGGAAAAGGTCGAGAATAGCCCGAAAACCGTCCCTCTAGAATACACCAATGTGATTTCAATTTTATGTGAGATTCACTTAAAACTTTTTTGTGATTGGATTCGCGTAAAACAATATAATTAGATAATGTCAAAATAAACAAAAATGAATTTTTAAAAATCGTTTAGGGGGTTGTTTAGCATATATACAGGGTAGACTGGTGGGCCGGAAATTTAGGATGGGAGACTCGGTGTGATATCATACAATTGTTCAATAATACCAGTTTTCCTTATCTAAAATACCACACCAAAATATGTTGACGTATAACCCATTTGTTTATATTGTGTTTTATGTTTGTATGTTGTACTTATTTCCCTATGTTCGACGAGAGAATTTCAAGCGAACATGACACTATTCACATGCTGGCTTATGAATACGTACTTGGATATTCTCTTCAACCATTTCTTCCTCCTCTCTTGCAGTTTGTTTTGTATAGGTCAATGAAGTCCCGTATATTTCAGATCATATGTATCCTCATGTTCCCTATAAGCTATAGATGTAGTCCTTGGCTTCTCTTACAGCTCTGTCTTTTTTCTGCTTCTCCCCAGCGTTCCCGAAATGACAGAAATCAATTCAATATTTTTTTCTCATAAACTGGAGAACAACAAAAATATCAAAAATTTTATTTTAATTCAACAGAATCCTAAAACTTGCAAGCTTTCGTAATACGAAGGAAGTTGATGGAAGATTTTTGGGGGATTTTCTTTAATTATTTTGATTATTTCAAAATGAAAAATTAACCGAGAATGACATTTCAATATATACCATACTCACGTATTGAAAACAAAGTCTTCGTCATTGTTCATTACTGTATTAATATCGTCAACACAATTAACTTCACAATCAGAAAACTAAAGTTAAAGCTAAAAAAAAGTGATTTAAATTTCATAATAGCCAGTAAGTGTGTTGCATGTGTGTTTAAAAACCTGTTCTTGTTATATTTATTCAGATTTCTTTTACCTCTGGCATCAATTTTCAAATAATTCTGGAAGAAAATTTTCAGGGGCGAGCATTCCTCTTCTGAAAAAAGCGTCGATGGTTTCCGCAATTCTTGAAAATTTCTTATCCTCGTAGTCATACCTACAATACAGACGGCAATGATTACATAGAACATGGTCCGATTTACCTGTCTGGAACTTCCTGTCGCAGTAAAAAACATTTATTGCCCCTGATTCTGAGTAGAAGCTACCAATATGATTTTTTAACTCATAACTAATTGAATGTAATTGTCTATTTTTTTTTTTTTTTTTTTTTTTTTTTTTGACGAGGTATGTATTTAATGAGTTTTATAAACCATAAAAACAACCTTAGTAGACAAAATATGATAAAAAAAGAATAGTGAACATCAAAATTTTTAAAAGAACAAATAAGCGCTACATGAAATGTTATTTTCTAAAATGTTTAAAGATGCAATACGACAGATACGTCAATTTAGCTCGAATATTTTTAAACTCCCAGTTTTTTTTTTTACAAATCATGGACATTTATCATCTATGATGGACCTTTTGTAAAGAAAATGTTTAAAAAAAAAGCCTGATACCTTATATTACCTACGGGTTATCTATAATACCGAAATCGTATAAAAAATTTCGGAATTTCACGGCCAAACCCATTCGACTGTTCTGACATATGTTCCGACTGCCTAATTTCATAAAAAATAAATACAATCCATCTAAAAATAGAAGGACACGCACCCACTTCATCTAGGAGTATAAAGCTCAACTTTATTGAAATATTCGCCGATGAAAAGTAAATGTTATCATGGTCATACAACTAGAGAATTCTCAAAAGAACTGTTTTTTGTTAGGTTTAGTTTAAACAATTTTATTGATAATTTTACATATAAAATCATTTAAACATAGTACAAAATGGAATGAAATCGAAAGCTAAAAGCTATTGAGATTTTCTCACTGTTGTGTTTGTGGGGTAGGTGGATATACAGTATAAACATACAATCAGGGAATCGTGTTATCGTGCCGGTTTGACATGGGACATTTGCCAACACCAAAATTTGGGAATACAAACGCCTATGCTTTGCATGAACTTGGGAGCCCGCTGACTTCGTACGAAGCTCGATCGATTCCGAAATCTTCGTTAATATTTCGGAAATCATCGTGAAGGCATAGGAGCATTAATGTCCTACATTTATTTAATTTATAGTCCAGAAGGAATAGATATCAACAATTCATTGGTTGATTTTGGGGAAAATGCGCAAAAATTTTGTGGCAATTTTGAGGCGATTAGAAAGCTATCATGTATTTAAATAGTATTTTTTTCGTTTTTATTTTAAGTAACGAGCATATAGCACTGTATCTCTACAAAAAGCGACAGAAAGAAATTATTGTACATTGTAGTTAATTATAAAATACAACTTTAATCACGGTCGAGATTTTGCGTAATTTTTGTGTAATACATGTATATAATGTGTGGCAGTAAGAAGTGCCGATACTACATATATTTTCGATGAAAAATCTTAAATTACGTGTTCCGATTACTTGATCAGCCGTTTTTGTGTAATATGTACTTGATACATGTGTAATAAATCCACCAAAACGATTATCTTTTCAGATATATATAGAGGTAATTGTTTGTTTTGGTGTAAGATCGATTTTAAAAATTTCTCTGAGTGAACAAAATAACGATTTTCACGAGTGGCGAAGCCACGAGTAAAATGTATCTTTTTATGTTTTTCACGAATGAAATTATACATCGACCTTTCACTAAAACAAACAATTTTTTTTTTTTATTTAATGTTTTCAAAGGCAAGAAATTAGCTTTATTCACTAAAGACTCAAAATTGTCGGGATTACCTCGCATGTGTGACGTTATTATGACGTCATTTCTTGCGTAAAACCGAGCACAATTGACGCTCCCATCAGTTTACAAAAGTAGGGTCGGTTCAAGTTCTTGTTAATTTCACTGTTTTAAAACAGTGAACATTATCAGGATATAACCACTGTTTTTTCTAGGGAATCCATCGAAAAGTAATAAAATAAACCCTGTTAGTTCATTGATTGTCTTATATTTAGCTTCATATGTCTGACCTGTGCCATATATAATATTTCTGTTCATTATGTTTTTTTTCCCTGCACCGTGGTTCCCAAATTTGATTTAGATTGAAAGTTTTGATCATTAAAAGAGCATTTATTTCAAAACATGGATCATATTCAAATAAATCGAAACAAAACAAGCTTGTAAAACACATATACATGTACATGTGTAATTCAATCCCAAATAGAGATTGCAAAATTGCTTCAAAAGATGTGACACATCCTGATAAAGTAAAATATCAAAATCTCCAAAGCATCAATAATTAGCTAAATTTAATTCGAGATTTCATTTTTACACACGCATACCGCATGATATCAAACCTGGGCATGTAAAGGGCGGGTTAATATAACCATAGTAACCATAGTAAAATGAAAACCACTGACGCAAAATTTAATTTCTTTATGTCATTCCTTCAAAGTAATCACCTTTATGTAATACACAGAGTTTTCAGTCGCTTAAAACCAATTTTCAAATGCTTTTCTATAGTCTTCTTTAGGTATACCTTTACATAACTGATACAATGCGGGTCCAAGTCCCTTCCGCTTTGTAGCGGCGGCCCGGGAAGGTGTTTCTTTAATTTGGAAACAAAAAAAGTCACCCGGTGCCAAATCTGGCGAGTATGGTGAGTGGTTTAGAACAGTCACATGTTTTACTTTCAAGAAATTTTTTCACAATGTCCGCTTTGTGTGGTGTAGCGTTACATGCAAAAGGGACATGCCCCTCATTCCGGGACTAGGACGAAGGGTTACAATAATATTTGTCAACTTTAGTTAGCACTTTCCTTCTGTAAAACTTTGCATTGATAGAGCCTTTCTTTGAACAGCACCTTTGCAAACTAATCCTGAATTCCAAAGAACATAGCATACATTACTTTCTTGGAGCTTGTCCCCTCTTTTGGCTATACAAGGCCTAAAGGGCATGTTTCGTTTTCCCCTATTTTTTTATTTATTTTGCGAGTCGGCTCAAAAAAGTGAACCAGCTTTCATCACCAGTAACAATGTTAGAAAAACTTCCCACTGTTCATATTTTGGAAAAATCTTTAATAATTTTCTGGCACATTCATACGCTCTTGCTTTTGTTCAGGACTTAACAAAATGGTATCCACCTAGCACGATTCTAACCGAAATTTCTTCAGAATGGTAAAAGTGCCTTTTGACATGCCAGCAACCTAGTAACCTAACATCGTATATCGGCTTCTTTAAACCAAAGAATCGTTTAATTTTAATGTGTATCTGGTGAATAAAGACGGTTTCCTGCCTCTACCACGCACCTCCAACCCTCTCGCGTTTAAACATAACAACAAAAATTTGAAACGTTCTTAAAACTAACAACAAAGACCCCAAAACAGACAGAGTCCATTGTGAAACTGCTGCGTTATCCTAAAGCCAACGCGTTTTAAATATAAGACCCCTTTTCTAAAGAGTTCACTGAACGTTAGGCAGAATTTTTTATACCAGAGGATCGTATTACCTCTTTCAGTGCTATTTTCTCACTGTCCTTGTGTATAGAATCCCTGTATAATACACCGTGGGAAAACAAAGATCGTGCTATCATGTAAACTTCGTACTCCTCCATGCAGTATTCTGAAATAAACGAGGGACAACACTAATTATTGACCCGCCCCCCGTAGTTAGCTATGAGGCATCACATGAGTGTTGATAAGAGGAGTGGTTACTGGATGAAGGGAATAGATTGGGTGCATAAAACAAACAGATTTCTAAAAAACAGGTCAACCATATCCCTTTTTATGTAAAAAATTCATGAGTAATTTATCTAAAAAACCCTTTAAAAATTGGGAACCAAAATTTTTCGTGACTTGATTTTCCTAGATTCCCAGACAAATACCAGTCAATTTTGTTTTTCATTATTATCTTTTTTAACATTTGAACTATTTATTTGTTTAATTTATTGTTCACTATTTACTCAATGTTTTATGATGTACAATGTATTCCACTGCTATAAAAACAACAAACAAACAAGATCGTAAATACATGTAATAAGATTTACAGACGGGGGAAATGGAAAAAACTCAGCTGCAAATAGTTTTTCTTGTTGTTTTAAACAATTACCCTTAATATTTATAATTATATGGGCACGAAAAATATATTCACAGATTGTATGAATTATTTACATATATATGTGTACAATGTATCAACTGTTTCAACATCCTGTAAGTTTAATGCGCATGTGTGTATTAATCATACTATGTCAAAGTTACGGTAAATCATTATTATAATATAGCAAAACTATTAATTAAAATCATACATTATCATATATTGATATATCAAAAACGAAAGTATCTTTCCGAACACGAACACAATGCTGTGTATGACGTTTGCCACAGCCCCTCTTTGAAGTGGTTTCAACTCAACCCCCCGTCCCCGACCTGGATTGTAGAATCTGTGTCATGTATCGATCTCTACTCGATCTTTTTGGCAAAACTTTGATTTCCCGAGCCCGAAACCCCGCAGAGAGTGGAGAGCAAAAATTTCTCATTTTAACAGCAAGTGGTCCATTTCCCCAAGCAATTCCTGTTTAAAAGCAATGAAAGATACTATTCTGCTGTAATTTAAATTACTGTTTATTTAACCGGAAAAAAAGTAAAAAAGCGAACATATCTTTAAGTAACTACGTAAAGAACTATTTCAATCATGTCGTAATGCATAAAATATCACAGCTTGTAATATTAATAAGATTACATTGGATTTATGTTGTTCAGATGGATTTTTTTTTTTTTTGGGGGGGGGGGGGGGGGGGGGAGTTCGGGCCTCCGTGCCGAGATGTTAAAGTCGCGGATTTTAACACTCACTCAGCCCCTCATCGCGGGGGTTCAAAATTCCGGCAGGATCATTGGGATTTTCATGTGAGGAAGCCTTTCAGCGGGTTTTGCTGTAGGTCGGTTGGTTCTACCTGAAATGCCTCCGTGCATTCGGGTCTTCCTCCACTTGTAATTACTTGAACGTGCTAAAATAACTGAAATTCCTGCGAAGCGACGAAAACTCAATAGTCAATTTTCCCCGGGTCACAACACGAAACACACCAGAAAAAATAGGTAATCGACCTAAAAACATTCATGGTCGGCCTTCCAGTAACTTTCTGGCTTGTCAGGGTTTTTTTCGTCACTCGTCGGCGGTATTTTGGTGACCAAGAGGTAACACTGTTAACAAATTAATATGTTTTCTGATTTCTCATTCCGTAATGCTGTCTCCTCTATCCTCATTAATATTCATGAATATTCATTTATGTCTTGAGAATATTTTTTTACTAAACTTAAAAAAAATAATATGTATATATATTTTTTGATTATTGAAAAAGCATTTATTTGTGTGTGTGTGTGTGTGTTTAATCTGAGCCAATTAGACCCCGATCAACTGCTTGTTTTATGTGTGCTATTTCTGTTTAGTGTTGCTGATATATCGAAGTTTCTCCAAAAAATATTTTTTCACAAAACTGAATAAATGTGCATTTCATTACTCGATCATATTTCGCCATATTCTAGTCTTTCTTTTAATTTAAATATGTCACTATATTCCTTTAAATGAGTATTATCTGTGGGGTTATCTTCTCTAGAATAAGATATTGATCAATGATATTTCACTTAAATATTAACAAGTAAAAGGTGATCCCCCAGGAGGGTCCCCTAATCCCTCTTTCTAATTAGATGTATACGCTCAGCAAAATTCGTGTCATATAAATTAGCATCATACTGTTTTTTATAAATAACAAGAATGTGATTCGAATAGTTTCAGTATATCCATGCTTCAAAAATGAGAGCGGAGAGCTATAAAGAGCAGATGTAGCATTTAGATAAGATTGCTGTAGTTTATTTAGCCTCAGAGATAGAAAAAATAATAAGGAAAAACATTTTTTCCACACATAAATGCCCCCTTTTGCAATTAGTTCAAAAAGTGCCTTCTACTACAAATCAGTGATAAGGTTCATAGATATATATTGCTAGTACTTAAAATAATCGTTTTGGGATTTCTGTTGTCTTTTATGTTGTTTTGATGGTTTCCCCACTGATCATTCTACAATCTGTTTAAATTTTTCATTTGACTTAGTTTCGACAAAGTGTAAACACGTACACTTACCTTTTCCTTAGCTAAACCTCCTGTAACTTTTCACCCGTTTGGACTTCACAAAAGAGATTTTCCTTGTTCTACAAATA
>CM037785.1:50175313-50208603 GCA_021229015.1 Solen grandis | reverse complement strand
GGGGTTGTAAATGTATGAAATTGTGTTTAAGTTTTTTGTTGGGCCGGGATTTAAAACAAAATGAGTTATTTTGGGTTCCCAATGTTTAATGGCCTTGTATCAAGAAAAGGATAATTTTTTGTTTTCCCTTTTGCTTTTGCTCTCATATTCTGTCTGTATTTTTATTTCCCAAAGATATGTTTCATCTATCAGCCTACCTGGAGTTTTCACTGATATGTTTTGTACTGCACCCTGGAGTTTTACTGATTGACTGTGGACTGCACAGAGGCCGTGCATACTCGAATATCTCTGTACACTGGATGGCCTCATTAGTGGCAAATGTCTCCACGGCAACCTATGATCAGAGCCAATAAACTATCTTGTCCTTCTCAGATCCAAAGCTGGTCTGTGATATCAGGTAACAGTAAGGTGCTGGCATGCAGGAATCCCTTGGAAGCTGTAATGGTTAAGAATGACAAAGTTTCCCAATACAGAACACTAAATTTTTCTGAGTGCTGGATAGAAAATGTTACCTGTAAATGTTTTTAGTCTTGTCATAAAAAACAAGAGCTGTCAGAGGACAGCATGCTCGACTGTTCAAAATGCTTGTAGGTAAATCAAATGAAATCTATTTCAATTCTTGCTCTTCACATACCCTGTACATAATAATAGTCAAAAATGATATACCTTGATAGTCTGATACCCCTATATTTTTATAAAGTCTAAAATCAATCCCATGCCATAATTCCTGAGCATAAGCATAACAACACTGTGCATGCAAAACTTTAACCAAAAATCAAAGGTAAAAAGGGCCATAATTTGCATAAAATTCAGTCCATAAGTTATCCTCCTTTGTTTTCTGATACCCCTGAATACACTCCTAACTTTCGATTAACTTTCTCTTCAAGCTGCCAAAATGTCATGAAATAAAAATGTCAAGAAAACTGCTTTTTTAAAGAAATTTTGACCAAGGCCCATAATTTCGTCAAAAATCAGTGAACTGGAACCAAATTCACGAACTTGATATGTAACATATGGTGGTAGACTAACATACCAAATATTATATCAAAATATCTGCAAGAGTTTTAGAAACAAGAGGGCCATGATGGCCCTGATCGCTCACCTGGTATCATGAGACTATGTAAAATCAAGTGACCCCTAGGGCAGAGCCAATTTTGACCCCAGGGTCATGATTTGAACAAACTTGGTAGAGGTCTATTAGCCCATGTTACATACCAAGTATCTAAACTCCCAGACCTTGTGCCTTGTGGTTTCTGAGAAGAAGATTTTTCTAGTTTTTTTCCAAAATAAGTCTATGTAAAATCAAGTTATCCCTGGGGCGGGCCAATTTTGACCCCAGCGTCATGATTTGAACAAACTTGGTTAGAATCGACTAGAAAATGCTACACACCAAATATCTAAACCCGAGGTCATGTGTTTCTGAGAAGTAGATTTTTCAAGTTATTTCTATATTAGTCTATGTAAAAGCAGGTGACCCCTATGGCAAGGCCAAATTTAACCCAAGGGCCAGGATTTGAACAAACTAAGTATAGATCCACTAGACAATGCATGATTCATGATTTGAACAAACTTGGTAGAGGTCTATATGCCCATGTTACATACCAAATATCTAAACTCCAGGCTTGTGATTTCTGAGAAGAAGATTTTTCAGGTTTTCCAAATTTAAATCTTTTTAAATCAAGTGACCCTTTGGTGGGGCCAATTTTGACCCCAGGTCAGATTTGAAAACTTTGGAAGAATCCCCTAACAATGCACACACAAATATCAAAAACCCCCGGCTGTGTTTTTCTGAGAAGTTTTTCAATTTTTCTATATTAGCCCATGTAAAACAGGGACCCCCCAAACTTTTGGGGGGAAAAAATTTGCCCCAAGGTTTTATATTTGAAAAACTTGGTAAGGGCATAACCATTTACAACAAATATCTAAACTCAGGCTTTGGTTTTAAAGAAAATTTTCAGGGTTTTTTAGGCAACAAAATTTTAAAACCCCTTGTTAAATAAACCAAACGGAAAACCCCCCCGCGGGGGTCACGTTTTACAAGATTTTTTGGAAAAAATTTAAAATTTTTTTAACCCATAACCCAAATTTTGATTTGGTTGGCATTCGGTTATTAAAATTGTAAAAAATCCCTAGGTAAATCCCCCCCCATCAGTTTTAAAAAGGTTTTAGAAAATTTAAAAAAATTTTTCAAAATAAAGGCCAAAGGAAGAATTTTAAAAAACCATTTTTTAAACCAAATTTACAAATATACCCCATTGAAAAACCCCGGGAAACCGGTAGTTTTTAAAACAAAGTTAATAAAAAAAACTAAAATCCTTTTTTTTGTTTGGGAAAAAGTTTTAATTTTTTTAATAGCTATTTATGGCCTTGTTGGGAAAATTACCCCCTCATGATAAAACCCCCGAAACAGGGCTTTTTTTAAAATTTAAAAAAAAAAAATTTTTAAAAATTTTTTTTTTTTTAAAATTTAGCCAAATTGAAAAAGGAGTGACCTATGGAAACCAAAAAAAAAAAATTAAACAAATATAGCCCTGGAAAAAACCCCAAGGGGCCTTTTTTAGAGTTTATAGGAAAATTTAAAATTTTTTAAATAACCTGGTGAGAAGTTTTTGGGTTTTAAATATTTTAGGGTTTATTACCTTTTTTTGACCCGGGGTAAAAAATCCCCCCACGGGGTATTTTTTTAACTAGAAATAAAAAAATTTAAAACTTTTTTGGGTTTTAAGTAATTTTTTAAAGAAAATTTAATGGCTTTGCAAATGGCCCTTTAGTAAGATGAAAGTTTCCCCTTGAAACCAAACCCAATTTTAATTATTTTGTGTTTTGGGGAAAATTTTTTTTGTTTTCAAATTTTTTTTTAAAAAAAATTTGTTGGCAATTAACCAGGTGAGGGAAAAAGGGAATCCCTTTTTTTAAACCCCAACTAAACCTTTCCTTTTTTAAATTCATTTTCTATAAAACATTTTTATAACCACGAAATTTGAAAAGGTTTTTGTTTTGTTTTTTTTTTGAATTTTTTTCTTTTAGGGAAAAAAAAATTTTTTACTCCCGTTTCATCTTTTATCATTAATTTTTTTTAAAACAAAAAAAAAATCTTCCCAAATTTTCCCAAATTTAAATAACCCCCAATTTTTTTAACCTAAAAAAAAAATTTTTAAAAAAGGGATATTAATGTATGATACCTTGTTTCACGAGTAAGGGTTTTTAAAAAAAAAGGGATTCAAAAATTTAATTAAAAAATTTTTTCCCCGAAAAAAAACCCCCAAAATTTAAAAGGGGAAGGGTTTCAAAAGATTAAATATTTACCCGTAAAAATTTTGAAAATTTTTAATAACCTTAGTCTTCTTTAAAAAAAATTTACCCCTTTATGATTAAGAAGAAATTTTTTTTTTTATTTAATCTATAAAAAAAGTCCCCCCCGGGGGGGGTCATTTTTCCCTTTTAAATGTTTTAAACTTTATCCCAAAAAAGATCTACATAAAATTCTAACCAAGGGATTCTAAAAAATTTTTTAAATTCCTTTTTTCCCATTAAAAAAGGAGGGGGGGTTTTAACCCCAGGGGGCTTATTTTCTTTCTTTAGTCCCTAAAATCCAAACAAATACTCCCCACCAAAAATTAGAAGAAAAATTTTTTAAATTTTAAAAAAATTTTTAAAAAAGTGTTTTGGGGGGTCTTTATTTTTTTTTATTTTTTTTTTTTTTGGGGGGGGGGGGGGATTTTCACCCTTGGGGAAAATTTTAATTTTTTTACGGATGGGGGGGGCCAAATTTTGGGGCCCAAATTGGCCTTTGCACGAAAAAATTTTGATGTTTTCTAATAGAGAATAAGGGAATTCCCCAACCCCTAGGCCTTTTTTTTTTTTTGGAATTGACTTTATTTGCCAATTGGATACTTCATGGGGGACCATTTGGGCCAAAGGAAATTAAATTTCACAGCTGGCTTCATAAAAAAGTATTTTGATGTTTTCTATAAGAGTATAAAGGGAAATTTTCCAACCCCCTTGGGGGGCCATTTTTAAAGGGTCAACTTTTTTTAGCAATTTGGTAACTCATGAGGGACTTTGTCCCAAAAGGGGAAAAAAAAATTCTGACATTTGTTTCAGAGGGGATGATTTTCAAATTTTTAAAAATTTTTTCTATTTGTTCCCGGGGGGAACCCCAATCTTCAGGGGTCAACTTTTTTGACAATTTTTGTAGGGCCCCCCAAAGACAACTCCAGTTTTACAAATTTGCCCCGGGGGTTTAGGGGGAAGATTTTAAAAGTTTTAAAATTTTTTTTTTCTATTTGTTCCAGGGCAACCAATTTTTAAATGGATCAAATTTTTTTTAGAAATTTTTTTGTAGAGCCCCAACCAAGAATCTACTCCAAGTTTTATCAATTTTTCCAGGTTTTTGAGGGGTGATTTTCAAATTTTTTAAATTTTTTTTTCTATTTGTTCCCCGGCAACCAGATTCTTCATGGTCAACTTTTTTTGGAATTTTTTTAGAGGCCCCCCCAAGGATCATACACCAAAATTTTACAAATTCTGTCCAGGGTTTCAGAGGAGTGATTTCAAAGTTTTCAATTTTTTTTTATTTGTTGCCATGGCAACCAAAACTTCATGGATCAACTTTTTTTGAGAAAATTTTTGAAAGGGCCCCCCTCAAATCAAATCCCAAATTTTATAAATTCTGTCCAGCGGTTTAGGGGGGAATTCTTTTTTAAAGAAAAATTGTTGACGGGGACGACAACGACGGACGACGGGTGACCCCAAAGCTCACCCTGGACCGTCTTGTGAGAAAAAAAAAACAAAAGGCGGGCCCTTTTGGTTTCAAAAAAATTTTTTTAATATTTTTTTTTTAAAACTATTTTTAGCTCCTGTGACCAATTTTTGACCAAAAAAAATAATTTTAAAAAAAATTTGGGAAGGCCCAAATGAACATTCCTGTAATTTTATCAAACCATGAGTGTTTAGAAGGAGATTTTGTTTAAATAAAAATTTTTGACGAGGGGCCCCCGGGGCGCCCAAAAAATTTTGACCCCGAAAATCTCACCATAGCACGTTGTGCTTGGGGGAGCAAAAAAAAGGGGGCCATGAGGGGGATTTTAAAAAAACCCGCCCCCCCCCCCCTGAGTTTAAACGGGGTTTACCCAAGGAAATCTGTCCAAAATTTTTTTTTAAAAAAACGGGCCGGGGTTGGGGTTTTAAACTGTTATTTTTTTTTTCCCCTATTTTTTTTTTTTTGGGGCCCCGGCCCAAACCAAAATTCTATATATCGTTTTTTTAGAAATTTTTTTGAAATTGCCCCCCGGGGTCATTCTGCCTGTTTAATAAAAAATTTTGTCCGGGGGTTTTGGGGAAAAGGATTGAATTTTTTCCCCTTTTTTCTTTAAGGGGAAATCCCCCCCCTTTGGGGATTTTTTAAAGGATGGGGAATTTTTTTTTTTGAAAAATTTGGGGAAAAGGTTGACCCCAGGAAAAAATCTTTTTATTTTTAAAATTGGCCCCCTTTGTTTTAAAAAATATTTTTAATTTTTTTAAATTATTTTTTTTTGTAGCCAGGGGAACCAAGTTCTTCAGGCAACTTTTTTTAGCAACTTTTTTTGAGCCTCCAACCGCAAGGGGGGGCCCCAAAATTTTTTTAAATTCTGCCCCGCGGTTTCAAAAGATGTCTTTAAAAAAAAAGGGGGACGCCCCGGGCGACGCACCCGGGGCGGCGCCGGTCAAGGGGGGGATCAAAAAGCAAACCGAGACCCAGGTTTTCCCAAAAAGGGGCCCCCGAGTTTAAAAAGGGGGACCCGGGGAAAATCTGCCCTTTTTTTTTTTAAAATCGGCCCCTTTTTTTAAAAAAAATTTTTTTTTAAATTTTTTTATATTTTTTTTTTTTTGGGCCCTGGCAACCAGAGTTCTATAGGGTTTAAAATTTATTTTACAATTTTTAAGGGGTTTAAAAAAGGTTAAAACCTGCCAAGTTTAATAAAAATTTTTTCCATGGCTTCAAGGGAAATTTTTGATTTTTCCCCATAAAAATATAAAAAATAACCCCCCCCGGCCCCCCTTGTATTTTCCCCGGCGGAAAATTTTAGCAACTTTTGGAAAAGGGGTTTCCCCCGGGAAAATCTTTACCAATTTATTTTAAAATCGGGGCCCTTTTTTTGAAGAAAAAGATTTTTAAATTTTTTTTTTTTTTCTTTTTGTTGCCATGGCAACCAGTTTTCTACTTGGATCAAGTTTTTTTTAAAAATTTTTTTGAAAATTCCCCAAGGACTTCCCTCCAAAAATTTAACAAATTCTGTCCGGGGTTTCAGAGGAAATTTTTAAATTTAAAATTTTTTCCCTATAACATAAAGGCAAATAAGCCCCGCCCCTCAGCCATGTTTTTTGGGGGGATCGGAAAAATTTTGGGAAATTTTTGGTAAGGTTCCCCAAGGCCCCTTCTGCCCCAATTTTTTATTTTTAAATCTCCCGGGGGGGGAAAATTTGATGAAGATGTTTCAAATTTTTTTTTTTTTTTTCTTTTTTTTGCCATGGCAACCAGATTCTACATGGATCAAGTTTATTTTAAAATTTTTTGGAAGGTTGACCCGGGATCCCCCCTCCCAAATTTTTAAAAAAATTCCCCCAGGGTTTTTCGGGGGAGATGTTTTTAAAAAAGGTTTTCCCCCTTTTATACAAAAAAGGCAAATAACCCCGCCCCTGGGGCCATGTTTTTTTGGGATAAAAATTAATTTTAAAAACTTTGGGGGGGGTTCCCCAAGGGAAAACATCTGTACCAAATTTTTGAAAGGGCCCCAAATATTTTGAAGGAGATGATTTTAAAGTTTTCAAATTTTTTTTTTTTTTGTCCATGGCAACCAGAGGTTCTTCTTGGTTCAACTTTATTTTAGCAACTATTGTAACTTCCCCCAAGGAACACCCTCCAATTTTTAATTCTTCCAGGGGGTTTCAAGGGAATGTTTTAAAGCAAAATTGTTGACAGGGGACACGCACGACGGCGGACCCGGACAAGGGCGATCACAAAAGCTACCTTGAGCCTTTGTGTCAGGTGACTAAAAACAAAAGGGGGAAAATTTGTTGTGACTGACAACGGGACGGACGGCCCTTGTAACCAAGTCCCCTTGGGGCAATTTCAGTGGAAGACTAAATTAGCATGGCTGGTTGCTAAGATTATCAAATAGGTTACATGCATCCCAAAACCTTAACAATTTGTGAAGGCAATGCCAGGGGTTAAAAATACTTACAAAACCTTGGTAGTAGTCGAACAATCAAAAGCCTACTTATAAATACTAAATGCCCTAAACAACCAATGAATTTTTAAATCACTCTTTTCACGGTTAACCAAATTTGGGCAAATTTTTTTTGACAAAAACCTTTTGTTGCCCCAAGCTGTGAAAACAAAATTGACTTACTTGGCTTCGACACAAACTGCCCTGCTCAGAAAATAAAACAAAATTTGTTGATTATCAGTTGTTTTAGGTCATTTAAGTTTTATATCAAAAGGTTTAAAATAATCATTCATTATTTTGTTATATAACCCAACGTTTGTTTTTGGGGGAGAAGGCGTTCCTTATGTTTTTGTATTACATATTACGGGGCTTATTTTTTAAAGACAAGAATAGAAACTCCTGTGTTTAAAAACAACCTTAGGATAAAAATTTAAAAGTTTTTAATTGTCAAAAAACCAAGAAAAAACAAAGGGGCCAGAGGCCCTGGATCGCTCACCTATATCATTTAGGTATGTAAATCAAGTGACCCTTGGGGCGACCAATTTTGACCCCATTTATGATTTGAAAAAAACTGGGTAGAGGTCTATTAGCCCATGTTAAACCAAATATTAAACTCCAACCTTGGGGTTTTGAGAAGAATTTTTTCTAGATTTTTTTTTCCAAAATAAGTCAAATTTAAAAACAAGTATCCCTGGGGAGGGGCCAATATTTTCACCCAAAAATCTAAACGCCCAGCATGTGTTTTTCTATTTTCCTAAAAGAAGAAATTTTTTAAGTTATTTCTATATTACCTATGAAAAAACAGGTGACCCCAATGGCGGGGCCAAATTTACCCCGGGGCAGGGTTTTGAAACAAACTTGGTATTCACTAACAATGCTGCCCCCAAAAATATCAAACCCCAGGCCTTGTGGTTTGAGAAGAAGATTTTTCAAGTTTTTTCCTAATTAGCCTATGTTTAATCAAGTGACCCTTTGGGGTGGGGCAATTTTTACCCCAGGGTCAAAAAATTTGAACAATCGGTAGAGAGTCATAAGATCGCTACATACCAAATATCTAAACTCCAGGCCTTGTGGTTTTAGAAAAGATTTTTTCAAGTTTTCCTATATTACTTATGTTAAATCAAGTGACACCTGGGGCAGGGCCAAATTTGCCCAGGGCCTTTTTTGAACAAATTTGGTTGGATCTACTAGACTGCTCATAACAAAATCTAAACCCGGGCCTTGTGGTTTTTTGGGAATTTTTTTTCAAGTTTTTCCATATTACCTAGGTTAAATCAAGGGGACCCCTGGGCGGGGCCAATTTTGACCCCAGGGTCTTGATTTGAAAAACTTGGTAGGGGATTCCCCCAACAATGCTACACACCAAATATCTTAACTCTAGGTTTTTGGGTTTCTGGGGAAAGAAGTTTTTTTAAAGTTTTTTCCTATTTAGCCTATGTTAATGAAGGGGACACGGGGCTGGGGCCCAATTTTGACCCCGGGTCTTAATTTTTACAACTTGGTAAGATCATAAGATAGGCCACAGACCAAAATAAAAAAGGCTAAAGACTTGGGGGTTTCTGAAGAAGATTTTTCAATTTTTTTCCTAATTTGCCAGGGAAAATCAGGGTACCCCTGGGGCGGGGCCAAATTTGAACCCCAGGGGCCGATTTGAACAAATTGGTATGATTCTACTGACAATTCCCTGCAAACCAAATATCTAAACCCTACCTTGTGTTTCTGAGAAAGGATTTTCAAGTTTTTCCTTATTAGCCTTTGTTTAATGAATGTACCCCGGGGTTTGGGCCATTTTTGACCCCGGGCCCTTAATTTGAAAAATCTTGGTAGAAGTCTAAGATCATGCTACAACCAAATATCAAAAACCCAGGCCTTGGTTTCTGAAAAAAATTTTTTCAAGTATTTCCTAATTAGCCTATTAAAACGGTGACCCCTGGGGCGGGGCCAATTTTGACCCCAGGGCCTTGATTTGAACAAACTTTTTAGGATTTTGTAAAAATGGCCACCAAATATCTAAGCTCCGGGGCTTGTGGTTTCTGAGGAGAAGATTTTTTTAAGTTTGACTATAACATTAAGGGAAAACTCCCAAACGACCCTGGCGGCCATGTTTTTTTTTCGACCAAATAATTTTAAAATTTGGAAACATTTAATAAGGAACATTGTGCCAAAACAATTTGAAATAACGCCAGTGGTTTTGGAGAAGAATTTTTTTCAATTTTCATTTATAACAATAAAAAAAACTACCCCCCCCTTGGCGGCCATGTTTTTTTTAGGTCCAAATAATTTAACGTCTTGATAGACATTTAATCAAGAACATCGGGGCCAAAACAATTTGAAATCAAGCCATAGTTTTGGATAAGAAATTTTTTAGTTTTCACTTGGGAAAAAAAGGAAAACTAGCCCCGCCCCTGGCGGCCCGTTTTTTTAATGGACCCAAAAATAATTTGAACAACTTGGTAGACACTTCCAAGGGGAGTATCTGGCCAAACTTTTTGAAATTCAGCCAGCGGGGTTTGGAGGAGAAGATTTTTTAAGATTTGAGTACAGCACTAAGGAAAACTACCACGCCCCTGGGGCATTTTTTTTTTACATCCAAAAATTTGAACAATCTTGGTAACATTTTACCAAAGGAACATTTTGGCCAAACTTTTGAAATTCGGGTTGTTGTTTTGGAGAAGAAGACATTTTAAGTTTTTTCTTCCGGTTGCCATGGCCCAAATTCCAAATGGAATTCAATTCCCTTTGAACAACTTTGAAAGGGACCAAACCCAAAGGAACATCCCTGAAAGTTTTATCAAAATTGACCAAGCCCGGTTAAGGAGGAATGTCTTTGAAGCAAAATGTTGAGGGACGACGGCGGACAACGGAGACGGACGGACGACGGACGCGGACGACGGACGGCGGCGGGAAAACGGTCGACGAAGACCGGTCACAATGCTCACTTACCTCTGGCTCTTTACTAAAAATATGGTTTGTGTTACCATTACGGTAAGATAGTGCATGACACTGTGAACTAGGCAAAGCAACAGTTTGTATGGGTACAAAAGAAATTCTGCTTTCCAAGCGTTCTCCGGGTTGGTTGAACTTTTGAGAACCAGTTCTGTTTTTTGCATAAGTTGAAACTTTCATCGCCAGGTTGTTTGCCAGTCCCACCTTTCCTCTGTCAAACACTGTAATGTAAAAGGGTTTCACTCATGAAACAACAAACAATATAACAATATAATATATGGCTATCATTTAGGTGATGAAAACACCCTTTGACTCATCAATATACAATTATATTTAACTTTCGTAAAATGGAAACAAGACAATAAGCACGATTCCTGTAAAGCCCCCACCTCACCAAAAGAAGAGTGGGAGGAGAAAGAGTAAGTATGAAAACTCACTGTGACAGCATTGGGCACACAACCACCCTCACTGGTAAGTGTCTGTAGGGGACATTCATATAACAGCCTCATTTGCAAACCTGCAACACATATTTTTTTGTCTATTCTGTAAATACTAAACCCTCAACAGATAAAATAAATGAAGGCTAACTTTTAATTTTAAATATACCTATTTACAAGACATTTTAGACAAACAGTTAGAACTTTTTAAAACACGGGCTTTAAAAACAGACTTGTAAACCCTAGACTCTTGACATTTCAGAATTCAAGCCCATAACCTTCATTCAATTTTCCTACCACGAACCAGGTGTCCTAACAAGGAAATGACTACACCACAGTATTAAATAAATCAATGCCAGCAACTCTAGGTTTTGACAGTGAACAAATTGAAGGCTGACCACAAACTATTCTAAGTACAACTTCAAGAGGCCAATATGTCCTGAAATGCTTACCTGAGAAACCTTTATTGCCTATTAAGCTAGCCGTTTGAATAATCAGTACAAAAATCTTGAAGGTCAACCCTATCTAAGTCTAAATAAAAATAAAAGTTCATACAAGTCTTATTAAAATTAAGGGGACTTACATGGGAGGGTCCCATTTTGATCCCAGGGTTCCCTGATTTTAACTACTTGATAGAATCCACTAGGCCATGTTACCACCAAACACCTAAAAACCCCAGACCGTGTTTTTTGACAAGAAGATTTTTTAGTTTTTCCTAATAAGTCAAGGAAAATCAAATGACTTCAGGGGCAAGGCCAAATTTTTGAACTCCCAAATTTTTATTTTTAACAAAATTGGAAGAGGTTCACTGGCCATGTTTCATACCAAATATCTAAACTCCAGGCCTTGTTTTCCCTTTAGTTCTTCCTATATAAGTCTATGTGAAATCAAGTACCCCCCGGGGTGGGCCAATTTTGACCCCCAGGGTCATGATTTGAAAACTTGATTGAGGTCCAAAAAAAAAAAGGTCCCCGGGGAAACGCTATTTTTTAAAATCAAGGCCCTTTAATTGCCAAAAAATCAGTGGAAAAAACCAAACAAAAACTCCAACTTGGTCTTAATCATGTTAAATTGACTCACATACTAAATTAAGATCAATATTTTACAAGCTTTTGGAAAAAAACCCAGGAAAACACGGTTCTACAACAACCACTGTCCAAATTTATGACTTTTAAGTACTTTCCTGACTTTTTGGCGTTACATGTATCACCGTCCCAATGATTAAATAAATTTGAACATAATAAAACACTGAAACTTACGTATGCCTAAACCATTTTGGCCACCTACGATTTGTTGGCCCAAGAACTAAAATAATTTTTCCCCAGAGGTAACTTTTTACATAGAACTTGAATTACCAACTGTTTTGTTTTTTTTTTGTGTTGGGGATTTCAACCCTTTTTTTCGCCCATATTGGCCTGTAAAATTATTTTGTCGCAGTAGGGAGGGCCCCAATATCAACACAAAAAGGTTTACTTCCCCAACTATTTTTCTTCTTAAAAGTACTTTCCCACGCCACTTTTTTTAAATTATCCCTTAATGAATTCAGGCGGCTCGCGTTTAAGTTGCATTTTTAGGTGAACTTGGGGGTTAACGTGCGTTGTGCCCCGTGTAATGTCGTGTAACGTGCGTGCTTTTGACCGTTAAACCTTTATAACTTTCTCAACGTGTGGTCCGGTGCATGTTTATATCGTTGTAACTTGTTAACCGTTCGGCTGTTAAAAACTTCGGCCCGGAATGGACATAAACTAAGTTTCTTTAAACTGTAACATGTCACGGTGTAAAATCATTCGGCTTATTGTTACTAGAACCCTGATGGAAATGAGTCTTGATCGAGGTAAAAAACACATATTATAATTGTGTGTTTGCGTCTGCTTTTTATGCATTGAAAAAAAAAAAAAAACTGCTTACATGTGCATTGGTGTGAAATGATACAACTTATGCTGTTGGATATACCATATTTATATGCACATTGCTTCAACTTTATAAAATTAATAATAAATACGACTTACCGATTTCCTAGGTTACTCAGTCCTCACGAATATTATAACCACTATTTATTCGTTTACAGGTAAAATTTAACTCAAAATTTGCTGGCCTCTATCGTGCTGGTGGCACATTGTGTCGTTTAGCAGGGACTTCCTGTTGTATTCCAGTTTGAACGATACACAATCTATGCACAGGAAATATTTAATTTTGACACCCAAGACCAAGAGTACATTTTGAAGAAGTTAGTGTCAGACTGGGTAGCTGGACTGGATTATACGTAAATCGTCACCTTGGCCCGGTACAATGTAACTTAACGTTTGACGACTTATGTGTAATTCTCTCTCTCCGCCATCTCTCTCTCTCTCTCTCTCTCTCATTAGCCTAGATGTGATGTATATACAATGAATTTTAAAACTTCAAACTATCATGCTCATTTTAACTAATTAAATTTAATTTTCACGTTATAACCGCAACGAATACATCCAAGACTTAAACCTTTCATCTACCTAAGGAAGCACTCGTATAGGATAAACTTATTTAAATGAATTGCGTATTTAAATTGATTCGATAAACTGATAATGATTAGGAATTAATTGCCGAAAGCATAATTATAACTACTTCGCTTTCATCTATCTAAGGAAAAACTCAATAAGATGAACTTATTGATCGATTGCGTTTTTTTGAATTTATTCGATAAACTGATAGAAAATTAGGAATTAATTTGCCGAAAGCATAACTTTAAATACTCGCTTTTCCATTACATTTCCTGGTGAGGTACAGGTAATTATAAAGATAAAATGGGCTCGATTTTTTCCACTCCTAAAACTATTGAATGTTTTTATTCCGTCTTTTGAAAATCATTTGGGGTTGGGTTTTTTTTTCTGTCTTCCAATAATGATAATCATACATTGTATACACAGATTCGTATAATCGTCAATTCTATTCGTTTTCTTATTAAAAGAATTAGAAAAAAAAATGATAAGTGTCTATGGACGAAAACAACTACAGCTAGTATATGTGGCTAAAATATAGATTACCAACAATACGATACGATTTTTTAAATTCTGTGTTCAGATTTGTTTCGGAAAAAAAAAAAAAAAAAAATGGCCAGATCGGTAATTAATTAAATAAAAAGGAAACTCCTTTGATGTTTTCATTTATTGATTATATATGGAATTTTGTTCCCAAAACTTTTAATGATAGTGGAAAAATAGATCATACGCATTGAAATGGGTATGCATTCATACATTTACAGAACGTGATCATATAAGAATAAAAAAGTAATCATTTCTTTCAGATCTTCGCGTATCTAAAAGAACAAACATGAAATATAAAGTTTACTAGCAATTACATGTAGTTATTATAATCTAAAACGAGAATTTATACGATCGCTTTGTCTCTTGATTCCTTCTTTAGTTCTCTTATTAACTAATGACGCATAGAGAAGTAGTCTATGGACGAAACAACCGAGTTGACCGAATAAGCCGGCAGCGTTTGCATCGTGCATCGTGTATATGAACCAAACGTGTAACGTACGTGCACCGTGTAACGTGCGTGTAACGTGCGTTCCGTGTCCGTGTAACGTGCGTGTAACGTGCGTTCCGTGTGCCAACTTGAACGCGAGCCGCACTGTACTAATAGGAGAACAACTAATGGACGAAACGACATCAAATTCGTAACTGATCAGTCCAAACCATTTGCGTTTGGTCCCATTACTAGTATGTTGCGTAAATATTTATGGTTTTGGCATAAAAGGGGCGTTTTCTAAAAACTTTGAACTTTCGATCAGACATTTTGTCATTTATTCATTTTCAAGGACATATTCAGACAAAATTAAGCACTTTTTAAGGATTTTTTAAGAGAGTAACTAATATCAAGAACTTTTATGGACTTTTTTGTTTTGTTTTTAAGCACTTTTTAAGAAAGGGCCTCAAATTCAAGCACTTTTTAAGACTGAGCGACTGACGGACTGATGTGGTAGGGGACTAAAAATTATGGTGCGGCATGCAGAAGAATGTAGCCTGTAACCTTTGTCACATAAGTTTTTTCATTTTAGAGGTATTCTGGATTTTTACCACAGCAAAAACACAGTCAGTAAGTTAACCACAGTTTCTAATTCTTCTATGAAATGACATTATGAGGTCTTCAAGAAGATCATGGGAGGAAAATGAGCAACTATCAATCATCCATAATTAAGACTTTTGTCTTATAATTTCAGGGCTCATGCTGGGATATTTTTTTTAATGAGCCAAGGCATGAGCCAAATGGTGGAAAACTGGGGCCACTATTTTTTCTTTGAGCCACTTTTTGGAGCCAGAATGAGCCAATGACTTAACGAGAATGCAACAAACTATTGGCATTACATATGTGAATGGTATATTTTTGACTGAGTCAAGCTTATGCTCTTGAATCATGATTGAGATGGGATGTTGATATTTTTTCTTTATAAATATTTAAAGACCCGAGCCAATTGGCCAATGGCGGCTTGGCATTATGCGAGGTCTTAAATTTAGAATTTAAAATTTTGAAGATCTAATGTGATTTTTTTTTTATTTTTGATAGCTTTGAAGCAGGAGGAAATCCTATGAGGAGCCAAATAAATTTTAAAAAGAATTATCCAGGTGTACACTCATATTTGTCCCCGCTGGATTTTTATTTCCAACAGGGCTCGTAGTGGGCGGGGTTTTGTGTAGTTACTTTATCTTGTAGACTAGTGGGATCCTCCAACAGCACAAGAGGTCTGTTCTTTAAGAGGGGGCGGGGGGAGGCTTATATTATAGGTGGAAGATAGTGTGAGTACAGAGAGAGGCGAAGTATGGACTTAATTCAGGTCTTCTATCTGAACACCCAGTTATCACCAAGAGAAGAAAGAAAGAGAAACATGGTTCTGTGAAAAATTTTCCTGACATTTCTTTCGACTTTTCCCTGAAATTTTTAACAGTGAAATCACTACAGATTATGCATGTACAAAATACACAATAGCTAGAATCATTTTGCATAATTGAACCATAAGTCCCCTACTGATCATGCATTTTTGGATTATTTCAATTACCATAGCAACAGTATTTTTATCTAAGAAAAATATCAAAGTGAGGTGCATTAATTAATCTCCATATTGCCTTTATATAACCAAGTTTCACTGAGCTAGCTTATAATATGGTTATTAATTAATCACAGCATCACATTTCTGGGACAGATGGATGGAGGGCAAACCAATGCACAATCAGGGCTTATGACACTTGACCTTTTTGTGTGACCTAAACCTTTCAGCTATGAACCTGGGTATTGTAAAAAAAACATTGTATCATTACGATGCACATTTATGCAAAAAAAAAAAAAAAATCAAAAATCTATTGGAGGGTGACAAAGATATGAGCAGACACAAAAAACAAATCCTTTGAACTCTAAGTTAACCTTAACCTTGAAACTACAGACCTGGGGATTATGGTGAATATTTCTGCTGTGTCATTTCAAAATACATCGAGGAATGTCAGAGTTATGGAGCGGAAAAGAAAAATAGACCCCCTTTTTGACCTTTGAACTCTAAGTGTGACCTTGACCCTGCCAAGAAAATTTAAAATCCATTAAGGAATGTTAGAGTTATGAAGTGGAAACAAAAAATAGACCCCATTTTTGACCTTTGAACTCTAAGTGTGCTCTTGACCTTGAAGCTACAAACCTGGGGAATGCGCGCGACACAGGATGGTGAACATTTCTGCTGAGTCATTTCAAAATTCTTCAAGGAGTTATGGAACAGAAATGAAAAATAGACCTCATTTTTTACCTTTAAACTCTAAGTGTGACTTTGACCTTGAAGCCACAGACCTGGGGTTGTGTGTGACACATTGTCTCATGACAGTGAACATTTCTGCCGAGGAAATTTAAAATCCATTAAGAATGCTGGAGTTATGGAGAGGAAACAAAAAAATTGACCCCATTTTTGACCTTTGAACTTTTAAGTGTGACCTTGACCTTGAAGCTACAGGCCTGGGGTTGTGTGTGACACATTGTCTCATGACAGTGAGCATTTTTGCCAAATAATTTCAAAATCATCCTGGAATGTCAGAGTTATGTAGCTGAACGAAATTCGGATGGACGGACGAAGCGGCAAACTATATGCTCTCCCTTCGGGAGCATAATAAAATGAAATGAAAAGTAATGTGTAGCGAGTATGTCACAAATAATTAGGAGATGTATGAAACATTGACATAGACCTGCAATTCATCACTTGTTTTGTTTATAAATATGCACATAAATGCTAGTGTATCAACTGACGTGCCAGTTAGCAAAAATGGTGAAAAGTTAGGTCGCAGTTTCGAATCTAGCTGGGAAAATTTCGGAATGGTACAACTTATTCAATTTACCTATTCAAGATTAAATAAAAAAATAAAATGTTACTAAATACAGTAAAAGAATGAAAGTAAAGCAAAGCACCTAGCAATGCTTTGCCTGGGGAGTGGTGGATGGACCTGATGGAATTTAAAACATTTTTTTCATTTTTTAGTCTAAAACCTTAATGTAGGGTTTTGTAATTTAAAACAGACCATATCTCGGCTTCAACTGCAACCGATATTGACTGTTTTTAAAGTAATAAATAACTATTCTAAGAATTTCTCAGCAATATAATCATACATGTTCTTAATTACATATTTTACTACAGTAATTATAATTCTTTGATCACGTTGCCGATTATGTCATTGGTTTTCATGGTTTTATTTTCCTGTTTTTTAAGTGAGCAAAAACATTGAATTTAGCATCATAAAATATGGAGAGGGGGGGGGGGAAACAACTTTTAAACTGTATCAAACCTAAAAATTAGCAAATAAAAACTGCAGCCCAGTTCTGTTCTATTTTACGTGTTCAAGGGAGGTAACTACATATAAGTGAAATTTAAAAAAAAACAAGGGTCAGGACTGCCACAAAATACGCCCATCATAGTATGGGGACTCTCAGAAATAGCTCAGAGAAACAAGCTACTGTCCATAAATAAGCAAAATAATTCCAAAATCCCATTAGTTAATGAATGTTAATCATAAAAAAAAAATGTTGATACATTTCCATTAATTAACTGCAAGATCTGACAAACCCCCATAGGGTCTAAGGACTGGGACAAGCAAATTTTCAAGTATTGTTGTGTACATCAGGGCCATAACTTCAAGTCATTCAACATGATAATGCTGGATATCGAACTCAGCCAAGATATTATGGCAATGCACATGTGTAAAAGTTTGAAAAAGTTTTGGGCTAACGGTATTGAAGTTAGAGCCTGGACAATCACAATTTCAAGTATTTTGTGTACGTCAAGGGCCATAACTTCTAAGTCATTCACTGCGATAATGCTGGATATCGAACTCATCCGCGATATTATGGCCATGCCATGTGTGAAAAGTTTGAAATGGATTGGACTAATGGTATTGAAGTTAGAGCCCGGATAATCACAATTTCAAGTATTTTGTGTACGTCAAGGGCCATAACTTCTAAGTCATTCACGCGATAATGCTGGATATCGAACTCATCCGCGATATTATGACCAGCACATGGTGTAAAAAGTTTGAAAAGGATTGGACTAACGGTATGAAGTTAGAGCCCGGACAATCACTTTTTCAAGTATTTTGTGTACGTCAAGGGCCATAACTTCTAAGTCATTCACGCGATAATGCTGGATATCGAACTCAGCCAAGATATTATGGCCATGCACATGTGTGAAAAGTTTGAAAAGGATTGGACTAACGGTATTGAAGTTAGAGCCCGGACAATTACAATTTCAAGTATTTTGTGTACGTCAAGGGCCATAACTTCTAAGTCATTCACGCGATAATGCTGGATATCGAACTCATCCGCGATATTATGGCCATGCACATGTGTAAAAAGTTTGAAAAGGATTGGGCAAACGGTATTGAAGTAAGAGCCCGGACAACAAATGTTCCACGCCCGTCCGCACGCCCGCCCGCACGCCGTGAGTGTTCACATAATATGCCCCATCTTAAGACGGGCTTATAAAAAAAAAAGGATGAGAAAAATAAAAGTAAACAGTATTTCATTTATTTATATTTTTCATAATTTATTTCATTTTTATGTATTTTAACAAGTTTTTTCCTTTACTTTGAGATGAATTATTCTTTAAGGTCTTTAAGTATACATAAATTATGTATTTATGTTAATATCAAGAACATGTATGCAATGTTAATTTCTGTATAAAATAAATATACATGTGTATTTCAAATATAGCTCTTATGTTCATTTCTTTGAAATTCTTACCATGAAAATTTTGTTTTTCATTTTAATATGATTTTAAAATGTGAATATGTTATGCAAACAAGAGCTGTCAGAGGACAGCACGCTTGACTATTCAAAATGCTTGTTGGTAAATCAAATGAAATCTTTTTCGATTCTTGCCCTTCACATACCTTGTATATAATAATAGGCAAAAATGATATACCTTGATAGTCTGATACCCATGATATTTTTTATGAAGTCTAAATCAATCCCATGCCTAGTAACTGAGACATTAGCATAATAACACTGTGCATGCAAAACTTTAACCAAGTATTCAAGTTAGAATAAGGCCATAATTTGTATAAAATTCAGTCCAAAAGTTATCCTCCTTGGTTTTCTGATGCCCCTGAATACACTCCTTAACTTTCTAGTCAATTCCATAAACAATTTCTGAGATATAAGCTGGAAAGTAGCTTGAATGGAAAAATTTAACCTAAATTCTAAGTTAAAAGGGGGCCAAAATTTCAATAAATTCCATCAAGTGTTACCTTCCTAAGTATGATACCCCTAAACATATTAAAGATGTTTCAAATCAATCCCATGCCTGGACTCTGAGATATAAGCATGAAATACCTTGCATGCAAACTTTAACCAAATTTCAAAGTTAAAAGGGGCCATATTTGTAATATATTCATCAAGAGTTATCTACCATGAAAGTATGATACCCTAACATATTAAAGATTTTCAAATCAACCCCCGAAATACCTTGCATGCAAAACTTTAACCTAAATTTCAAAGTTAAAAAGGGGCCATATTTGTAATATATTCCATCAAGAGTTATCTACCATGAAAGTATGATACCCGTTAACATATTAAAGATGTTTCAAATCAATCCCATGCCTGGATACTGAGATATAAGCATGAGAGCATCTTGCAAGCAACTTTAACCAAAATTTCTAAGTTAAAAATGGGCCATAATTTGTAATATATACCATCAAGAATTACCTACCTTGGTTTGATGCCCCTTAACATATTCATAAACTTTCAAGTCAATACCATGAATGGTTACTGAGATATAAGCTGGATAGTAGCTTGCATGCAAAACTGTAACCAAATTTTCTATTGCATGCAAACTTTAACCACAGTTTCTAAGTTAAAAAGGGGCCATACTATATATTAAATTTAGTCAAGAGTTATCTACCTTGGTTGTCTGATGCCCCTTAACATATTTATAAACTTTCAAGTCAATACCATAAATGCTTATTGAGATATAAGGTTGATAGTAACTTGCATGCAAAACTTAAACCAAAAGCTGCAACACCAAAGCCGACACAAGGGCGAATACAATAGCTCTCATTTCTTCGAATAGTCGAGCTAATAATACATTTCCTTTGCTGATGTAGTTAAAATGTCATAAGGCTAAGCTTTTGGAAAATGTAATATTTATTCATGTAGGATTAATGGCCTGAGAGTTTTACATTCTACTTGATGATAAACATATAGGTACATGGATGCTTTTCTGTTTAAACTAAAGTTCTCTGCTACTGATGTCTTAGATTGATTCTTACATTTTAATTGTTTCCTCTGCCTTTTGTAACTGTAAACTACACATTGATAAAATAAATTGTATAAAGACCGACTGAGTTTAAGCACTGCTTTACATTAGAATTTGTCAACAAATTTCTGGGCTACCAGCTTCCAAATCTGGTAGCCCACTGGATTACCAGAATTTTTGAGAATTTGTCGGACACTAGGTAGACCACAACATTGTGCGCCTTGTTGCCATCGGGGCTCTGTCCTTTTCCCATCCACAGCTCGTTGCAAATATGCCGTGATAGACAATGAGAAAACTTTGTAGGACTTAACTCAACTTGTATACAGAGATAAGAATGACCAAAGTCCAACAACGCAAACAGGGTTGCCTTGGCAGCCTGGAACAGCGTAAACGTAGCATAAATTCTAAGTCAAAAATGGGAAGCACTTTCATTTTATGGCCAAAGTTAATATTGGCTATTTGGGTTCATGGTGACCTTGACCTTTGATCCCAAGACCTCTCAGTGGGTCTTTAAGGTAGAGCGCAAAAAGGTGCATACATCTGTGAAGTTTGAAGGCTGTGGATGGAAGGACTTGTTTTATGGCCATGATTAATATTGGGGTCATGGTAGCCTTGACTTTTGACCCCGTGACCTCTCTAAGTGGTCCTGGCTGGTAGAGCTCATCAAGATGCATGCACCTGTGAAGTTTGGGGGGCTATAGGTGGAGGGACTTCCATATTATGGTCAAGCTTAAAGTTTTGTGACAGACAGACAACAGCATATATGCAGTGGTAGCTGAGTAAATGAACACTGTAAACGATAGGGTCAACTTAACAACCGGATACATATGTCACATCTACTTGCTTAAGCAGGTGTGACAAAATAAAAGGAGGAAACATTCCTTGTTCAACCTTTGAAACTGTAACTTGTTCAGATTCCAAATGGCTTTCAATTTTTAGTTTTTCTTTGGTAAATCCAGGGGTTTAGGGCTTGGACAGGACCCCTGTGTATTTAATGTTCACCTGATCATAACCTTGTTGTAAGCTGCTTTGCTCATCTTACTGTAGGCCAAGAAGGCGGCATGGCCCCACTGGTTTTTCTCCATTAACCGGCCCAGGGTTACCTGTACCCAAGGAACATAAAACAAGGTGTATACAATCTATAATGATAGGTGTTGCTCACCACTAAGAATAACTAATTAATTAGAAATCAAATTTATGAAAGACACAACATGTAAAATATTTATAAAGTTTATATAATGATGTACATTTGTACAAAGTTTCATGATGATGTGAAGTAATCTTTACAAAAGTAACTTAAACACAGAAATAAACCTGCGGCGGAATAACCAATTTTACAATAAATACTACCAGACCCACCATGATATACGTGTATGTCATGTTTCAGGAAGATATTAAGTCATCTTTACAAAAAAAGTTTACAAATGCAGAACAATCAAATTTCCCATATTCATCCAATCATGAAATAATCAATAAATTTTCATAAATATTAAATAGATCATATCATGATTTACATGTGTACCTAGTTTCATAAAGATGTGATTATTTCCTAAAAGGAATAAACACAAACTTAGGCTTATATTATACATCGTCATGTTCACTTTTCATGCCTCTTTTTCTTCAAATATTACATTGCTAAGCAGACGACATGTAAGTCTGGTAACACCATGTCTGTCAATTAGTGAACATGTCATTCAGTTTGCATAAGCAGTACCCTAAACAAATGCTTACTACACAGTCATGGATGACTGCTGATTTTTATTACTTACACATGATAAGGTAGTAGGGGGGGGGCGGGGGCAAGATGGGAACTTCCTCTAGCCACCACATACAAAATCAAGGGATTTTATAGCCTAGAAGAAAGTATGTGACCAGTGCAGCTGGGGACGGGTTCACTTACGTGGGAAAAACACAGACATTTCCCCTCCAATTCCCAGTTCCCCTACGGTGCTGAGGCAATGATTGCAAATGACAAGTGCAGAATGGCTCAATACTTAGCACTTCACATTAGTCAGTAAATTGTAACAGCAAGCAGGCATTGTGTAATTTTTACCTAAATATCATTCCATATTATGAAGTGACCATTTATGCCAAAAGAAATTAAATTCTGACCATTAGTTTCAAGGGGAGTAACAATATGGCAAAAACCGTATTGTAATATATTGCAATATGTCACAACTTTATTGCAATATATTGCAATACACATTGTGAATGTCAAGTTTATGTCGGTCAATTGATTCATCACTAATTTAACTTGCTTGTATATATACCTAATTGAAATAAAGTTGTGATGTATTGTATTGTAAGTCATTATTTTTTTTCAAGATCTACATTTCTTTCAGGTTGAGTGTTTTGTTTACTTTTTGCTTATGAGTAATAATAAAAAATACCACTAGTCAGACAATTCCTTCTGTTTATTTAAACCATGATATGTTCAAAAATTTAGGGCATGTTCTGTTTAAAAAAAGAAATAAGTATGTCCAACTCATCCATATCTAAGGCTTGACAGTAGAAAATTTTGTCATTTTATAATGCCTCTCAAGGTTGGTGCGCAGATTTTTTGTTCAACCACACAAGGCAATGTTTTCGAATATTTCATTTGTTGACCTTTTTTGTTTAAGAGAAAAGTGTTCCCACAGTGCACTTTTTCCTTTCATTTTTTTTTTTTTTAATCATTTGTTTTGATATACAACATGCATAATTCAAACACTCTTTCTATTTAATGTATGCAAAAACTAATTGTATATGCATATTTTTTTTACTATATCATTTACCTAAAATTCAATTCATTTCATACTATGATGCATTTGAATACTCGGACACACATTTTTTTTTTTTTTTTTACGGATTGAAATAATTTTAGCAATCTAAGTACAGGGTTACCCAAAGAACATCTGTACTTAAACATTTTGAAATCTGGCCAGTAGTTCAAAACGAGATGATTTTAAAGTTCTTATCAATGTTTTCTTTCCATTGCCATGGCAACCAGAGTTCTACATGGATCAAGTGTATTTTAGAAATTTTGTGAAGGTTTACCCAAGGATCCTGTAGTTTAATCAAATTCTGTCCAGCAGTTGCAGAGGAGATGTTGTTTAAAGAAAATTGTTGACAACGCACGACAACGGAGGGTGATCACAAAAGCTCACCATGAGCACGTTGTGCTAAGGTGGGCTAAAAATATCAGCAATCTTTTTTTTTTCAGTCAGATATTAATATATTTTAAGTTTTAACTGTGTCAATTTATGAAGTAATTAATAATGGTAACTTGGGCTATCACTGATGGTGATTTTGACTCATCAATATGAAAACATTAAACTTTTTGTAAAATAGAACAAGACAATATGCGTGATTCCTGTATAGGAGGAAGAGTAAGTATGAAGAACTCACTTTGATAGTAGCAGGCTCGATATCTGACATCTGCTGGTCCATTTCCTGCATCGTATCTATTTTGGACAACCTGCAACACATATTTATTTTGTTCTTTCTGTAACCTATTGACCTTTGACAGAAAAATAACAATGATTATCATAAGTTGTTGGCTGTTGTTTTTTTTAATTCAGGGTTCCCACACTTTTCAAGGACCTTTCTTCTCCAGTTGTGAAAATTTCAAGACACAGTTTTAACACTGTATTACAAAAAATTGGGTATTTATATAAACTGGGACATCATACGGATTGCAAATAATTACAGATACACATGATTTCCACAGGTTAACTAGGTGGTAGAACACCACACATCATTGATCAATAGTAGCAAGTGACAAAATATATGGCAGTGATTTTTTTCACCTCTGCATCCTGGATGCAATGATGATTTCACTGTGGATGCAATGTTGTAATTTCAGTGCATCCACTGGATGCATAAAAAATATAGAAAATGCTATTGAAACAAAAGTAGAATGCATACTTTCCATATCGAGACTCTCATTTTCTTAGCCTTGTGAGTACCAGGATCCTTGCTACGAAGTATCACTGTATGGTAATGTTTTGGATTTCACAGTCCAAAATTCAACACAAGTTGATCAACATACTTCTTCAACCCAACCTCATTAAAATCATATCCTAATTTGCACTCTTCTACTATCAGCAATTAGGATCTGACAACATCGCATTAGGGGTTACATCAGATTGACCTTTTAAGTAATTTATATACATAAACAAGTACTCGATTTAAAAACCAATAGCGCATTTCAAACTGACTTCGGTAAAACATTTGTGAGGGTGAGAAAAATGTGTAGCTTGACCGGGACTCAAACCCAAGGCCTTTTGCTTACAGGTCAAGTGCTCTACCGAATGAGCTACCCAGCCACTTAGACATCTTTCTACCCTACTGTGAGATTCATGTGGTTACTTCCCCTTGATATACCGAACGATTCTGTAGCCGCCGATCTGATTGGCTTATACAATGGTCAATCTGAGACGACCCTCTATACGATGTGGTCAGATCCAGTTAGCATACTGAATCTGATTTTAATGAGATTGTTTTCAACCATGAAGGAGTCAAATATGCTTAACCAAATCTGTATGAATGAACAAACACGGCATGAAAATGTCTTTTTGCAAAATCTTGCCAAGCCAACAAAACTGGCATGACTGAATTGTTTTATACTGCATGTATGTGTCAGGATGCTGGTGATATCCTTATGATTAAACCCTGATCTCAGACCTTGATTGAATTTTTTGGGTGTTCTGTAAGGTGACAGTGTCTTAGCTAAACGTTATACAAAGGCTTCAAACTATAGCATGAGCTACCTAGCTCTAGAAAACAACCTCTACACAAAGTTTATATACAAGATATACAGTTCAAACAAGCTTGGTGAACAATAACCTAACTAAACAACACCTCAGCTTTGGAACACAACATATAGAACTAAAGTATATATATATAAGTCCCATGCCAACAAGATGGCTAGTCATCTTCCCAGCTTATTACTGTGCTGAGCGATCCCAAACCAATGATTCCCTAACTAGTGAAAACCCTAAAACAAACCGAATGCTGGGCTTTGTCCCGAGCCTTAAAACACCATGTCTCATACACCAACCCGTTATCAAAGCCATGAGCTTGGCTTTTTCACAGCCCCTATCATGAAACCTCACTGTGACTATTGCTCCTGAGCTTGAGCTTGAGCTATGTCACAGCCCTCCGAGCTTTCACTCCTACCAATGTCTGAGCCAACCCAATACCTCTATGAACAGAGTGCTCAGAGCCCTAGCTGATAGCTTGTAGGTAAGTCTATACGCACAATTTTCATGCCCACAGAAGCAAGCTTCTATGGCACTACTTCCCCAGCCACAGAAAACGAAATGCTCTCAAATGACTGGTAACTGCGCAGTATGTCTACCATAGAGCCTATAATACTTCGTCTCTGGTCATATGCACAGGGTGTATATGAACCAGGCACGAACTAGCATCTACAGAGAAGCCCGTCACCAAAACAGAATATATTTTGATGCCCTGATCACATGGGTGCAAGCAGTGATCATATATATATCTGGAGCGCGCAGCCTGAGATTCTTTTACCTTCTGAGTTTTAGACATTCAGCATGGACCTAAGCATGGATTAATATTCAGCCAACAACTAACCACCTTACATATTAATTTTAAATATACACTAGGTTTCTTAAACTATCTAACATATAACTAAAATGATTGCTAATGTAGAGAAAAACTAGAACTGCCATTGTAATGGCGCAAATACCCCCTGCATGTCGCTTTGTCACAGGAATGAAGTTTACAGTTCTTGTTTCAAGTTTCATCTTGATGCCTTTTATACTTTTTGAGTTATGGCCCGGACAAAAATTAAGTAGGAAAATTTACAAAGGGCAATAACTCCAAAATTACGCAACAAAGAGTTATGGTTCATGGTCACTGCATGCCCCCTCAATAAGATCTATCGACATATGAAGTTTCATCTTGATGCCTTTAATACTTTTTGAGTTATGGCCCGGACATAAATTAAGTACGAAACTTAACAAAGGGCAATAACTCCTAAATTACGCAACAGAGAGTTATGGTTCTTGGTCAATGCACGCCCCCTCAATGAGATCTATCCACATATGAAGTTTCATCTTGATGCCTTTTATACTTTTTGAGTTATGGCCCGGACAAAAATTAAGTATGAAAATTTACAAAGGACAATAACTCCAAAATTACGCGACAGAGAGTTATGGTTCTTGATCACTGCACTCCCCCTCAATTAGATCTATCCACATATGAAGTTTCATCTTGATGCCTTTTATACTTTTTGAGTTATGGCCCGGACAAAAATTAAGTATGAAAATTTACAAAGGGCAATAACTCCAAAATTACATGACAGAGAGTTATGGTTCTTGGTCACTGCACGACCCCTCAATGAGATCTATCTACTTATGAAGTTTCATCTTGATATCTTTTATGCTTTTTGAGTTAGGGCCCGGACAAAAATTAAGTATGAAAATTTAGAAAGGGAAATAACTCCAAAATTATGCATCAGAGAGTTATGGTTCTTGGTCACTGCACTCCCCCTCAATGAGAACTATCCACATATGAAGTTTCATCTTGATGCCTTTTATACTTTTTGAGTAACAGCCCGGACAAAAAAACCGACAGACGGACGGACAGCCGGACGGACAGACGAAGGCCATTCCTATAACCCCCCTCCTGTTTCCAGCGGGGGATTAATCAGGGCTTATGACACTTGACCTTTTAGTGTGACTATGACCTTTCAGCTATGAACCCTGGTATTGTACACAACACATTGTATCATTACAGTGCACATTTATGGAAAAAAAATTAAAATCTATTGAGGACTGACAAAGATATGAAGCAGACACAAAAAACAAAGCCTTTGAACTCTAAGTGTGACCTTGACCTTGGAGCTACAGACCTGGGGTTGCATGACATATTGCTTTATGATGGTGAACATTTTTTACTGTAATTCAAAAAGCCATCAAGGAATGTCAGAGTTATAAAGCAGACACAAAAAATAGACCCCATTTCTGACCTTTGAACTCTTAGTTTGACCTTGTCCTTGGAGCTACAGACCTGGAGAATGTGTGCAACACACTGCCTTATGATGGTAAGCATTTCTGCCAAGTAATTTCAAAATTCATCAAGGAATGTCAGAGTTAGGGAACGAAAACAAAAAATAGACCCCGTTTTTGACCTATAAACTCTAAGTGTGACCCTGACCTTGAAGCTATGGACCTGAAGATTGCAACAGACATATTGTCTCATAATGGTGAACAGTTCTGCCAAGTTGTTTCAAAATCCATCCACGAATGTTATGGAGCGGAAACGAAGTGCAGATGGACAGACGGACGGACGGATTGTCTAACTGACGGTTGGATTACTATGAGCCCACCTTCTGGGGCATAAAATTAGAAAGAGAAGGAAACCTTCCATGTTCATCCTTTGAAATCTTAACCTATTCAGATTCGAAACAGCTTTAAATTTGATTTGGAATTTCTCTGGTAGATCAAGGGGTTAAGGGCTTGGACAGGACCCCTGTGTATTTAAACTAGAGCTATCACTGAAGGTGATTAATACCCCCGCAAAATACTTTAATGAAGGAGAAGCCAGACTTCAGGCAGAGCATAGATAAGAACCTACATAGTATATTGGTTGTGATAGTAATAAGTAAGTAAAGTTTTTATTTAAAGTTGATAGAGAGTTAATAATGGTTGTTTGTCACAGTAGTTTAAAAATATAAGGTTACAGTTCTTGGACACTGCACTTCTCCTAGTCGCCATCTGTTTACATTTTAAGTTTCAAGTATATACTATGTATAATATTCGAGTTATGTTCAGAACAAGAAAAAACAAGAGCTGTCAGAGGACAGCACGCTCGACTATTCAAAATGCTTGTTGGTAAATCAAATGAAATCTATTTAAATTCTTGCCCTTCATAGTAATAGTAAAAAATGATATACCTTGATAGTCTGATACCCCTTTTTAAAATCAATCCCATGCCTAGTTACTGAGACATAAGCACAATAACACTGTGCATGCAAAACTTAAACCAAAAATCCATGTTAGAAAAGGGCCATAATTTGCATCAGTCCAAAAGTTATCCTCCTGTTTTCTGATGCCCTTGAAGACACACCTTAACTTTCTAGTCAATTCCACAAGCAATTTCTGAGATATAAGCTGGATAGTAGCTTGAATGCAAAAATTTAACCATAATTCTAAGTTAAAAGGGGGTCATAATTTTTAATTTATTCCATCAAGTGTTATCTTCCTTTATAGTATGATACCCCTAAACATATTAAAGATATTTCAAATCAATTCCATGCCTGGACTCTGAGATATAAGCATGAAAGTACCTTGCATGCAAAACTTTAACCAAAATTTCTAAGTTAAAAAAGGGGCCATAACTTGTAATATATTCCATCAAAAGTTATCTACCATGAAAGTATGATACCCCTTAACGTATTAAAGATGTTTCAAATCAATCCCATGCCTGGATACTGAGATATTAGCATGAAAGTACCTTGCATGCAAAACTTTAACCAAAATTTCTAAGTTAAAAAGGGGCAATAATTTGTAACAAATTCTATCAAGAGTTATCTACCATGAAAGTATGATACCCCTAAACATATTAAAGATGTTTCAAATCAATTGCATGCTTGATACTGAGATATAAGCATGAGAGTATCTTGCATGCAAAACTTTAACCAAAATTTCTAAGTTAAAAAGGGGCCATAATTTGTAATATATTCCATCAAGAGTTATCTACCTTGGTTGTCTGATGCCCCTGAACATATTTATAAACTTTCAAGTCAATACCATGAATGGTTATTGAGATACAAACTAGATAGTAGCTTGCACGCAAAACTTTAACCAAATTTTCTATTGCATGCAAAACTTTAACCAAAATTACTATGTTAAAAAGGGGCCATAATTCATATCAAATTCAGTCAAGAGTTATCTACCTTGGTTGTCTGATGCCCCTGAACATATTTATAAACTTTCAAGTCAATACCATAAATGGTTATTGAGATATAAGGTTGATAGTAACTTGCACGCAAAACTTTAACCAAAAGCTGCAACGCCAACGCCGACGCCGACGCCAGGGTGACTACAATAGCTCTCATATTCTACGAATAGTCGAGCTAAAAAGGAAAAGTAACAAAGGGAAATAACTCTGTAATTACTCTAGATAGAGTTATGGTTCTTGTGCACTGCACGTCCTCATATTGTGGTTGACCATTGTATGAAATTGTTTTGAAATCCAACCAGTAGTTTACAAGTTATACTCTGGACAAGGAAAAGTAACTAAGAGCAATAACTCTGTAATTCCTATAGATAGAGTTATGGTTCTTGTGCACTGCACTTCCTCATATTGTGGTTGACCATTGTATGAAACTGTTTTGAAATCCAACCAGTAGTTTTACAAGTTATACTCTGGACAAGGAAAAGTAACAAAGTGCAATAACTCTGTAATTCCTATAGATAGAGTTATGGTTCTTATGCACTGCACTTCATCTCATTGTGCTTGACCATTGTATGAAATTGTTTTGAAATCCAATCAGTACTTTACAAGTTATACTCCGGACAAGGAAAAAATACAAAGGGCAATAACTCTGTAATTACTCTAGATAGAGTTATGGTTCTTGTGCACTGCACTTCCTCTAATTGTGCTTGACCATTGTATGAAATTGTTTTGAAATCCAATCAGTACTTTACAAGTTATACTCCGGACAAGGAAAAAATACAAAGGGCAATAACTCTGTAATTACTCTAGATAGAGTTATGGTTCTTGTGCACTGCACTTCCTCATATTGTGGTTGACCATTGTATGAAATTGTTTTGAAATCAAACTTGTACTTTTCAAGTTATGCTTCGGACAAGGAAAAGTAACAAAGGGCAATAACTCTGTAATAAGTCAAGATGGAGTTATGGTTCTTGTGCACTGCACTTCCTCTCCATGTGCTTGATCATTGCATGAAGTTGTATTGAATTCCAACTTGTGGTTTTCAAGTTATGCTCCGGACAAGGAAAATGCAACAGACCGCTGGACCGACCGACCGACCGACCAACCGACCGACCACCGGGTGACTCCTATATACCCCCCAAAACTTTGTTTCGGGGGTATAATGATAACAAACATGTGCAGCTCACCTGATCTTGACCCTTTCGTGAACCTGTTCGTCCATCCTACTGGCCAAGAAAAGGGCATGGCCCCACAGGTTGTTCCTCATTGCCGATTCCAGGGCTTGCTGTACCAAAAGAAACAAAGATGCATACAATCCATAATAATATGTATTGCTCATCATTGACATATAAAAACTGGTTATTAATTATATAGATACATTTGTACTGAATTTATGAAAGACTTAAAGAGTAAAATGCGAAAAAAGTTATGAAACTCGGCGAGTTTGTTCATTTTTGGTGAATGTGATTGGCACGATCAAGAATATGCCAATTATTACCATCAAAGGCATAAGCGGTATTTACAAAATGCTCTTAGTAGCATTGATTGGTTCCTTGTGTTTATCACACTTTGGCGATTTGGTAACCTGACAGTTTCAGCTACCCACAAATAAACACTGATGTTACTTTTGGATTTTCCTCACATAAGTCAAGAACTATCATTGAAGATGATGAATACCCCCAGATAATGCTTTATCACAGTTACTGTGAAACACATTTGATACATTTGAAGGATAACAAGAGCTGTCAGGGGACAGCACGCCAGACTATTAAAAATGCTTGTTGGTAAATCAAATGAAATCTATTTCAATTATTGCCCTTCATATAACCTGTAATAATAGTCAAAAATGATATATCTTGATAGTCTAATAACCCTATATAGGGTTATGAGATCTAAAAATCAATCCGATTGCTAGTTACTGACACATAAGCATAATAACACATTAACCATGCAAAACTCTAACCAAGTATCCAAGTTAGAAAAGGGCCATAATTTGTATAAAATTCAGTCCAATAAGTATCCTCCTTGGTTTTCTGATGCCCCTGAACACACTCCTAAACTTTCTGGTCAATACCATAAACAATTTCTGAGATATAACCTGGATGGTAGCTCGATGCAAAACTTTAACCAGAAAGTCTAAGCCAAAAAGTGGCCCTTATCAGCATTATATTCAGTCAAAAACTATCTGCCACTATAGTATGATACCATTGAACATATTTAAGAAGATTCAAATCTAACCCATGCCTGGTTACTGAAATATAAGCATGAAATTCCTTGCATGCAAAACTTAAACCAAAATTTCTAAGTTAAAAAGGGGCCATAACTTGTAATATATTCCATCACGAGTTATCTACCTTGATAGTATGATAATCCTAAACCTATTAAAGATGTTTCAAATCAATCGCAAGCTTTGATACTGAGATATAAGCATGAATGTTCCTTGCATGCAAAACTTGAACAAAAATTTCTAAGTTAAAAAGGGGGCATAATTTGTTATATATTCCACGAAGAGTTATCTACCTTGGTTGTCTGATGCCCCTAAAAATATCCATAAACTTTCAAATCAATACCATGAATTGTTATTGAGATACGAGCTAGATAAAAGCTTGCATGCAAAACATGAACCAAATTTTCTATTGCATGCAAAACTTTAACCAAGATTTCTAAGTTAACAAGAGGGCCATGATGGCCCTGAATCGCTCACCTGATTATAAATGAGCAACATAAGTTGGATTTTTCATATTGACCTACTTTTTGACATCACATGACCCACTTTCGAGCTTGACCAAGATTTATGGAAACAGACATTCCGACCAAGTTTCATAAAGATTGGGCCAAAAATGTGGCCTCTAGAGTGTTAACAAGGTATTTCTAAGATTTGACCTCATGACTTTCTTTTTTGACCCCACATGACCCAAATTCAAACTTGTCTAAGATTTTATGGAGACAGACATTCTGACCAAGTTTCATGAAGATTGGGCCAAAAATGTGACCTCTAGAGTGTTAACAAGGTTTTTCTAAGATTTGACCTCATGACCTACTTTTTGACCCCACATGACCCAAATTCGAACTTGTCCAAGATTTTATGGAAACAAACATTCTGACCAAGTTTCATGAAGATTGGGCCAAAAATGTGGCCTCTAGAGTGTTGATTTGACCTCATGGCCTATTTTTTGACCCCACATGACCCAAATTCGAACTTGTCCAAGATTTTATGGAAACAAACATTCTGATCAAGTTTCATAAAGACTGGGCCAAAAATGTGGCCTCTAGAGTGTAAACAAGGTTTTTCTAAGATTTGACCTCATGACCTACTTTTTGACCCCACATGACCCAAATTAGAACTTGTCCAAGATTTCATGAAAACAAACATTCTGACCAAGTTTCATGAAGAGTGGGCCAAAAAATGTGACCTCTAGAGTGTTAACAAGGTCAAATTGTTGACGACGCACGACGGACACTGGACGACCCCACATGACCCATTTTCAAAATTGTCCAAGATTTTATGGAAACAAACATTCTGACCAAGTTTCATGAAGATTGGCAAAAAAATATGACCTCTAGAGTGTTAACAAGGTCAAATTGTTGACGACGCACGACGGACACTGGACGATCACAAAAGCTCACTTTGAGCACGTTGTGCTCAGGTGAGCTAAAAAGGGGCCATAATTTATATTAAATTCATTTAAGAGTTATTTACCTTGGTTTTCTGATGCCCCTAAACATATTTATAAACTTTCAAGTCAATACCATAAATGGTTATTGAGATATAAGGTTGATAGTAACTTGCACGCAAAACTTTAACCAAAAGCTGCAACGCCAACGCTGACACCGACGCCAGGGCGACTACAATAGCTCTCATATACTTTGAATAGTCGAGCTAATAAGCTGATCATGACATGCCAAGGATATGTGCGATTAGTGTTGTTGCTTATAAATACTGTGATGTTAAATCAAAATCTAACCAATAGTGGCTGAGAAATAAAGCAGATAAAATATATTTAAGAAATATGACAATGGGGGGAGCAA
>CM037785.1:50153135-50175213 GCA_021229015.1 Solen grandis | reverse complement strand
CCGGTACAAACTTTTGTAGCATATTTCAAATATGACGTCATTTGACGTCATAGGCATATGAAAATCATAGAAATCAAAATTTCATCGCATCAAGTATATGCCATTAAAATTTCATGGCCCTGGGACCATTGCAACATGCTTAAATTAACGCTCAGTTTGGAAGAAAAAAAGAACTAGAGTTGCATCCGCAACATCATCGGTTTTCTCACTTAGATAAGCTTCATACAATGCTATTGTTACTTGACCAGCATTAGACTGCAGGAAAGTCACTTGACCGCGAGTTGTTTACATCATCCCAGCTACGCTGTGGTCAATGGCCTATAATACACTGAGAAATATACACACCCCAGTACAGGTAAGATAAGCGTTGGACTGAAATATTTTAAAAATTGGGCTTTCGCTACGTATGGGAAATCTAACATAACTCGACCATTTTTTACCCGATCTTCAAAAACTGCATATCGTTAGAAAGGTAAATAAACATTCTATAAATCTGATAATAAAATTATAATGATATGTGATTAACCTCTGAGATAAATGCAGAAAACCACTGTGTGTACCTATAATTGAGTTTTTTTCATAATTATTTTTTCATTTGATGTCTGACTTTTAAAATTTTGGTACCGTTAGAAAGGTCTCTTAAAGCATAACATTTTATACCCGTTATGTCTCGATAGAATATTTTACCGTTTTTGAGCTATATGAGGTCAAAGAAAAAATCGATATTGCTGATATGCCCTTTGACCTTTACTACCTTTTATTATTTTAAAGTATAAGCTGATTAAGAGCATCATACTGCACATTCAGTGAAAATTTCATGAAAATCGAACAAGAAATAAATACAGGAGAACGAAAAAACATGAAAAAAATGACGAAAAATGAAATATTTTAAAAACTTGAAATTTTTATTTTTTCCGTATTCAGTGATCTTTGAACGCCTCTAGCGGATAAACGGTGCATTTCCTGAAATTGCCACACTATATATTTTGTGCGGCTAGGTCTTGCGAATCTGTTTAAACAAACAAAATTCTTCTATCTTATCAAAGTCGGCCAATATTTCTGTTTAAAGGGACCTACCATATTTTCTCTTAAAAAACGCGTTATTTCCAAGATTCGAACTTTGGTCCCCTCCTGAACAGGAAATGATATCTTTTTGAACTTCTAGACCTATATATTTTGTTGGGGTGCCAATAAGGAACAGAATAAAAAAAACCGTATCTAAATCCGACTTTGGATTTTGGAGATTTTTCAATACAATCAATTACATAATAAACGCCACCTAGCGGCACAATGGGAGACAAATCTGAAAAAATGGCTCCTAAGGATCTAAGTCAGGACAATGTGAATAAGTGTTAAAAATGTCATGGTCGTAGCTTAATCCTACGTTACTGTAGGCTCGGGACAAATTTTTGACAGAAGAAAAAAAAAAAAAAAAAAAAAAAAAAAAAACGAAAAAGCATTAAAAAAAAAAAAACATAACAAACCCAATAGGACTTTCTGCCGAAAGGGCAGAAAGTCCTAATAAAAAAACAGTACAAACCCAATATGACTTTCTGCCGAAAGGGCAGAAAGTCCTAATAAAAAAACAGTACAAACCCAATATGACTTTCTGCCTGTAGGCAGAAAGTCCTAATAAGAAGAAGAAGAAGAATAAACAGTACAAACCCAATAGGACTTTCTGCCGAAACTGACAAAATTTCAACTTTCTATCTCAAATAGGACAGTTTTTATAAGCATTTAAAAATTGACGTCCTTGGTTCGAATCTTGGATCCGCCATAGATGCTTGGACTTTTCGAATTTTGAAAAACGAACACCGGTATACACAATAAGAACGTAATATACACATTCTGTGAAAATTTGATAAAAATCAGCCCATTAATAATGGCTCTGGACCGTGTACAATCTTTCGTAGTCAATTTCAAATGTGACGTCATATGACGTCATAGGCTTCTGAAGATCATTGAAATCGAAATTTCAGCTTCTGAATCATGTGTCATTAAATTTTCATTGCCCTTCGACAATTTCAACATATAGAAATACCCTTGTTAATATTAAAATACATTATCATATAATGACGTCACGTGACGTCATATGACGTATATTTTTACAAAATGTTTAAGACTCCCAGAGACCTATATACTGACCAAATATCACTTTTCTATCTCAAATAGGACCGATTTTATAAGCATTTAAAAATTTACGACCTAGGTTCGAATATTGGATTCGCTATAGAACCATGGACTTTTCGAATTTTGAAAAACGGACACCGAGATGTTCACCTAGAACTTAATATACACATTCTGTGAAAATTTGATGAAAATCGGTTCATAAACAATGGCTGCAGACCGCGTACAAACTTTTGTTGGATATTTCAAATGTGACGTCATATGACGTCATAGGCATATGAAAATCATAGAAATCAAAATTTCAGCGTTTGAAGCATGTGTCATTAAATTTTGATTGCCCTTCGACAATTGCAACATATAGAAATATTCTTGTTAATATTAGAAATACATTATCATATAATGACGTCACGTGACGTCATAAGACATTTTATTTTCACAAAATGTTTAAAACTTCTAGAGACCTATAGACAGACTAAAAATCAACTTTCTATCTTAAATAGGACAGATTTTATAGCATTTAAAAATTTACGACCTTGGTTCGAATCTTGGATTCGCTATAGAACCATGGACTTTTCGAATTTTGAAAAACGGACACCGGGATGCACAACTAGAGCCTAACATACACATTCTGTGAAATTTTGATGAAAATCGGTCCAGAAATAATGGCTGTAGACCGCGTACAAACGTTTTCACGTGACGTCAAGTCTGACGTTATATGACGTCATATGAATATACAATTCATTGCATCCGAAAGCTCATGGTTTGTGAAATATATGCCATAAAATTTTCATTGTTCTGAGTCAATAGCAACACCATTAAAATTAACACAAATATAAGAGGAAGAAAAAAAGAATAAGAAGAATAGAAGAATAATAAAAAAACAGTACAAACCCAATATGACTTTCTGCCGTAGGCAGAAAGTCCTAATAAACAGTCAAACCCAATAGGACTTTCTGCTTTAGGCAGAAAGTCCTAATAATAATAAACATAACAAACCCAATAGGACTTTCTGCTTTAGGCAGAAAGTCCTAATAAAAGAAGAAGAACTAGATGTCATTCGTCAAACGAATGATAGGACTTTCTGCAACCTGTGTTATGCAAAAAGCAGGAGATAGAAGTTTCATGTAATGACTCACCTCTGGTAGTATTTCATGTTCATGCTGAACAATTGACATTATATTCCGCGAAAAATAAGCGTTCAGTTATAAAGAAAAAAAAAATAAGTAGCAGCAGTAGTAGTAGTATGTTTATGACGTCATATGACGTCACGACTCAAAAAATAAAAAAATTATGCAGAACTGCAAACTGTGTAAGTTTCAACTTTCTATCTCATCCCGAAGTTCTTTAACCCTAAAATGTAATTTTTGGTCCTATGTTCGAATCTTACTTCAGCCACAATACTTCGGTTTTTCGGAATTAAGGTTAGCTCACAAAATATTCACACCTTAGTTTCAAGATGTACCATCTGTGAAAATTTGAAGAAAATCCGACCATAAATGGCGGCAGTAGAGCGTGAACACCATTTTTCACTATTTTTAGCTGTGACGTTATATGACGTCATAGGGTGCTGAAGATGCTATTGTTCAAAAGCGCATACTTTACTGTCAGAACTATGAAATTTTCATTATTCTGAACAACTGGCATCATGTCGAAATCTTTGCCCTAAAATGAAAATTAAGAAGTATGGTTATGACGCCACATGACGTCATATGACGTCACGATTCAAAATATATTGAGAAATTCTGCAGAACTGCAAACTGTGTAAGTTTCAACTTTCTATCTCATCCTGAAGCTCTTAAACTCTAAAATGAAATTTTCGGTCCTATGTTCGAATATTATTTCAGCCACAGAACTTCGGTATTTCGGAATTTCGGTTAGCTGACAGGATATGCACACCTTAGTTTCAATATGTACCATCTGTGAAATTTTGAAGAAAATCCGACCATAAATGACGGCTGTAGAGCGCGAACACCAATTTTTCACTATTTTTAGCTGTGACGTCATGTGACGTAATAGGGTACTTACAATCATTGAAATCAAAATTTCCTCACGTGACTAATAACCCATAAAATTTCATCGTCCTAGGACTATTGCAACATATTAAAATAAGCGTTTAGTTAGGAAGAAGAAAAGAATAATTATAAAAAAAAATGACGTCACGTGACGTCATATGACGTTTATTTTCAAAAAATTGTTAAGACACCCAGAGACCTAGTAACTGACAAAATTTCAACTTTCTTTCTCAAATAGGACAGATTTTATAAGCATTTAAAAATTGACGTCCTTGGTTCGAATCTTGGATCCGCCATAGATGCTTGGACTTTTCAATTAGGATTTTTAAAAATTCCTTGGTTAATTGGCCCCAAAAACGGACACCGGGATGCACAACTAGAACTTAAAACGTCATATGACGTCATAGGCTTCTGAAAATCATTGAAATCGAAATTTCAGCGTCTGAATCATTTGTCATTAAGTTTTCATTGCCCTTCGACAATTTCAACATATAGAAATACTCTTGTTAATATTAGAAATACATTATCATATAATGACGTCACGTGACGTCATATGACGTTTATTTTCACAAAATCTTTAAGACTCCCAGAGACCTATATACTGACCCAATATCATCTTTCTATCTCACATAGGACCGATTTTATAAGCATTTAAAAATTTACGACCTTTGTTCGAATCTTGAGTTCGCTATAGAACCATGTACTTTTCGAATTTTGAAAAACGGACACCTAGATACACAACTAGAACTTAATATACACATTCTGTGAAAATTTGATGAAAATCGGCCCATTAATATTGCCTCTGGACCGTGTACAAACTTTCGTAGTCAATTTCAAATGTGACGTCATATGACGTCACAGGCTTCTGAAATCTTTGAAATCGAAATTTCAGCATCTGAAGCATGCGGCTTTAAATTTTCATTGCCCTTCGTCAATTTCAACATATAGAAATAATCTTGTTAGAATTAGAAATTCATTATCATATAATGACGTCACGCGACGTCATATGACATTTATTTTCACAAAATGTTTAAGACTCCCAGAGACCTATATACTGACAAAACTTCAACTTTCTTTCTCAATAGGACAGTTTTGATAAGCATTCAAAAATTGACGTCCTTGGTTCGAATCTTGGATCCGCCATAGATGCTTGGACTTTTCGAATTTTGAAAAACGGACACCGGTATACACAATAAGAACGTAATATACACATTCTGTGAAAATTTGATGAAAATCGTCAATTAATAATTGCTCTGGACCCTGTACAAACTTTCGTAGTCATTTCAAATGTGACGTCATATGACGTCATAGGCTTCTGAAAATCATTGAAATCGAAATTTCAGCGTCTGAATCATTTGTCATTAAATTTTCATTGCCCTTCGACAATTTCAACATATAGAAATACTCTTGTTAATATTAGAAATACATTATCATATAATGACGTCACGTGATGTCATATGACGTTTATTTTCACAAAATCTTTACGACTCCCAGAGACCTATATACTGACCCAATATCATCTTTCTATCTCACATAGGACGATTTTATAAGCATTTAAAAATTTACGACCTTGGTTCGAATCTTGAGTTCGCTATAGAACCATGGACTTTTCGAATTTTGAAAAACGGACACCTAGATGCACAACTAGAACTTAAATATACACATTCTGTGAAAATTTGATGAAAATCGGCCCATTAATATTGCCTCTGGACCGTGTACAAACTTTCGTAGTCAATTTCAAATGTGACGTCATATGACGTCACAGGCTTCTGAAATCTTTGAAATCGAAATTTCAGCATCTGAAGCATGCGGCATTAAATTTTCATTGCCCTTCGACAATTTCAACATATAGAAATAATCTTGTTAAATTAGAAATTCATTATCATATAATGACGTCACGCGACGTCATATGACATTTATTTTCACAAAATTTTTAAGACTTCCAGAGACCTATATACTGACCCAATATCATCTTTCTATCTCACATAGGACCGATTTTATAAGAATTTGAAAATCTACGACCTTGGTTTGAATCTTGGAATCGCTATAGAACCTTGGACATTTCGAATCTTGAAAAACGGACACAAGGATGCACAACTAGAACTTAATATACACATTCTGTGAAAATTTGATGAAAATCGGTTCATAAACAATGGCTGTAGACCGCGTACAAACTTTTGTTGCATATTTCAAGTGTGACGTCATATGACGTCATAGGCATATGAAAATCATAGAAATCAAAATTTCAGCGTTTGAAGCATGTGTCATTAAATTTTCATTGCCTTTCGACAATTTCAACATATAGAAATATTCTTGTTAATATTAGAAATACATTATCAAATAATGACGTCACGTGACGTCATATGACATTTATTTTCACAAAAATGTTTAAAACGTCTAGAGACCTATATACTGACTAAATATCAACTTTTTAATCATAAATAGGTCAGATTTTATAAGCAATTAAAAATTTACGACCTTGGTTCGAATCTTGGATTCGCTATAGAACCATGGACTTTTCGAATTTTGAAAAACGAACACCGGGATGCACAACTAGAACTTAATATACACAATCTGTGAAAATTTGATGAAAATCGGTTCACAAACAATGGCTGTAGACCGCGTACAATCTTTTGTAGCATATTTCAATGTGACGTCATATGACGTCATAGGCATATGAAAATCATAGAAATCAAAATTTCCTCACGAGACTAATAAGTCATAAAAATTTCATCGTCTAGGAGTATTGCAACAATATGAAATTGCTTTGTAAGGCCATAACTTAAATGAAATTTCTAAAATGAATTTAAAAATAATGATAGGACTTTCTGCTACATTTGTCAAATACTTAAAAGCAAAAACAGTAAGAGGATATGAAATTGCATCCTTTAACTTGCTTTTGTATGGCCATAACTTAAATGAACTTTGAAAAATAAACCGTTTAACTTGGAGGAAATTGCAAAAGTAACTGAAAATCATTTTTTTATATCGATTTATTTAACTTGGACTATTTTTATAATCTATGTTACAAATCAAATTTATTTAAAACGCTTACAATTCGAATTCCATCCTGTAATGATGGCTGTAGACCGCGTACAAGAGTGTGTAGATAACGTCAAGTTTGATGTCACATGACATCATAGGCATAAGAAAATCAATGAAATGAAATATTAAGTATCTTAAATATATCAAGTAATTTTTTCATGCTCCTTGCAACTTTGCAACATATAGAAATTAACGCGTAGATATATTAACATTCTTTTTGACATTATGACGTCAAATAACGTTAATCTTCACAGAATATAAATAAGTCTTAAAGACTAATATTCAGTCCAAATATCAACTTTCTAAATCATCTCGAAGCGATTTTATATGTTTTTGAAATTTGACGTCAATGTTTCGAAACTTGGATTCGCCATACAACCATTGCCTTTTCGTCTTTTCGAATTTGTAAAACAGGACCCGGGATACACAACTAGAGCGTTTACATATACATTCTTTGAAATTTGCTGAAAATCGGTCCAAAAATAATGGCTGTACACCGCGTAAAACCTTTTTGTCCTGACGTCAAATCTGATGTGATATAACGTCAAATTAATATGAATTACATTGCATTTTAAAGCATTTCTAAAGTATATACCATAAGATTCATGGTCCTGGGAAGTTAACAACATATTAAATTTACGCGTATATATCAGAAATAATTTTTGACCTTATGACGTCATATGACGTCAAATGACGTTCATCTTCAGAGAATGTAAAGCACTCTTGGAGACTTATTTACTTTCCAAATATTAGATTTCTAACTCATCTGGAAACGATTTTATACGTATTTAAAATTTGACGCCAATGGTTCGAATATTGGATCCGCCATAAAACCTTTGCATTTTTGAATTTGGAAGAACGGACACCGGGATGCTCAACTATAACCTAATATACACTTTCTGTGAAATTTTATGAAAATCGGTTCATAAACAATGGCTGTAGACCGCGTACAAACTTTTGTAGCATCTGGCAAGTGTAACGTCATATGACGTCATAGGCATATGAAAACTGTAGAATTAAAAATATCAACATTTGAAGCAAAATGTCATATAATTTCCATTCCCATGGACCATTTTAACATATAGAAATTTTCTTGTAAATATTAGAAATAGATTTTCATGTATTGACGTCATCTGACGTCACATGACGTTTATTTTCACAAAATCGTTCAGTCATCTATAATCCTACACAATGTTCAAATATCAATATTCTATCTCATATGGGACCGATTTTATAAGCATTTGAAAATTAACGACCTCGGTTCGAATCTTGGATTCTCCATAGAACCATGGTCTTTTAGAATTTTGAAAAACGGAAAGCGGGATGCACAACTAGATCTTAATATACACATTCTGTGAAAATTTGATGAACATCGGTTTATATGTAATGGCTGTAGACCGCGTACAAACTTTTGTAGAATATGTAAAGTGTGACGTCATATGACGTCATATGCTTATAAAAAATATTGAAATAGAAATTATATCGTGTGAAACATATGTCATTAAATTTTTATTGCTCTTCGACCATTTCAACATATAGAAATAATCTTGTTAATGTTAGTAATATATTTTCATATAATGACGTCACGTGACGTCATATGATGCAAATTTTCAAAATATTTTTCAGACTCCGAGAGACCTACATACTGACCAAATATCAACTTTCTATCTCAAAAAGGACTGATTTTATAAGCATTTGAAAATTTACGACCTTGGTTCGAATCTTGGTTTCGCTATAGAACCTTGGCAATTTCGAATTTTGAGAAACGGACACCGGGATGCACAACTAGAACTTAATATACACATTCTGTGAAAATTTGATGAAAATCGGTTCATAAATAATGGCTCTGGACCGCGTACAAACTTTTGTAGCTTATTTCACGTGTGACGTCATATGACGTCATAGAGATATGAAAATCATAGAAATCAAAATTCCCATAGAAATATTCTTGTTAATATTAGAAATACATTATCATATAATGACGTCACGTGACGTCATATGACATTTATTTTCACAAAATGTTTAAAACTTCTAGAGACCTATATACTGATAAAATATCAACTTTCTATTTTAAATAGGACAGAATTTATAAGCATTTAAAAATTTACGACCTTGGTTCGAATCTTGGATTCGCTATAGAACCATGGACTTTTCGAATTTTGAAAAACGGACACCGGCATGCACAACTAGAACTTAATATACACATTCTGTGAAAATTTGATGAAAATCGGTTCATAAACAATGGCTGTAGACCGCGTACAAACTTTTGTAGCATCTGGCAAGTGTAACGTCATATGACGTCATAGGCATATGAAAACTGTAGAATTAAAAATATCAACATTTGAAGCAAAATGTCATATAATTTCCATTCCCATGGACCATTTTAACATATAGAAATTTTCTTGTAAATATTAGAAATAGATTTTCATGTATTGACGTCATCTGACGTCACATGACGTTTATTTTCACAAAATCGTTCAGTCATCTATAATCCTACACAATGTTCAAATATCAATATTCTATCTCATATGGGACCGATTTTATAAGCATTTGAAAATTAACGACCTCGGTTCGAATCTTGGATTCTCCATAGAACCATGGTCTTTTAGAATTTTGAAAAACGGAAAGCGGGATGCACAACTAGATCTTAATATACACATTCTGTGAAAATTTGATGAACATCGGTTTATATGTAATGGCTGTAGACCGCGTACAAACTTTTGTAGAATATGTAAAGTGTGACGTCATATGACGTCATATGCTTATAAAAAATATTGAAATAGAAATTATATCGTGTGAAACATATGTCATTAAATTTTTTTGCTCTTCGACCATTTCAACATATAGAAATAATCTTGTTAATGTTAGTAATATATTTTCATATAATGACGTCACGTGACGTCATATGATGCAAATTTTCAAAATATTTTTCAGACTCCGAGAGACCTACATACTGACCAAATATCAACTTTCTATCTCAAAAAGGACTGATTTTATAAGCATTTGAAAATTTACGACCTTGGTTCGAATCTTGGTTTCGCTATAGAACCTTGGCAATTTCGAATTTTGAGAAACGGACACCGGGATGCACAACTAGAACTTAATATACACATTCTGTGAAAATTTGATGAAAATCGGTTCATAAATAATGGCTCTGGACCGCGTACAAACTTTTGTAGCTTATTTCACGTGTGACGTCATATGACGTCATAGAGATATGAAAATCATAGAAATCAAAATTACAGCGTTCGAAGCATGTGTCATTAAATTTTCATTGCCCTTCGACAATTTCAACATATAGAAATATTCTTGTTAATATTAGAAATACATTATCATATAATGACGTCACGTGACGTCATATGACATTTATTTTCACAAAATGTTTAAAACTTCTAGAGACCTATATACTGATAAAATATCAACTTTCTATCTTAAATAGGACAGAATTTATAAGCATTTAAAAATTTACGACCTTGGTTCGAATCTTGAAAATTTGATGAAAATCGGTTCACAAACAATGGCTGTAGACTGCGTACAAGCTTTTGTAGCATATTTCAAATGTGACGTCATATGACGTCATAGGCATATGAAAATCATAGAAATCAAAATTTCCTCACGTGACTAATAAGTCATAAAAATTTCATCGTCCTAGGAGTATTGCAACATAGAAAAATAAGCGTTTAGTTAGGAAGAAAAAAAGAATAATAATAATAACTAGATGTCATTCGTCTGAACGAATGATAGGACTTTCTGCAACCTGTGTTAATGCAAAAAGCAGGAGATAGAAGTTTCATGTAATGACTCACCTCTGGTAGTATTTCATGTTCATGCTGAACAAATGACATTATATTCCGCGAAAAATAAGCGAAGAAAAACGAAATAAGTAGTAGTAGTAGTAGTATGCTTATGACGTCATATGACGTCTCGACATAAAATATATTAAGAAATTCTGCAGAACTGCAAACTGTGAAAGTTTCAACTTTCTATCTCATCCCGAAGTTCTTTAACCTTAAAATGAAATTTTTGGTCCTGTGTTCGAATCTTACTTCAGCCACAATACTTCGGTTTTTCGGAATTAAGGTTAGTTGACAAAATATTCACACCTAAGTTCTAAGATGTATCATCTGTAAAAAATTGAAGAAAATCTGATCATAAATGGCGGCTGTAGAGCGCGAACACCATTTTTCACTATTTTTAGCTCTGACGTCATGTGACGTCATAGGGTGCTGACAATCATTGAAATCAAAATTTCCTCACGTGACTAATAAACCATAACAATTTCCTCGTCCTAGGACTATTGCAACATATTAAAATAAGCGTTTAGTTAGGAAGAAGAAAAGAATAATAATAATAATAAAAAATGACGTCACGTGACGTCATATGACGTTTATTTTCACATAATTGTTAAGACACCCAGAGACCTACTAACTGACAAAATTTCAACTTTCTATCTCAAATAGGACAGTTTTTATAAGCATTTAAAAATTGACGTCCTTGGTTAGAATTTTGGATCCGCCATAGATGCTTGGACTTTTCGAATTTTGAAAAACGGACACCGGTATACACAATAAGAACGTAATATACACATTCTGTGAAAATTTGATGAAAATCGGCCCATTAATAATGGCTCTGGACCGTGTACAAACTTTCGTAGTCAATTTCAAATGTGACGTTATATGACGTCAAAGGCTTCTGAAATCATTGAAATCGAAATACCAGCATCTGAATCATTTGTCCTTAAATTTTCATAGCCCTTCGACAATTTCAACATATAGAAATACTCTTGTTAATATTAGAAATACATTATCATATAATGACGTCACGTGACGTCATATGACGTTTATTTTCACAAAATGTTTAAGACACTTAGAGACCTATATACTTACCAAATATCACTTTTCTATCTCAAATAGGACCGATTTTATAAGCATTTAAAAATTTACGACCTTGGTTCGAATCTTGGAATCGCTATAGAACCTTGGACTTTTCGAATTTTGAAAAAGAGACACCGGGATGCACAACTAGAACTTAATATACACATTCTGTGAAAATTTGATGAAAATCGGTTCATAAACAATAGCTGTAGACCGCTACAAACTTTTGTTGCATATTTAAAGTGTGACGTCATATGACGTCATAGGCATATGAAAATCATAGAAATCAAAATTTCAGCGTTTTTTGTCATTAAATTTTCATTCCCTTAATTTCAACATATAGAAATATTCTTGGTAATATTAGAAATACATTATCATATAATGACGTCACGTGACGTCATATGACATTTATTTTCAAAAATGTTTAAAACTTCTGAAATAGGACAGATTTTATAAGCATTTAAAAATTTACGACCTTGGTTCGAATCTTGGATTCGCTATAGAACCAAGGACTTTTCGAATTTTGAAAAACGGACACCGGGATGCACAACTAGAACTTAATATACACAATCTGTGAAAATTTGATGAAAATCGGTTCACAAACAATGGCTGTAGACCGCGTACAAACTTTTGTAGCATATTTCAAATGTGACGTCATATGACGTCATAGGCATATGAAAATCATAGAAATCAAAATTTCCTAACGTGACTAATAAGTCATAAAAATTTCATCGTCCTATGAGTATTGCAACATAGAAAAATAAGCGTTTAGTTAGGAAGAAAAAAAGAATAATAATAACTAGATGTCATTCGTTTAAACGAATGATAGGACTTTCTGCAACATCTGCTTTATATAGTATATATAGAAGATGACATAATAGATAATCTGTCCAAATTGCAACTTTCTATCTCCTCTATTTCTATATAAAATAGCACAAATAGAACACATTCTGTGAATTTTAATAAAAGTCCGCCCATATCTTGCACATGTAGTTTACATACAACATTTATACTATGTCATATGACATGAAAGAAAAATGAAACAGTGTTCAAATGTAAGTTTCTAACTTTCATCACACATAGAATTTCATCACTCCAGCTCTGTTGTAACCTTGTTTAATTTTAGCCTCATTAGGAAGAAGTATTGAATATTTGTATAGTGCTATATCCTTTCGACACCTGTAACGTAGTTAATCGTATTTAGCGATTTTGGCGTGTTTGGGCTTCCGTAGTTTTGCCATAAATTCCTGGAATTTCGAACTATGGTGATATTTTGAAAGGTAACATCCCAGCCTACAAACTGATGCAATATGAATATCGTTAGCATAACAATGCAGTTTTTAGATGGTCTAAAATGTGGGGCTGCGTGTGAATTTTTCAAGGCTTGCAAACTGCTCGCTAGCTACATAGTGTTGCAAATACGGATTTTTGTCTTGTGCCGTTGTACATGTATTAAATTCAATGCTTATTTTGGAAACAGTCAACATTCGACAAAAAACAACAACAACAAAAAAAAAATCAAGATATAGCCCATCAATTTGATATTTTTTTATTTATTTTTTTTAAGTCATTGCGCAAGTATTTAAGCTTGGTGACCCCTGCGCGTGACCTTTTCCACATTTTTATGATGCATGATTATGAAATATCTTATTTTCCATGTAACTTTCTTATATGAAGTCCAATTTCAATAAACTTGGTACCGTTAGAAAGCTCTTAAAACATGCTACATTTTATACGCATAATGTATAAACTTATCTTCAGTCGTTTCTGAGATATTGACTGTTAAACCTCAAGAAAACAGCATATTATCAGCAAAATTAGCTTCATTTCATTTAGTTTTTTTGCTTATAACTTTGTATTGCGTAAAACCAATTTTAATAAACTAAATATCTTTGGAAACGTCAATTATTCAGCTATAATTCTTATTCATACATATATTTACAAAAATCGATATTTATTGAGATATAGCTACATATATGCAGTAGGGGTGAAATCAAAATTTCCTCACGTGCCTAATAACCCATAAAATTTCATCGTCCTAGGACTATTGCAACATATTAAAATAAGCGTTTAGTTAGGAAGAAGAAAAGAATAATTATAATAAACAAATGACGTCACGTGACGTCATATGACGTTTATTTTCACATAAATGTTAAGACACCCAGAGACCTACTAACTGACAAAATTTTAACTTTCTATCTCAAATCAGTTTTTATAAGCATTTAAATATTGACGTCATTGGTTCGAATCTTGGATCCGCCATAGACGCTTGGACTTTTCGAATTTTGGAAAACGGACACCGGTATACACAATAAGAACGTAATATACACATTCTGTGAAAATTTGATGAAAATCGGCCCATTAATAATGGCTCTGGACCGTGTACAAACTTTCGTAGTCAATTTCAAATGTGACGTCATATGACGTCATAGGCTTCTGAAAATTATTGAAATCGAAATTTAAGCCTCTGATTCATTTGACATTAAATTTTCATTGCCCCTCGACAATTTCAACATATAGAAATACTCTTGTTAATATTAGAAATACATTATCATATAATGACGTCACGTGACGTCATGTGACGTTATTTTCACATAACGTTTAAGACTCTTAGAGACCTATATACTGACCAAATATCAACTTTCTGTTTCAAAAAGGACCGATTACATAAGCATTTAAAAATTGACGACCTTGGTTCGAATCTTGAATTCGCTATAGAACCATGGACTTTTCGAATTTTGAAAAACGGACACCGAGATGCACAACTAGAACTTAATATACACATTCTGTGAAAATTTGATGAAAATCGGTTCATAAACAATGGCTGTAGACCGCGTACAAACTTTCGTAGTCAATTTCAAATGTGACGTCATATGACGTCATAGGCTTCTGAAAATCATTGAAATCGAAATCGAAGCATGCGGCATTAAATTTTCATTGCCCTTCGAAAATTTCAACATATAGAAATAATCTTGTTAGAATTAGAAATTCATTATCATATAATGACGTCACGTGACGTCATATGACATTTATTTTCACAAAATGTTTAAAACTTCTAGCGGCCTATATACTGTCTAAATATCAACTTTCTATCTTAAATAGGATAGATTTTATAAGCATTTAAAAATTTACGACCTTGGTTCGAATCTTGGATTCGCTATAGCACAATGGACTTTTCGAATTTTGAAAAACGGACACCAGGATGCACAGCTAGAAATCAAAATTTCCTCACGTGACTAATAAGTCATAAAAATTTCATCGTCCTAGGAGTATTGCAACATAGAAAAATAAGCGTTTAGTTAGGAAGAAAAAAGAATAATAAGAAGAAGAATAAACATAACAAACCCAATAGGACTTTCTGCCGAAAGGGCAGAAAGTCCTAACAATAGGTTTTCGCCCTGCAGCGGCGAAAATCTAAAAATCTCATTTACCATAAACGGACTTTTTCCTCATTGTGTGAATGCTCCTACAGTTCCTCAAAGTTAAAGCTAACTAGATACCGGGACGCAGTCGGACAGTCAACAGCTAAACTACATCCACACCTTAAATTCATCACCGTCAGGATATTTAAAGCCTGTTAAAAAGAACGGGCTGTGTTATCTTTAGAAATTTAGAAAATGTCGTGGTTACCTTTAGTGGGTTTGTCCCTTACTCCAAATTTATTGTAACTATGCTACATACGCGGGTATAAAAGAAGCCTCCGTGGCGCATTTTGTTTAGCGCTCGTCTGCTAATGTACCAGCTATGGCTTCCCAGCCCGGTTGTGGATTTCTTATGCCCGCGGATAGTTTTTCGGTCTGTGCGCGTGTCTGTGTCCGTTCGTCCGTCACACCTCAGGTTTACCTTTGCGTTTAAGTCTTTTTTTTAAAAAGATGACTTCACTCTTTATGAAACTAGGTTCACAAGTTCATCGTGATACGATCTATTTAATATTCATGCAAATTTATGGTTGTGACCTATATTTCACGGTTGGTTGAACATTGTAAAATTGATGTTTTGCGTTTAAGCTTTTTTTCTATGAAGATGACTTCACATCTTTATAAAAGATTCACCTTTGCGTTTAAGCTTTTTTTTTCTATGAAGATGATTCCACATCTTCATGAAACTTTGTACACATGTACATCATGATAAAATCTTTTAAATATGTATGCAAATTTATAGCTGTGACCTTTATTTCAAGGATGGATGAATCCGATAAAATTGGTTGGTCTGCATTTGCGTTCAAGCCTTTTTTTCTGTGAAGATGATTTTACATCTTTCTGAAACTTGACACACATGTACATCATTATAATGGACTATTTACCGGTATTATTTATTTAATGTTATGGCTATGAAATTGGTTATTCTGCCCCAGGTTTATCTCTGTGTTTAAAGCTTCTTTTTCTATAAAGGTAACTTCACATTATCATGAAACTTCATACAAATGTACATCATTATATAAACTTTTAAAATACAAGCAAGTATTTGTTCTGACTATATCCCGGCAGGGCATTAGTATCTCAGAGACACGCTTTCTTTTTTTTAATTTTGCTCCTATATTTTAGCCCTTTTTTTTACTTTTCTTACTGGTTAGCATATCGCATCTCTTAAATTTAAGGACAAATACATATTCTAGCATTATTCGCAAAACACAGACCATTTAAAACTGTCATGGAGAGATAAACAATGTCTTTACCAGAGTAATTGTGGCTTTAAAATCTGGTATTTTTATTGTAACATAACTTTATACAATTGACATGGGTGTTTATTGTTTTTGTATACATATTTTTTCTTTTGATTACAAAAATACGTATTGCATATTATATATGTATTTATAACAAGTCTCAACTGTAATAAGATTTGCAGTATTTTTTTCACTTAAGTCGAATATCTTTTTAAAGATACCATCTGATTATGCTAAATAAGCTAAATGGGTTACACTGGCTGAATGCTGTGTTGGATAAAAGCTGTAGCCTATTTAATATGTAGGCTTAATAAGGTAAATGGGCTAACCTCACCATTAATTGAAATTTTAAGTCTCACAAAACAATCTTAATTTGGACTCGATAGTTAACCTTTATTTCCTTATGCATGGCATGCTATTGATTATTAAAATTTGTATTGATTCATTGTTTAGGAAAATTCGCGAAACTATCAATACATATCATCTTCGATTCTACTTACTGGTCTAAACAAACACTTTTTGTTTGAAACAAATTCCATGAAACATAATTACGGTATTCTGATCTTTAAAAAAATCATGCATATCATACACATTGACCTCTTTTTAAAAGGAGCATCTGCCTTGAAGAAGACGATGTATATGTAAGCATGGCCGATATGAACGTTTACACGTCAATTTTTATTTAATGACTGACCAAGACAACACGTTATTTTATTGTCCACAACAACCTACTGATGACAACTCTCATTACATTTCAAAAATGTTTGTCACCACCTGGGTGTATAAATGAGCAAGATTTGTAGGTGTAGCACGGCACAGATCAAGCTTGCCCGTACATTAATCATCAAATTTTAATCGGTAGATAAGAAATGATTGGGCTTAATGCAGTATGAACCGAAGTAAACGCTAGGATAATGATTAACGCGGCGTTGGTGTGAAAGGCCCATTGCCCCCAAAATATCTGTTAAAGATATCAATTGTTCGCTGGAAAAAAAAAAGATGTGGTCGATCATTACAATGGGCGAAAACAGAATGGTCATTGGTCTACTAAAACAACATGTTTACTACCGTTTTACCAAAATATCATGAATAATCATTTATCTGTTGAATCACACTTTTACTAAAAGTTTAAAGAAGTTAAACCATGAAGCAAATACAATCATTTCTTTTATCAGTCATCAATGACCGACTTAAGATACACAAGTAAAATAGGATTGGTCAGTTTGTTTAAATGTTACTCATTTGAGACAACACAGACTTTTACCAGTTAAGTATTACACTACTACGTATACTAGAAAATAAGTCATATAACTGAGATGGGAGTTAACTTAAAAGATACTGTACTTCATAAAGTACAGATATGTAAGATCTGATATTGAGGCCTCAAATGAAGACAAAGGACACTACTTGAGTTCTTGTAAACATTGGTATATATGCCGTGCCCTGACACAACCTTAATTTGTCACCTACAAACATTTTATTGCATCTTGGATATCCAACTATTTTCCATCGCCATAATTCGACAAAATCATATTAAAATACCACAAAGAAAATAAATTGGTCTAAGTTCGCGTAATGAACCCCATTACAGACAGCCAAATGTATTGTGGACCCATACAGTGATATAACGGACTTTCTTTACTTCAGAATGAATGAAGAAGTTTTTTCCGAATACTAATGGTTAATTTCTCAAACACGAATAAACTTGCGGTCATTGAATTATGTAAAGGATAGTGTTTTTTAGTAAGCATTAATGAAATTAAATCGGTCTGGCGCGGCACAGCCGCGCCACCGATTTAATGGAATTAATGCTTACTAAAAATACTAACCTACTTAGTGGTTGAAATTATATTTTGAAATTTAACGCAGTTCACACATTCCAAATACAGTATTGATTTTTAAGACTCCGCCCTATCCACCTGTTCCCGGCGTGAAATACATCACGTGGCATGTAACATATTATGTCAAAGGTCAATGCGTATAGCTGTGAAGGCTGCTAAAATGAGCATGGAACCGAACCGCGACTTCGATCTCTTCAGCAAAAAAGTGGAGATTGAAATTCGACAAAAGAAACTGTTTAGAATGGTTCATATATCTGCACCTATATATATATATGTGTGTGAGTGTGTGTGTGTGTGTGTGTTTTGGACATTATTATTTTTTCCGTTTTAATAACCCTTGTTTGTCAGTTTTCTTTATTTTTTCATTTATAACTTATTTATTGCTTTATCTAGTAATTAGTTATATTTTGCCTATTTTTATTTTGTAAGCATGTGTAGACATTAAAATCATACAGGTACTTTTAAGATGACCGATACTAATGTTAGAACTTGTGGTCAAACTCTTTTGCTTATTTTGTAAAATCTTCAATGTTGTATCATCATTATATACGGCAATAAAATATGTTCAAACTAAACTAAGTGGAAGGGTAGAGTTCTTTGTTGTTTTGGATAAATCAGATTGCTAGTTCACTTTTCCTTTATATCGATTTTCATGCGTCTGTAACACGTTACACGCGCGTGATCACTCTCTTACACATCGGCTTACATTACATTCACCTATGTGGTGGGCTCAGAAAGTAGTTCCAAATAAATGATGTCATTCAGACCGTTGTTCAAATATTTAATTAGGCTCTATAAACTGTGAAATATATATAAACAGCACCACTGAACTTTACCGGAATGGTCATTAAAATTACAAATTATGAAAATAAAAAGCTGGTCTTAAATTAAGATATCCGGCTGAATCTGTAAATAGTTACCTATGCAGACGAGCGTTTGCGGAATTTTCCCATCAGCGAAATAAGGCATGAAATAGTTCCTCTAATAACAATCAAAATTGTTATTTTACACACGTTTTATGGTGATTCAAAAAGTATTTATTCAATGTTTCTATACTTTTGATCCTTAAAATACACTTAAATACACGTTTAATAAGTGTTTTCTGTTTTGACAAGATTATTGTCATTGAGCACATTGCAGAGATGTTATGTGAGGAACGAACGGCAACTCTGCTTGGAGATTGATGCGTGATATTGGTAAACACATAAAGCTCCGCCTCTCGACACACCTCGCCGCACATGTGCACCGAAGGTGCTTGAAGCTGGTTTTAAACTGATCAGCTGATTTAATGGAATAGTGTTTAGTGATAAGTTTATGCCGATTAAATGAATTAAATTGAGACAAAAAAATTGAAAAATGGAATGATCTCATTGGATAAAATATGATTTCAGACACTTATATTAATGAATATCGCCAGTCTGCTGTTTTTAAATGGAGACACGATTAAAAGATTGCTGACCTCGACAATGAGATCGCGTGCGCTTGCGACAACATAAAAATGAAGAACATCATACCACAGACAATGAATTTAAACGATGGTCGAATTATTCATTTTATATATATATATATATATATATATATATATATATATATATACAGAATCAGAATCATTACCGGTACCTAAACATTTTTGTGAGGCAATCTTTTGTTATTTCAGTACATTATAATTATGAAATACGGTACAGTATCAACTGAACGTCCAATGATTAATAAAGCATTAAAGCTTACAATTTACTTTACGCATTTTGTTTTCAATAAAGGTTCAATGATAAATGTGACAAACACCTTAAACTTTCCAGCAATTCATAATGAAAAAAATACAGGCCTCAGTAGATCTACACAACGTCAGCTTCAAGTTGTGGGCTTCAAGGTACGCAGTTAGTGTTAATCTGTCTACACGCCAAATGAATAATTTAGCAGAGGCGAAAAGGGTATTTATACCGGAGCAGTACTCTAACTCATACTGGTTCCCTTACATTCACATTATGGGAACGTTAAACTTAGGATGAGGACGATATCGTTAAGTTGCCATCATTATAATGAAGACGCTTCATTTTTATTTTGAAGTGACGTTGACATTGCATTATGTCTTAGAATTACAAAGTCAATAGTCATGAACAAATACAATCTTGAAGTGTAATGTAAAAACTCATTGTTAATTACATATTCAAAAGATGAAATGTTCAATAAACAGTAAACATTCTGCTTACGCCAAATAAAATGTTCCATGTTATACATACTTGTATTTTACACACGTAATTATACCAGTCGAAGTATTTCGCTTATATACGGTGTCCTGATCGGACCAGTTTAAATCTCGCCTCTCCAACACGCGACAACACGATAATTATCGCGTTGTCGCATGTCCAAAAAACATATATACATGCGAGATTTAACAATCCTCGAGTGGTTTTTGGGCGATAATTATCGTCTTAATTCTCGCTTGTCTTTCTTAAATCTCGCATTAGGAATTTGATTGAATCTCGCAAATCCTCATGTCTATTTTGTAGATTTAATCAAATTCCTAATGCGAGATTTAAGGAAGACATGCGAGAATTAAGACGATAATTATCGCCCAAAAACCTCGCGAGGAATGTTAAATCTCGCATGTATATATGTTTTTTGGACATGCGACAACGCGATAATTATGTGTTGTCGCGTGTTGGAGAGGCGAGATTTAAACTGGTCCGATCAGGACACCGTACTTATAATCATATCTCCGTATATCCGAAAAAGTAAAGGAATGCACTATCAAGACTTCGATTGTCATCACATTCGCTGAGAATTGAATCTGGTCGTTATGGTAACAATAGAATTGAACGTAACTTGCGCATATGTACTGTATGTAACATAGAGGACGAGTTCCATTTTATATTTAAATGTCTTTTATATAGAGACCTACGTAATCAATATATTAGTAAATACCATTGTAACAGACAAAGCTTTGTAAAATTTGTCAGTTGATGCAATCTTCTAATAGGTTAGAATTATTGAGATTAGGGAAATTTGTGTATAACGCATTTCGTATGCGCAATTCATTTATCAGCAACGTTTCATAATTACGCTCCTCATTATCGAATATATTATTTTGTTCCATAATAGATAAAAGATCTTTGCTAATGATTGTTATTTCATCATTAATATGTTGCAACTTGTATTAATTATTTGCCATCCTCTTCAAGCAGAAAAAGTCACCATTGTAGCAAACTACTTTGTCACGACCTTGGTTAAAGCTAAGTTTACGTTGCGAAATAAAATATTTTGAACCTTGAACCTTGTAACACGCGCAACACCGTGCTGTATTGCATAATTTTGAGTTTAAAATGTCATTCTAACAGCATATAATAGAATAAATGCCATGTGATATCGAGGTCTCTTTATAGAGAGATATTTTTTTATTATGTGTGTAATATACTGGTAGAGCGAGGTATATCAAATCATAATTAACTAGATTTCATTCGTTGATACAAATGATAGGACTTTCTGCTAACATTGTCAAATGTAAACATTAATACC
>CM037785.1:50103035-50153035 GCA_021229015.1 Solen grandis | reverse complement strand
TATTTTCTCGAGTGCGTAGCGTGAGTTAAAAAATAAAAATTGTATCACTTTGAGATGAGATATATTCCACAATCACTCAACACTAACAAATTTTCTTTTTATTTTAATTTATTTTACAAATTTATGACGAAAGACCCTCACCGCGTGGGTTCGAATCCCGACAGGGTCATTCGGATTTTCATGTGAGGAAGCCCTCCAGCTGGCTTGCGGTAGGTCGGTGGTTCTGCCCGGATGCCTCCGTGCATCCGGGGTCTTCCTCCACCTGTAATTAGCTTGACGTCGCTATATGACTGACATACTGTCGAAGCGACGGTAAACTCAAATAGTCAAGTCAAGTTATGACGAAAGAATGGAACAAATTTGTGTAATCCTTCCTTTTCAGACGCGGAGGAATCCATATTCTTATGAATACACATTTTGTCCGCCATATTGGATAGTTGTAACGAGAAAAAATTCAGACATGTATTAATTGGATGTATGTGTTTACTTAACACTGTCGGACAAACATAATAAGTCCATTTTGATTCATTGACTTGTAAAAACATTAAGACAACATATTACCCCAATTATCTCCCAATAAGTAGTTCCAGCATATCTATATCAGCCTCAGTATGGATCCAGATTGATATAAGTCTCACTGATAGAACCCAGTGTTTCACCAGTGAGCATAAAATAAAACATAATAATACACCAGTTAACACAGGATAATAATCCAGGATCTAGTTATTAAGGTTATAATTTATGTGAACATGGTCTTTCTCTTGAATTTTTCGTAAAACGGGAATTACTTTTCAACCTTATCTAAGAATTTAAATGTTACACAAAGCCATGTGTCATTGGTGGAATTACAGCCAGCTAATATAGCTGTAATACGTATTCCCAGTATAGAAAAAAAAGCACTGAGAGACTGTTAGCGAGATTAAAATCAAATTAAAAACAAAAGCGTCGGATAACCACGGCTATCTATTACATCTGTCAGCCGTGTGATATTTGGCTAGTTGTTAGGATATCCAAAAGAGGAACGTTGTCCAATCAAAATGCTACTTACACAAATGAGTACTCGCAAGCTAAGCGACAAAAATACGGGAGCTTCTATTGGTCCATAATCCTCACTATACCTAATGGGCTGCGAATAGTGGCGCGGCATTTCAGATAACCGATAACAAGCAAATGCTTACTAATTATCCCACTGGCGATGATTGTACAATATGGAGTATTTACATGCATAGATCTATAAATGAAATACAAAAGTGCCGGTTAACAATTTCAATTCAGCTAAGGCAGGTATAAGGACATTCGTATAGACATTAAGGTAATAGAAAGAAATAGGAATGAGTATAAATTGGGGGGCGGGGGAGAGGACGAGGGTATCTTATTAACGGAGATTCAGAATGAGCATTGTGTGTTAAATTCTAAATGATTTAAACAGAGCAGAACAAAGCTAAACATATTAAGCATAACAAATAGTGTCATTTATATAGACCTAAGCTAACAAAGCAGGTCAAACGGTAATTAGAAGGTCGGTGCATGTGTACGACGTATTTTACGAAAGTAGGCAAGGTAGTATGTGTCTATCAGATTTAATAATTATAAGGTTGTATCTATACATGTCAGCAGCTGACGAACAAATGTAGATCTATGCAAGTAAAGACATAACAGGCAACAAGAACGGTGTATATATATATATATATATATATATATATATATATATATATATATATATATATATATATATATACGTCAAAGTATATAGGATGCGTATAAATGCCTGTTGACTTCTTACCCATATACGAAAACGAAAAAGGGTAAGGAGCTGAATGAGTACAATTAGTATTAATTAAATTGTTGTATTGGGGTTTACCGTCGCTGCGATAGTATTTCAATCATATAGTCCAGCTAATTACAGGTGGAGGATGACCCCGAGTACACAGAGGTACCAGAGGTAGAACCACCGACCAACCGCAAGCCAGCTGGAAGGCTTCCTCACATGAAAAATCCGAAGTCCCTACCGGGATTCGAACCAATAGCGGTGAGGGGCTGAGAGATTTGTAGTCCATGACTGTATAACCGCTCGGCCACGGCGGCCCCGTATCATACAAATATATATATTTATGTACATAATAGATATATATAAATACTGCATATTAACATTTATCATCGAACATGTATGAAAATAAAGTAAATAAATGAGTTCAAAACATAGTTAGCTTTGTTATTTCGATTTATACAAAATGTGTTATTAGTAACTATTATTCTAGGGTTCAGGGAGAGACATATATTGATACAATGCAGTATATATGTGTATATATATATATATATATACGTGGTCATTTTAGGTAAATAGCCTACATAAACAACTTACATTGTGTCTAAAAATAGAACATGCACTGTTAGTATCATCTTACGTCATATGGCCGGAGCGAAGACCACATGACTTACAGTATAAACAACACGTGTCTCACAGGGTGTCACGGATAACTGTTGAGAATATATAATGGTCCAGATCGAGAAGGTAGGTACATTTCATTATTTAACATATTTGTGTCACGCACTTACAACTGCTAATAATATTACCATTCATATGCAAAAGTTTACCATGGGGAGCCGGATGGCAAAATCTCGATCCGTGTATCCAGATGAATGGATTGTAACTGAATAAACTGAATATGTAAACAAGAGGGATAAAGTCGATTAGAGCCTTAATCAATGTCACTGTAGCAAATAAGCAGTGTATTTACATGTCTACATTCTTAGATACTGCTACTTATAATAATTATAATGATAACGGAATGAGCACTCAAGGGTTTCTGACGCTGATTCAAACAGGGCTGAACTCGGTAGAGGGTATATAAGGTCACATGAACACACGTTTTCTCGCAATTCTTATTATCAGAAAGCTGTTTATTTCATGATTACCACGCCGGTAGTCTCTCAATTGTCTGTTACGTAATAACATAGCATTTGTTCCATTCATAAGTTGCATACCTTAAGAGGTCACGACCTTACTTCCGTACTGGTGATAAAAGAGCCACGTAAATTCTTTCCGTCACCGGAGCGTAAAAATCAAACTCTCTCCGAAAGTGTACTTTCATTTTGGTCCAGGTTGTTGTCCTTTTTGCCGATTCGCGAGTATTTCAAATAAAAAAGCAGACCTAGGGAGATAAGTTTCACGATATTTTGGTATATTTCAAAAGAGGAATGTATGTTTTATTGATTCCATATGTAAATTTTATTGATTTTATTCGAATGATTTGTAAAAATCAAGTTGAAACGATTCGACCCCCAACTGTGTCCACACTTGTTGATATTTATGTGGACAGTAGGATTTTTTTTTAAATACATACAGGAGCAAGTCCCTGTGATTGGAGTGTCTAAAGCGAAAAACTATTTTTTACTGGAGTAGGTCTTTAGTTAATATGATTTGGTTGCTGTTATATTTCATAAATGGCACGGATATATTGTTCACATTTAAAATGGATATTTCCAGCGTATAATAAATGTATACGAAAAACGTGTCAATAAAATATTACACCCCTACAGCGTAAAATTAATGATCACGATTAAAACACCAACGTGAATATTACATATCCATTCGTAATCGCATTGAATGGATACGCTAATGAAAGCTGAGTGATACAGTAAAATTGGCAGTTGTCGTCACTTAAAGACTGCGGCTTGTGCCTAAAATCTAATAAAACATGAGTGCCTAGAAACCGTTTTTTTTTTTTTTTTTTTTTTTTTTTTTTTTTTTTTTAAAAACATACCAGGTAGCTGTTACACTACATTCATTTGGATCGTATTGCATCACTAGACCATGTGACAGCTGTATCATGAGACATGTGCACTAACATTTATATACTTTTTCAAAATACTGGGCTTGACTTTCTCAGTTCTAACACGTTTAAATTCTATTTCTCGATGCTTCTTCAAGCTGATAAATATTTCCACAATGAATAAAGGCGGGTCAGCAGTGAATGGATCAAAATTGATACACGTATATCGAATATGCGTGAATCCAGAGGGGGGTGGTCGGCTCCTCTGTAAAATAAAAAGAGCAAAAAATAAAAGACCCTCCCCTGGGCAAAACAATTTGATCACCCCCCCCCCACACACACACACACACACCATGAAAAAACGATGGCCCCTCGGTGAATTTTAAAATGAAATGATATGCCATTTTTATTTAGCGGCCGCGGTGTGCAGTCCATAAACGCATGTAATATAAATACGTTTCACAACATGTAAAGATCTGGGCACATAATGTAATAACAAATAAACGTTATAATAAAGTTAGATAATAACTTAAGACGGTGCCAGCTTTCCGTATATGACACATTAATAAATGGAAATAGAACAGAAATAATATATAAAATCAAAGCGCTGAAGGCACTGAAGTTGTGTGTTTATCAAGGGAAAGAGAGTTTGACGAGCTGCAGATCTGCTGCGTACTTAACCTTTACCAAATACCAAATACCAAACTTAAGTAAGATAATGAAAGACTGATATTTTAGATTTGTTTCCTTTTAATATAGATATGCATATTGATATAAACCTTATAAACTGTAGGCAAGAGAAATAGAGTAAGAGTGGGGATGCGGGGATGTGCTAATTATGAGCAGTCCATTGAAACAAATGATGTGTTCATCTCTTTTTGTAATGACCTTGTTAATGCGTGGTTAACGTGGGTTTATAGCATTGAGTTTAATTGGCATCGCTTGAAAAGTTGATCCCCGTTTATTAAATTTATTTTGATAGAGAGAGAGAGGGGGGAAGAGAGGGGGAGAGAGAGAAATGCGACAATCTTGTTTTCTCATCGCTTTGATTTGTACTCGGTAGGTATCTTGTCTAATCTCTATCAATAGATTGAAGTAATAATGCAAAAGTCTGTGGCTCGTTAGTAACTTCGGATAGTAGATTCGGTCATTTTATAGTGTAACAAATATAACACCTGAAGGTATCTGATGTTGGCAGCTTGATGTGTATACACGTATGTTACATGTATCGGGCTTCAAGCTGTGTAACACCATAAAATAAACGAAACCTGCATATTTACTGCCCAAAATTGAATACTCAGTTTAAAAGTTTATGTCTAAGATTTACATAGTAAATAACATACGAGCCATTTTTGCATCAAAACAAACTACATTCCTCCGCATGGTAAAGTGATAGTTACGCAATATCATAGATAAATGAGTTCATATGTGCTTTTATACCTCAAACAATTTTTGTGTCCAGTAAATATTTAGTTTAGAAACAAAATTGATATTTTAACACTTTAGCTCAACGATGCCTTCTAACGGTGTCAGTTAAAAGATTATGAGAACGTAGTAGCCTTGACATTGCAACAGTTCTATTATTACTGAAACTGCATGTTGAAGTTTCAATCTTTGCACTTCAGAATAAACTAGAACTGTGTCCAAAGGACACGGATGCCCCCACTGTGCAGATGTGCTCGTAAACAAGAGCAGCTTCATTTAATGTCTACAAAATTCTGTTCTTATTATAGCGTTTCAGTTGAAATTTCCTCAATTATGTATTAATGATAAAAAAGTTACCTAACTCTTGAGGCATCATATTTGGTTTCTTTACAGATGGAATACAATATTAGTGTCTGAAAAAAACAAAACTTTGAAACACATGTCTGGTCTCCTAAAACTGCAGGAACACAATGCTGTGATCAGAGAAATATGTTGGGTATACAGTTACTTTTGGCTGTGGCAACTCATCTTTTACATAGACAAGATCAATAATAGATCCACTTAAGTGTGTTGGTAATGTCACACACTGGCGATAATTAAGCAGAGATTCAGATAGTCTTCTGTACCAAACTGAATCAATTTAATTATTTATATGGTATATAGTGAACAAATCAACAAAGGGCCATAATTCTGTTAAATTTGGTCGCCGCAAAAAATTACTTCCTTTACTTCCATCTACACATTAAGGTTATTCATCACTGGAAGTTTAAGCAAAATCTGCCATCGGTTTAAGAGGAGTTGCTTTCACAAAATTTCTATATGGTATATAGTGAAAAAATCAACAAAGGGCCATAATTCTGTTAAATTTGGTCGCCACGAAAAATTCCTTCCTTTACTTCCATCTACACATTAAGGTTGTTCATCCCTGGAAGTTTAAGCAAAATCTGCCATCCGGTTGAAGAGGAGTTGCGTTCACAAAATTTCTATATGGTATATAGTGAAAAAATCAACAAAGGGCCATATTTCTGTTAAATTTGGTCGCCGCGAAAATTCCTTCCTTTACTTCCATCTACACATTAAGGTTGTTCATCCCTGGAAGTTTAAGCAAAATCTGCCATCCGGTTGAAGAGGAGTTGCGTTCACAAAATTTCTATATGGTATATAGTGAACAAATCAACAAAGGGCCATAATTCTGTTAAATTTGGTCGCCGCGAAAATTCCTTTCTTTACTACCATCTACACATTAAGGTTGTTCATCCCTGGAAGTTTAAGCAAAATCTGCCATCCGGTTTAAGAGGAGTTGCGTTCACAAGATTTCGGGACGTACGGACGGACTGACGGACGGACGGACGGACGGACAAGTGCAACGCTATATGCACCCCACTTTGTGGGGGCATAAATAGAACTAAATGTCTATGGAAACATTAGCTGTGTATAAAGCCCTGCGTGTTGAAGTTTCGATCTTTGTACTCCAGATGTTTACATTGTATCATGCAGTCGTTATTTGAAATGCCAAACAAAGCATTCGCATTACCTACGCCCTGAGCTAACCAAACCTCATAAAAATAAATGTTTCAGTAAATTTACCCACGATACTATATATGGGAAAATGTCTAAAAAACTTCACACATAAATTACGTAAAAACTTTTAGAAATTCTTGTGGAGGATGGAAGTCTAGTTAAAGCATTTAAAACATCTCGGCTCAATGACAAGATGATAAAACTAAACCTTTCTCCTATTTTATAATGTGTCTCATTTTTTTGTTTGGAGTACTTTGATACTAAAGCAATTTGTCTTTTATGTTGTAAATTCCAAATTCAGGGAAAAGGTTTCAATAAGCCTAGCATAAGCTTTCAACCTGATTCTAATAATTTTGTATATGTTATGACATTACTATGTACTTTTCGTGAATAAAATATGTTAAATGACAAAATGGTAGGGACCAAAAGCATAAAATTGCGGAAAAAATACGCTAGATGCAAAAAATACAACCCAAAGCAATAAAATAATTTAGCTCGAAGCTTAGATTTCAATACTCATAAATTATACAAGTCAGACAAAATACTTGACTATGACATGACTATTTGAGTATACTGACGCGTTGATAGTATTTCATTCATATCGCGACGTCCAGCTAATTACAGGTGGAGGAAGACCCCACCGACCTACCGCAAGCTAGCTGGAAGGCTTCCTCACATGAAAATCCGAATGACCCAGCTGGGATTACAAGACAAAATAAACAAGCATAGCAATTTAATCGCCTGGAATCATTTGAAAAATTCTGGATCCAGGGGCCGTATTCATAAAGCTCCTTAGGAACAAATTTCCCTTAGTCTTTAAGATTTTCCTTAAAATCACATAGATTTCCCTTAGGTATTAAGGATTTCCTTTAGTCTTATATATAAAACACCTAAGGAGATTTATTCCAGTTAAGGAATTTTTTTTCTTAAAAACTAAGGAGCTTTATGAATACGACCCCTGATCTGCAATAACACGCTACATGCCTTTTCTATGAAATATTGGACAGTTAACGGCATATCTACTGTAGATCTAGAGAGAGAGAGAGAGAGAGAGAGAGCGCTTCAAGGACGAAAAGAAGTAGCGCAATACTAAGTTGTGTCAAATGTCATTATAACACAGCATACGTTGATACCATTATGTATGCAGTCGATACGAGAGACATATATGCCTATTTACGGCATAGCAACGGGAAGGTTTTTTTTCTTCCAAACAATAGTTTCTTTACATACAGCGTGTAAAGAATTTTTGGTCACGCAACAATGTATAAGTATACATTTTTTAGGTCAATTGAGGTTTATAGGAAGACTGGTCAGTTGTGACTTTTCTCTTCGATTCCTTTCCTTTTTCACCTCTATGCGTAGAGCTCTAGCATTTGAATATTCAATGTGCGGATGCGTTATTGCTCTCACATTACACAGGTAGATTTATGGAACATCGATCGTCTTCCGTAAAGAAAAAAGTCAACATAGTGGTGTACAGACGACAGTGGACACCTTATGCCACATGATATGGCTTAATTATTATTATTAATGGATGGTAAACTGTTTATTTTGAATGGATAATGTTTCGTCACTCATACACAGATAACAGGCAAGTTGTATTCGTATGATGTCGTGTTTACGCGTCTGGTGTAGTCCGCTGTGTAGGACATATGATATGTAAATGCTATGTTACTGTGTTCAAAACTGGTTACTTACTTCAATGCCTCGCATATTGCGTGCTGTTCATGACATGCACACAACGAAAGAGAATATTTTCTCATGTGAGGTGATTTCGGGTACTTTAACACACGGTAACTCATCTTTTACAACTTCATTTAAGACTCGTTTCTATAAGTAGAGCTGTACTCAATATATAAATGGCATGCCTGCTGTCATGTCGTTCTTTTCATCATTTATTTATTATATATATCTGTCGGTTTTGAGAGTTATGTAGAGAACTCTTGTTTTCACTATACTGTATAGCTATGTACTATATGTATACGTGACTTTGTGCACACTACGAGTATAATTATACACTGTCGTATTTAGGTAAGTTAGTGTCAGTTTAACACATTGTGTGTGCGTTTTTTACATAAAAGAAACATACAAACTAAGCCTACAAACAAACATACAGACAAACAAACACACATATACATACAGACAGACGTCAAGACAAACAGAAGCACAGAAGCACAGACGGACACATGTGATATATGATCTTACATGTTTAAACACAATACACAATACAAGTTTTAGCCTACCAAAAGCTCTTTCCAGTGCATTTCTTAACTTTGAGGTATAGGGTGAAAGCTGATTTTTGTTTAATCAAAGGACTCGTGACGTAACCAAAATTTCTGACGAATAGGTTCATATTATCATGGGAAATAAATAATAATTTCTATCAATGACATGACATGTCATAGCACATCTATACATACATGTACCTATATACCGGATTTGAATGATTCAATTTTTAAATTTAACTCTAGGCCATGGCCCTCTTAAATGTTTGTTGAAAATGGGGCCGGGCCCCATTCACCCTCTAAATCATATACTTGTGACGAATATACCTTCGTACTTCAGAACTTTGATTAGTTTTATTAATGACATATGTTTTATTATTGATATGAGCGGTAGACGGGAAAAGTTTAATTCATTGTCGATTAGAACTACATTAAGATTATTTGAATAGATTTGTTTTGGTTTTTAGACAATGAAATTTAGATCTAATATATAAGGGTTATTACGGGAATAGCACATGCACTTGGCTATCCTTTCGTTAATGCCGTGTCGTGACGACAACGATATCAAATCATAGAAAGTTTTAGACATTCCCATTCTGTTCTTGGTCGTGGTAGACAGTACATCTCCAGTGAACATTTAAAAACATATTAGATTGTAATTATATTTTGGTTAAAACTTATAAAACTTTGGTTTAAAAGTTATTAGGTTTTCGCCTCCGCCTATTCTTCTTCTTCTGTTGATTTTTTTTTTTTAGGTTTTCGCCTCTGCAGGGCGAAAACCTATTCTTCCTCTTCTGTTGATTTTTTTTTTAGGTTTTCGCCTCTGCAGGGCGAAAACCTATTGTTCTTCTTCTGTTGATTTTTTTTAAATTATTTTTCCAATTCCACCCATTTTTGTAGCCAGCCTAGCGGCCAGATGAGAAAAGCTACTGCTATGAAATTTTCGGCATGGAGTCACATATATCTGAACTTGTGTCTAAATGGTTAAACTTTTCACTTTTGTTTCTTATTTAGCGACTAGGGGGCGCAATGCATGTTATCACTGTTTGCTAATAACTCAAAAATTTGAAACCTGATTTAGATGCGGTTTTTTACATCCTTGTTGACAGCCCAATCAAATATGATGGAAAATGTGGTTTAGGGCTCAGAAGGGGCAAGTTTGTAACTTGGAACAAACGCTCTACCACTTAAGCTGCTAGTTAAGGCATCTATTAAACAGACATTTAAAGTTTTGGCGAATTTTAGTTTTTAAAATCGAATATAGGTCTATATCGATGAAACAAGCATTGAGCATTTTAAAAATATGCTAGTCATTCCGACCAATCGTATCATGTTTGGTGCTATGAGCATGAAATTCAAAGTGCCGTAATGCCATACCATTACGTAATTAAATCTCAACTTCTTCTTCGTGCTACCTAAATTGTGTTATATATATATATATATATATATATATATATATATATATATATATATATATATATTGAAATGCTCGTACAACATGATCTAAATACTCCGAAATATACTCCAAATGCCGCCAATTCACATGTCCATATTTAAAATCCCCCCCCCTCCCCCACAACGACAAAAAATGTGTCTCGCGTACACCTGTATGGAGAATACTTCATGACACCTGTATGGAGAATACTTCATGACACCTGTATGGAGAATACTTCATGACACCTGTATGGAGAATACTTCATGACACCTGTATGGAGAATACTTCATGACACCTGTATGGAGAATACTTCATGACACCTGTATGGAGAATACTTCATGACACCTGTATGGAGAATACTTCATGACACCTGTATGGAGAATACTTCATAACACCTGTATGGAGAATACTTCATAACACCTGTATGGAGAATACTTCATAACACCTGTATGGAGAATACTTCATGACACCTGTATGGAGAATACTTCATAACACCTATGGAAATACTTTTGTTGGAGAACTTCTAAATACTTCATGACACCTGTATGGAGAATACTTTAGTTGACAATCATTCATAAATGAAAATACATGTTTTTACTTACTTGCAAAGTTCGTATTTTGTTAATGTTCTGTTTGATAATTTAAAACAGGTCTCTTTAGGGCATCTACTTTGCATTTTTACACATAGTTATTATTAATAATTCACAAAATTCCACTCCAGGTTGGCAGCTCTGAGGGCCTCCGAATGTGGTATACACGTCATATCCGGTAGAGCCATAACTATGGAATCGATCCAACCAAATCTTCAAACAGGAACTTTCCCACACACCACTTGTGACTTTCCTGATGAATCAGAACTGTTCATACAGGAATGTGAGGACACTGACACACAGGAAAAGGGCGGGGACAAAAATAGGTTACATTCTGTTTTCAAGTCATGTTGTACGATCGAAAAAAGTCTCTTGAAATACAAGTTTTTCTTCTTGTCATTCGGTGGTGCAATAGGAGCATTTTTTCCATATTGGTCCGTTTACTGCAAACAGATGGGATTAAGTCCCAATCAAATAGGCCTTGTGTCTGGTCTCCGGCCGTTTATTGGTATATGGAGCGGGCCACTGTGGGGATCCATCGCAGACCGTTTCCGTATCCGGAAAATCATTCTTGTATGCAGCACTCTTGGATGGCTTCTTTTCATCACTCCTATAGGGTTCGTTCCTGGTGCTGACTACTCTAATGCCCAATGTTTATTGGTTCGGGACTTTTTAGATCTTCCACCACAAGGAAATGTTACTAATGAAACTGTAAGTGCAGACCTGAGGGAAGAGTTTATGAATCTACACAAACCAAAACTGGATGTGAGTCCAATGGAGAATCTTATGGAATCTCGAGGCTGGATGTACGACAGTTCCGGACTGGCCACCTCCTTTTACGTCGTAATTGTTCTCCTTTTGTTGGGAGAGTTAGTGCAATCACCAACAGGAGCGCTTTCAGATTCAATGTGTTTGGGACATCTGAAAAACAACATTGACAGCTATGGAATACAGAGGGCTTTTGGGTCCATTGGGATAGGAGTAGTGTAAGTATTTGTGTGTAACAGTTGTATTTACTGTACCATATTGAGCAAGTTCTGTTGGACATACTCGAGTTACCTCGATAAAATTGGGCAGGAAGAAAACGCAGCGATTTTAAACACTGTGATAAATTGACACTTACTTAAGTTTACGTACAGCCTGTATTGGGCTGTGTTTGACAGGTGGCAATGTTGTAAGTCACTTAATCGAGTATTTTCCGGAATCAAGCAAACCAAATGTAAAAATGTAAAAACTTAACAACCTCTTGTTTTACCGTTCCCAGTGGCCAATTGGTCATATCGACCGCCCCGGAATCAAGAGGTCGTGGGTTCGATCCACGTCCGCTACCATATCATAAGTTGTGAATGATTACTGTCTAGCTCCTTTGCTTGGCGCTTAGAATATAAGGGTTTTCCAGGACAGGTTGGCCCAGTGTCAGGATAATGAGGGTGGGTGTGGTATTATACCATATGCCTACAGTGTAGCAGCACTATATCTGTCTCAAGTAAATAAAGTCTCCAAATGACTGCACTACTGTCGGCGGGACGTTAAACCCAATGAACAAATAAACACGCAATTCGTTTACAATATTGTCATTGCTTTATTTGTTGTGAAACAGCTATCATTTTATGCCCCGCCAACTCCGTTGCGGGGCATATAGATTTTCAGTCTATGCGTCTAACCGTGCGTCCGTAAATCTTTCCGTCCGTCACAATTCAGGTTCGCCTTTGCGTTTAAGTTTTTCATTTCTAAGAAGATGACTTCACATCTTTGAAAGTAGGTACACATATACATCATGATATATCTATTTAATATTTATGCAAATTTATGGCTGTGACCTATACTTCACGGTTGGTTGAACATGGTAAAACTGATTGTTCTGCCTTAGGTTTACCTTTGCATTTAAGCTTCTTTTTTTCTACGAAGACGATTTCACATCTTCATGAAACTATGTACACATGCACACCATGATAAGAACTTTTTTACTGTTTATGCAAATCTTTTGCTATGACCTATATTTCACGGTTGGACATGATAAAATTGGTTGTTCTGAATTTACGTTTAACTTAATGAAATAGGTTTATTAGGTTATTCGGCCCCAGGTTTACCTCTGTGTTTAAGATTATTTTTCTATAAAGGTAACTTCACATCATCATGAAACTTTGTATAAATGTACATTATTATACGTGTATTTCAAGTTAAGGTGAAATAAAATTGAATAAACAAATCAAGGCTCTCGATCTCAGTTTTAAGTACCGATATACGGCACCATTCCCCGAGCCAAAATGTATCCCTCTACCCAAATTTCTCAAGAAAATTTCCCCTTATAATCGAAAATGTCAGAGCACACCTAATAACAAAAATCCTTGGCGTCGTCGTCGTGAAACTTTAACCTTGGTCATAACTTCTAACCTATTAAAGCTTATGTTATCAAACTTAACATACTTGTTCACTATCACAAGGGCTACATTCTCATCAAGGGCCATAACTATAAGGTCAATTTTAGCCCCTTATTGAATTAGGCTGATTTTTAAAAAAATGGTATGATTATATGGCTCTACAAATAATATGATTCCCAAGTCTATGGTCACAATTATAGGTAGAATTACACGTGTATCTGTTTTTACATTGTTAGATTATTCCTGTGTAATTATTAAGTTTCAGTTTTGCTTCTTTCAGACGCTTTGTCCTATGTGCGTCTTATTATTGAAGGATCTTTATTTTAGAGGATTTGGAAAATCGGATGTTTTAGCGGTGACTTTATTTTGCGCTTCTACCCTGGACTGAAGTTAACCTGTCGTGTAGAAAAGCTACTCTCGGTCATGTGTTTAAAACGATGGATTAATTTTAGCGCGTCAGACTTAAACCGCCAACATATTCAAAATTATCCATCGTCAATATTAGACACACATAGTATACAAATCGAGACTTTTCTTCTCTTTCCACAGGTCTTTTGCAGTCGGTGCTATAGTCAGCAGCACGCGTCACGATATCTACAGATGCGGCGTTAAGGTCACTATCAGCAACTACAAGACTATCTTTATCGTGTTTGCCATCTGCATGGTCTGTTGCACGGTCAGCACTTTCTTCTTCAAGAAAAATGTAAGTTGACGGTGACCTGCACGTTTACTTATACACGTTTTACATGATTAATTGCTATCTTGTCCCGCGATCAATTTTCCCTTCATCTGTGTACAGATGTAACATGTGATACGCTAATTAAAATGAACATGTACATGTAAGTGTTTTGAATACAACAAAAAAGTCCGGCTCAGCCGGAACTCGAAATGTAAATTTGACTGGACAGTATATTATTTGAAGTAAATTAAGTTTCCAAATAAATCAAATAAATGAGACGTAAACCTGCCAAACATAAAAAAGGACTCATTTAAAAGTTTTGTCGTATTTTGGATGTCTTAAGGTAATCCATACATCATTGAATTTGATCATGGTCTATCAAGTGATCGTGGGAATTTTACAGTAAATGCATGCAAGCCTTTTTGGACTTTAGCAAAAAAGCCTGTAACTCCAAAGTCAGTGGATGCTTGCATCTACAGTGATAGTGATATCTTTTTAAGCATTTGAAGGACCATGATTTTAATTTGATGAGGGATTACCTGAAACATACTACAATGCACTTCACACCGTCCAGATATCAGCCGTGTTAGTTTAAAATTTATTTATCCATACACCGATAAAACAAGATGATTACATTAACTTAATTTTATGTAAACTCAATGAAAACGTTTCACATGAAGATTGCATATTAAGATTAGTTGGTTACGTTTTCTAATGATTCACCGGGAGAGGACACCTCTAAATACATGTACTCTCTGAGTAAATTATCCTGATGTTAGATTTACGTCTATGGATTATTTATTCATTGAATCAAACTATTTCGCTGCGTTTATAGACTATTTTACAAGGGGTTCAGCAATACTCGGTATATTTCGGTGATTTAAACTGACGAACCAGTGACTGGAAAAAAAATATCATTAGTATGTTTAATTCCTATTGAACAATGTGTGGAATTTTACACCAGAAATGTTCTAATAGTGGTCTTGGGATGCTAGAAGTATACATGTAGTGGCGTTGGAAATACCAGTATGATGGATAACATTGATAAGACCGTGGATCAATCACATGACAATATCACCAACGCATTTTTAAAAATCACAAAAAAAAGAATGCATATATTAGCTGGGTTATAACATATAACCAGGCATTCTCCCCCACCCCCGGGCTATACCAGTATATTCGGCTTTTAAATTCATGCAACAGCTTTTTATCTATCCTCGTGTTTTGCACCATATTCATTTAATTTGCAAGTCATATTCGAAGTAGTGAACGGAACTCCAAATGAATAAAATGTAATTTTATCAGCAGCATTCAACCGTGTGAATGTACAACTCCGGGCATACCGAGAGATGATGTATTCTGTAAATTAGTATAGCTATAAATGGAGAGAGAGAATATGACCGCCAGTATGACTCATAAACTCAATATTATTTGATGAAGCTTACTAAATGAAAGAAACAATAAAACAATACAATTAAAATGGTCTTAATATGTTCTGAATCTGGGCAAGGCATACTGCTCCCAGTCCCATTATCCTAACACCGGACCAACCGGACCAGGAATTATCCTGTATTTGTGTTAAGTGCCAAGCAGCTAATACGATCTTCCGCTCCCGAGGTGGACGCTCGACCACCGGGGTGGTATTACCATGCTTTGGTTATTTATCTTAGTAAAAATAAATACCAGATTGGTCACGGTGACCGAGTGGTTATAGCGTCCTGGAAACGGGTGTTATGGGTTTGATCCCCGGCCGAGACATACAAATGTCGAAAAAATGGTACTGGTATAGCTCCCGTGCTTGGCGCTCAACATTTAAGTGTAGTTCCAGGACTGGTTGACCCAGTATCAGGATAATGTGACTGGGTGTGGTATCATGTCACATATCTACGTCGTAATATTGCAGTGTGGCAGCGCTATATTTATCTCAAGTAAACATGGTCTCGAAATGTCTAAAATACTGTCGGCTTGACGTTTAACCCAGTAAACAAAGAAAGAAACAAATGCGAAAAGAACGTAACATATATTAATTGTAGACAACTATTTTGCAGGTAAATGATGATGATGATGATAGCAAAGAAAAGAAGAAAGTGAATCCGTTCAAGGTGTTCCGCATGTTCTTGACAGCTCACTATGCCTCATGGTTACTTTGTATGTTCTTCACCGGCGTCTGCAACGGTGTTATCTGGGGGTTTCTTGCCTGGCATCTAGAAAACATTGGTGAGTTCTTGTAAACAGTATTATTTGTGGGTTGTGTCTTGGGGTTTCTTGCCTGGAATCTGGAAAACATTGGTTTCTTGCCTGGTTTCTGTAAACATTGATAAGCTCTTGCAAACGGTATAATCTGGGTGTTTCTTGCCTGGTGTCTGGAAAACATTGATAAACTCTTGCAAACGGTTTAATTTGGGGGCGGGGTTCTTGCCTGGAATCTGGAAAACTTTGGTGAGCTCTTGCAAACTTTGTTTTTATTGTGCTAAAATGTACATGGAAATATATTTTGTCACTATTATTTGCAAGTACATTTATCTATAATTTGAACCTATGGTCTCATTCATGATTACTATCATGTTAAAACAACGGCAATTAATTCCACTGACTAATACCCTGTTATTGTTTATTGGAGAAAGATATTACTTTTAATTCGTATAATGCGCTATTGTGTATTCCAGGTGCTACCCAGTTGCTTCTCGGTGTGGCCCAAAGTATCAGTTTGTTTTCCGAGATGATCATGTTCCTTGTCGTGTTCCGCATCCTTAAAAGAGTCAGCAGTATCACGTTCATGTGTATCGGCCTTTTGGGCTACTCCGTCAGGTTTGCTGTGTTCGCTTCTATACGCAACCCCTGGCTCGTGTTGCCCTTTGAAATACTTCAAGGTAAATAGCGTTTCATTTATTCTTATAACATAGTTGTTAACAGTCCCCGAGGGCGGAATGGTTCAAGCGTCCACATCGGGAGCGATTGGTCGTGGATTCAATCTCCGACCACGACATACCAAATTCGTCAAAGAATGGTACTGGTAGCTCCCTACTTGGCGGTCAGCATATTGACTTGACAACTTGGGTCAGCGTGATCCAATCTTTCTGAAGAAATTTAAAATTTAAGACAAGAATTAACCAATTCACTCTCATTGTTTTGAAAATACCCCACCTGTCCATAAATGTCAATATCATTGTTTTGAAGAAAAAAAATCACCTATCCATATACGTCAATGTGTTTTTTTTATACCTTAGCGTCATTATTTTTCGTTGAAATTAAATTTCGTTGATTCTGTAAATACGCCAATATAGTTGAGAATAGATGTTTATGCTCTATAAAACATGAAGTCTACTAGTATCCGTGGATAAATGCATCCATGAAATCAACGAAAAGTATTCCTACACGAAAATAAATGCTTATTCTGTATCCGTGGTGTGCTCGACAACTTTTGCAAATGTATGGTTTTCTCAGAAAATTTTATTTAAAGTTTTTCTCTAGTTATTGTAAAACAAAAAACATCCTGTCAAAATCTACTTAATTTCACGGTCTATGCACACTCTAAATAACTATTCGTAAGACTATCGCTAAAGTTCGCACCCTTAATGAAAATGTAAATGCGGTAATTTCACATTGTTATCCCCCGCCGAAGGTCGAAGGCGGCGGGGGATATGGTAATAGTCTCCATCCGTCCGTCCCCCATTTTTGTCCGGAGCATAACTCAAAAGTATTTGAGGTATCAACTTGATATATCATAGGTGGATAGATCTCATTGAGGAGGAGTGCAGTGCACAAGAAGATAACTCTACCTTTCATAACATTTAGTTATTGCCTTTGGTTATTTTTATGCCCCCACAAAGTGGGGTGCATATAGCGTTGCACTTGTCCGTCCGTCCGTCAGTCCGTCAGTCCGTCCGTACGTCCCGAAATCTTGTGAACGCAACTCCTCTTAAACCGGATGGCAGATTTTGCTTAAACTTCCAGGGATGAACAACCTTAATGTGTAGATGGTAGTAAAGAAAGGAATTTTCGCGGCGACCAAATTTAACAGAATTATGGCCCTTTGTTGATTTGTTCACTATATACCATATAGAAATTTTGTGAACGCAACTCCTCTTCAACCGGATGGCAGATTTTGCTTAAACTTCCAGGGATGAACAACCTTAATGTGTAGATGGTAGTAAAGAAAGGAATTTTCGCGGCGACCAAATTTAACAGAATTATGGCCCTTTGTTGATTTGTTCACTATATACCATATAGAAATTTTGTGAACGCAACTCCTCTTCAACCGGATGGCAGATTTTGCTTAAACTTCCAGGGATGAACAACCTTAATGTGTAGATGGAAGTAAAGGAAGGAATTTTCGCGGCGACCAAATTTAACAGAAATATGGCCCTTTGTTGATTTTTTCACTATATACCATATAGAAATTTTGTGAACGCAACTCCTCTTCAACCGGATGGCAGATTTTGCTTAAACTTCCAGGGATGAACAACCTTAATGTGTAGATGGAAGTAAAGGAAGGAATTTATTACTGATGATACATGTTCAAATGAAGTTCACTTGGATAAATACTTACATGTTTTTGCTACAAATGCAAAAGTTGATGCATACAACGTTCAAATGCTGAATCAGCTTTCAAGTGAAAAAATACATCTTAATGCTACTGACAGAATACCATTATCATTGAAAAATTACCGGTTGTCAGACGATGAAAAACATACTGGCGGACTTGCTAAAGTCATTACCATTGCAGTTGGAGCGAGAGTCATTCTCACAAGAAATGTTGATGTGTCTGACGGTCTAACAAATGGAACTCAGGGCATTGTGAGAGAAATAAAGTTCTTATCAATTAACAAACCAATTGCCATCATGATTCTGTTTGATTCACCAAGTGTAGGGAAGAATGCTCGTCTCAACAGTAAAGTTGATCTGTCTGCATACAAAGAACCAGTTGTACCAATTTCTCAAACAGAAGCAACATTCTCCCCGACTCGTTCAAAAGCAACAGTAATCAGGAAACAGTTTCCAGTTAGATTGTGCTGGGCAACATCAATACACAAAGTGCAGGGGGCAACGCTGGACAATATTGTTGTTTCATTTGAAAACCGTTTCAATTCTGGGCAAGCCTATGTTGCCCTGAGTAGGGTGAAAAAATTGAACCAACTCCATTTAATAAGTTTTGATGAAAAGAAAATTGTCACAAGTTCTCACGTAAAGAAAGAAATGGAACGAATGAAGAAGGACACATTTCACCCAAATCCTTTTAAATCGCTTTCAGCAAATGCAAATTTGACTGTTGCTTTGTTAAATGCAAGATCAGCTAGGAATCATTTTACAGATATCATGTGTCATCCAGTTTTAAAGATAGCAGATATAGTGTGCTTAACAGAAGCAAATGTCTACCATGACCAGATCAGATACTACCAACGTGAGGGCTGGACCCTGAAATGCTTAGAAAAGTCATCAGTTTGTAACTGCCATGGAATTCTGTTTTACTGTTCTGAAAACATTCCAGTTGTATCATCAACTACATCTTACCAACCTCATATGGAACAGCTGTTTGTTGAATTATCTTCAAAACCTGGTGTCAGCTCAATACAGGTACTCTATCGATCTCCATCAACAGCACCTGCCACATTTATTACAGATCTTACCAGCACAGTATACGATACGCAACCTGACATAATCCTAGGTGATTTCAACATCAACGTTGATTCAGTTTGGTACAGAAGACTATCTGAATCTCTGCTTAATTATCGCCAGTGTGTGACATTACCAACACACTTAAGTGGATCTATTATTGATCTTGTCTATGTAAAAGATGAGTTGCCACAGCCAAAAGTAACTGTATACCCAACATATTTCTCTGATCACAGCATTGTGTTCCTGCAGTTTTAGGAGACCAGACATGTGTTTCAAAGTTTTGTTTTATTCAGACACTAATATTGTATTCCATCTGTAAAGAAACCAAATATGATGCCTCAAGAGTTAGGTAACTTTTTTATCATTAATACATAATTGAGGAAATTTCAACTGAAACGCTATAATAAGAACAGAATTTTGTAGACATTAAATGAAGCTGCTCTTGTTTACGAGCACATCTGCACAGTGGGGGCATCCGTGTCCTTTGGACACAGTTCTAGTTCAGACTTAATTTTTGTCCACAGCATAATTAAAAAAAAAGTATTTGAGATATCAACTTGAAACTTGGAACTTCATTGGTGGATATATCTTATTGGGGAGGAGTGCAGAGCACAAGAATGATAACTCTACCTTTCATAGTTTTTAAGTTATTGCCCTTTGTTATTTTTCAGGGCTTAATTTTTGTCCAGAGCATAATTAAAAAAAAGTATTTGAGATATCAACTTGAAACTTGGAACTTCATTGGTGGATAGATCTTATTGGGGAGGAGTGCAGAGCACAAGAATGATTACTCTACCTTTCATAGTTTTTTAGTTATTGCCCTTTTTTATTTTTCAGGGCTTAATTTTTGTCCAGAGCATAAGTAAAAAAGTATTTGAGATATCAACTTGAAACTTCATATGTGTATAGATCTCATTGAGGAGGAGTGCAGTGCATAAGAATGATAACTCTACTTTTCATATTTTTTGAGTTATTGCCCTTTGTTATTTTTCAGACCTTTTATTTTTGTCTGGAACCATAAGTTAAAAGGTATTTGAGGTATCAGCTTGGAACTTCATAGGTGGATAAATCTTATTGGGGAGGAGTGCAAAGCACAAGAATGATAACTCTACCTTTCATAATGTTTGAGTTATTTTTCAGGCTTAATTTTTGTCACAGTGACCTTATCATTTTAGCTATTGACCTCAAAATAGGGGAATTGGTAGGTCTTCTATATCTATAATCACTTCAAACATCAGTCTTCATTACCAAAATTCTACTTTTAAAAATGTTGTTGTTGTTGTATTGGGGTTTAGTATTTCAAACATAAAGCGACGTCCAGCTAATTACAGGTGGAGGAAGACCCCGGGTACACAGAGGTACCTGGGTAGAACCACCGACCTACCGCAAGCTTTAAAAGTGAGATATTCTACTCTCCAATACATCTAAAGAGCAAACATTCGGCGGGGGATGGCCATGTCATATGACTCTTGTTAATTTTGTTTAAAAAACAGTCTGATGCATTTTCCCCACAGCCCAGAGATTAGATCGACGAACTAGGAAATATCATATTTGAGCTCTACATCTGGATTTTTTTTACAAAACTAAATAGACTAAAGGTGAAGGAGTTTCATGATTTTCTAAAATGAATATATTTTATTGGGTTTAACGTCCACCGACAGTAATTCAGTCATTCGGAGACGATGTCTACTTGAGACAGATATAGTGTCACACTGCTTTATCATGCCCGATGTGGCAAGGGAGCTATACCAGTACCATTTGTTACGACATTGGTATATCGCGGCCGGGGATCAAACCCACGATCTAATCTAACCACTCGGCCACCGGGGACTGTTTGTCATTTGTTCTAGCTAGATCATCTTTTCCAGTGATAAACTTGATCTTTTGATAGTCGAGTATACAGTCCGTTTGGAAATGTTTTCTAAGACGCCACTCGTATAGAGAAAACTAAACGTGATATTTGAAGCTTGTGAAAAATATGCTCATGTATAAAACAAGATAATTATCTTGCCATTATATTTTATTTTTCAATATCTCTCTATTATAAATAACAGTATACATGAAATTACTGTATGAGGATGTTGAATAACTTTCATTATTCGCTTCATTAAATTGTCAGAGTGTATTTCAGCCATCGATTTGCAGGCAAAATAATGTAAACATTTTATAACCTTGAAATAATCCGCTTCGTCAGTTTTATGGCTTTCCAGTACCTCCGCCTACTGAGAGGTGATTGGCACATCCGTTTATTCTGTAATTTGTTTTAATAATTTGGTGATTTTTATTAAAAAAGAAAAAAAAAGAGGATTCCAGTTTTAACCTCGGTCCTGTGCAGAAGTTTGATTTCATATATCGTCTTATACAGAATACATGTATTGTATATTACTGATTGATTGGATTTCTGTGTTGAAATATAATTCTTTAACAACACAAAGACATTGTGTATTTTATACTCCCTACTAATGTAACCACGGAGAGAGAAGTATACTCAGCAAAACTAGAAACGTCCCTGTTTTATAGCCGGTATGTGTAGTGGCTACATGTTCAATGTACATGTATTTTAAACCCTGGCGATGTTCAGAATATGATCGTGTACAGTTTACCCGTTACGCATGGTTCACATATCGGCCAGTAACCGGAACGGTTTTGCACATGCACGCTATGCATGTCATCCATATATTGATTCAGTTCATGTTGTACCATTCATGCGAAAGGGGCTATTCTGAAAATTAAATTTTCTTTAATTTTTCACTGTTTTCGATATGCCACGGATTTCCGAAAACGAGCGAAATTAGGCAATTGGGATGCTTGCGGAAGGGATGTCCGCCATGGTAGTCGCGCGTCAGTTCGGATGCTGTCGGAAGACGATTTATTGTCTTGCAGCCCGGTATCAGCAGACTGGGGCTGTTCACGACCGGCAGCGACCTGGTAGGCCTCGTGTAACGACGGCTATAGCCGATCGTTCCATTACGTTGACGCACTTACGTCAACGTCAATTGGCAGCCACAGTCACTGCTAGGCAATACGGTGTCTCAGGGCAGACCATTCGCAACCGGTTGCGTCGTAACGAGTCAACCAATCAGGGCACGTCGCCTTAACACTGGTCAGATAATGACCCAACGTCACCGTGCTGCCAGGCTGTTACGGGCGCAACGTCATCTGAACTGGAGAAGGGCTGACTGGATCCGAGGTTTGTTCACCGATGAATCTTGGTTCACAGTTAGTTCACAGTACAGGCGTAAAATGAAAGATTCACCGATTGTTGCATTGTTGAGAAGAACAGGATAGGGAGGGAGCGTAATGGTCTGGGGTGGGATCATGGGAAACCGGAAGACAGATTTGGTTGTTGTACAGGGCAACATTAATGCACAGCGTTATGTTGCAGACGTGCTAAATGCATATACCTTACCATTTATTCGTCAGCATTGTCCTGGTGTAACATTAATGCAGGACAATGCCCGCCCTCATGTAGCCAAGGTCACCACTCAATTTTTGCAGCAAAACAATCTCAACGCCATGTCATGGCCCGCGATTTCCCCGTATCTCAACCCCATTGAGCACATGTGGGATCAGCTGGGCCGCAAAGCACGAGCTAACCATCAGATTGACAATGTTCGCGATCTTACACGGGCGTTACAACAGGAATGGAGGAATTTGCCGAACGCACTGGTATTGCGTTACGTTACATCGATGCGGCAGAGGATCATTGCATTCATGCAAAAGGTGGCCACACTCGGTACTTACGAGATTTACTGGATGTGCCACATTTCTTATTGAAATTTCATCTCTAAACATTCAATAACACCTTTCTTAGTTTTTGTGGGTTTTTTTATTTTGACCCCTACCTCTCTTGACCGGTTATCTCTCAAAAAGTTAACAAGCTAGCCTGATGCAATTAATTGGTTTTGATATAGAAATGAATGAACTTGTTTTCCGTTTTGATTCATAAATGTAACCTTTTTGGTTTTCGATAAATCTTTCCGGAAATATGAAGGGACGTTTCTAGTTTTGCTGAGTATATTTCGGAGTACATTAATTTTAATAATCTAATTTCACCGGGTTACCAACATTAATTAGGCACATTAATTATAACATTTCCCGTCCCAAAACATCATTTGATTTATACAAATTTTATTGCCAGTTACAAAATATTGATACAGATTACAATTTACAAACAGAATAGATGTTACAATGGTTGACAAAAGTTCTCAAACTTAGATTCGACTCTCCCCCGACAAGAGAATACATGTAAATAAAATATGACGGGAATATGCATATGTACTTGTCAGATAGTAATAATGGTAACACTACTACTAATGATAATGATAGTAATAGTAACCAAAAAAGAAAAGAAAACATTTAGCGTGTAAAAAACATCATTTAATTATAGGGGTACATTTCAAATACGTGTTTGTGTCAATCTCATTAAAAGCATATCCTAATTTGCACTCTTCTACTGTCCGCGATTAGGATCTGACAACATCGCATTAGGGGTCACGTCAGATTGACCTTTTAAGTAATTTATATGCATAAACAAAAGCTGGATTTTTAAACCAATTAAAAAGCGCGTTTCTGACTTCGGTAAAACATTTGTCACGGGGTGAGAAAAATGTGAAGCTTGACCAGGACTAGAACCCGGGGCCCTTTGCTTACAGGGCGAATGCCCTACCGAATGAGCTACCGCTCTACCGAATGAGCTACTCGGCCACTTAGACATGTGAGATTGATGCGGTTACTTCCCCTTGATATACCGAACGATTCTGTAGCCGCCGATTTTATTGCCTTCTACAAATGTCAATCTGAGACGACCCTTTATACGATGTGGTCAGATCCAGTTAGCATACTGAATCTGATTTTAACGAGGTGTTTTGGTTTTGTGGCAGCTTTCATACTTGCATGGGTGTAAGAGAAAAAAGTAAATCTTTACATTTCCTACCTCTGACTGACATGACATTTCTGAATGAAAAGATCTTTTACATCGCCTCCCACATCATATTTATCATAAATAGATGCTACAGTTGTGTTTTCCATCAAATTTGAATTTACAAAATGCAGAGAGAAAGTGGATGAACATGTGAACACATACTTCTGTTTGATTAATATAACCTAGCTGGTCCGATACGCTCTTGAAATAGTTTGTTGGTAGAGTTGATGAAATGCAATAACTTCTAGAATATTGAAATCAGAAGGACTGGTAACTATACATATGTAAATGAATAAGAATGTTACAATAGTTTTGCACCAATTATAAGAGTTAGCCTACTAGAATTAAAAGAATATGTAGTACTTCAGTTGTAATTGTATAGGACTATTATTTCTATTTAAACGTTGTTGTTTTTTAGCTCACCTGAGCAAAGCTCAGGGTGAGCTGTTGTGATCCCGTGAGTGTCCGTCGTGCGGTGTGCGTCGTCCGTCGTGCCGTGTGCGTCGTGCGTTGTCAACAATTTAGTGCTTATACTTTATCACCTTCATTTCGTAAGCAATGATCTTTACACTTTAAGGCAATGTTTATAATGGCCATAATGTCTCGATTGAGTTCGATTATGGCTGCGATCGGTCTATTAGGTCAAGAGTTATGCCCCCTTTAATATAAAAAATGCCTGATTTCACTTTGTTTACACTCTAGCATCTTCATCTTTTGAGCAATCATCTTAAAACTTTATGACAATGTTTATGACCATAATCTCTCGATCGAGTTTGATTATGGCTGAGATTGGCCAATTAGGTCATGAGTTATGCCCCTTTTAATATATAAATTTCACATTGTTTACACCCTAGTGTCTTCATTTTTTTAGAAATCTTTTTCAACCTTTAAGACAATGTTTATGACCATAAGCTCGCAATCGGGTTCAATTATAACTGATATTGGCTAGTTCATTTAGGAGTTATGCCCCTTTCACTATCTACTTTGTTTGCACTCTAGCATCTTTATTTCTTAAGCAATCATCGTTCTCAGGTGAGCAATTAAGGGACATCTTGGCCCTCTTGTTTATGTCTAATTTTATATTTCAGGATTTTATCTGAGGGATTTTTTTACTGTTTATAAAATAATTTTCTGTAGTTTTTTAGCACAAACATATCTCTACGTTTCTAATGTGATATTTTCCTTTTATCGTAGGGGCCACATTTGCCGGGGTGTGGTCGGCCTTCGTGAAGTACATGTGTTCTCAAGTACCGGAAGAATACTCAGGAACTCTACAAGGGTTCCTACACAGCGTATACTGGGGTCTAGGAAGCGGCAGCGGGCACCTTATAAGCGGGGTCATGATTGAACACCTGGGTGCTCGCCTCACTTTCTGGATCTTTTCGGGCTTGTCTTTTACTAACATGGTTGTCTTCGTTATCATTCAAAAAGTGGGTGTATTTACGATTCTCTTTGGTGAAAGATTAAGATATTTTTAATTAAAGATATTATTTATCATTCACCTTAAATGATACAATATTATCATTCTTAATCTTGAATAGTGAAAGATTAAGATATTTTATTTTTAATGAAAGATTATTTATATCATAACCTACACCATGAATGGTAGTTAGTTATTATTTTTACTGCAAGAGAATATTTACTGTACATTTAACGCCGCGTTGACTCAGTCGGGTTGAAATGATATGTGACGTCATACCTGTAGAAATAGCGTCATATTGTATGGCAAGTTTCAATGACACGAGAGAGAAATATTATAGAAATCATGAAACTTTGGCCTGAAATAATTGTTTGAGTTGATTTAGCTCTCTTAGTCATCCAATGATAACGCTGCATTCCTATATATTTTTATGTGTTAATTTGTATAGAAAACCAAGCTCAGTACTGTATCAAATTTATCTCATAGTCGCCTGCTATTTTTCTTAGTACTAAAGTAACAGCACGTTTGGTTATTGGGTTAACGTCCCAGCGACAGTAGTTCAGTCATTTTGAGACTATGTCTACTTGAGACAGATATAGTGCTGTCACACTGCAGTTTCACGCCGTAGACATGTGGACTGGGATCGAACCCACGACCTTCCGATTCCGGTGCGGACGCTCTTACCACTCGGCCATCGGGACCGGTAGCAGCGCGTTTGTAAATTAGTCATCTGAAATAGAAGCCAAATAAAACAAGCCACAAAGTATGTTAGTGTGGCATCCGTAATTGCTCTACAGAGATAAGAAACATTCTCGGGTCGCTATCGCTCCCGCCGAAGTGTCTTATTTCTTGACTTGACTATTTGAGTTGACCGTCGCTGCGACAATATTTCAATCATATAGCGACGTCCAGCTAATTACAGGTGGAGGAAGACCCCGAATGCACGGAGGCACCCGAGTAGAACCACCGACCTACCGCACGCCAGTTGGAAGGCTTCATCACATGAAAATCCGAATGACCCTGCCGGGATTCGAACCCACGCGGTGAAGGGCTGAGTGAGTGTTAAAGTCAGCGACTTTACCCTCTTGGTCACGGAGGCCCCCGTCTTATTTCTGTAGAGCAACACAGATAAATACTTTGTGTACTAAGAAGCCAACGGTGACATTTTAAAAATAACTTATTAAGATAAGTTTTAACTAAATATACGTGTCTACGTCTATTGGAAAACAATTTCTTACAAAACCTACACTAAACTCTCTCGACGGTTTTGGGTTGGACCAGTACTCTGTGCACGGGAAGGACATGGGAAAGCATTGCCTCCAGTGAGGTTCGAAATTCGCAGTTATATATGTTACCATTGGATCAAGGCGCCCTCTACACTACGGCCGAAATAAAATTTCCTCATGTTTGATTCCACCAGCCATACTTAGCACTAAGAAATACTTCAATTATAAGCGGCGAATTTCATAATTCTTGTTCCTGTAATATAAGTACCCAAATAATTAATACGCAATATTCAAATACATGACTAAATTGACACACAGTACCTAAAAAATTAACCAAATCAGTAATAATTTCCTGAATGACTGAAGAGAAAGCCTGTCGCATTGACATTTAGGATTCATGCTTTCTTTCATTTTAAACACAACTTAGTCCATTTACAATGTCAAAGTAATGTTGTTGTTGTTGTTGTTGTATTGGGGTTTACCGTCGCTGCGATAGTATTTCAATCATATAGCGACGTCCAGCTAATTACAGGTGGAGGAAGACCCTGAGTACACAGATGTACCCGGGTAGAACCACCGACCTACCGCAAGCCAGCTGAAAGGCTTCCTCACATGAAAAATCCGAAGTCCCTATCGGGATTCGAACCCGCAGCGTTGAGGAGCTGAGAGATTTGTAGTCCACGACTGTAACCGCTCGGCCACGGCGGCCCCTCAAAGTTGTGTAAAAACGCGATTCTCAAAACAGTGCCACCTTCCTTTTTTATAATATAACCATTATACAATATGATTCATCCGATTCAACTTCGAGCCTCTGTGCCAACATCATTTTCAACAACCTTTTGCATATGTTCAAGTGTGTTCAAACTAAGTAAATGCTATAAATAACTCATCATGTTAGTCAATAATGTAAGACAACCTCAGGGGCAATGCCAAAGTACGTAGTATAAACACCAATTATTCAAACTTCCTGTCTCGGCCAAAAACATAATGTATGTCATAGAAAAACTTGAGTACTTATATGTAGTCCAAGTTATTACAGGGGCCGCCGTGGCCGAGCGGTTACAGTCGTGGACTACAAATCTCTCAGCTCCTCAACGCTGCGGGTTCGAATCCCGGTAGGGACTTCGGATTTTTCATGTGAGGAAGCCTTTCAGCTGGCTTGCGGTAGGTCGGTGGTTCTACCCGGGTACCTCTGTGTACTCGGGGTCTTCCTCCACCTGTAATTAGCTGGACGTCGCTATATGGTTGAAATACTATCGCAGCGACGGTAAACCCCCAATACAACAACAACAACAACAAGTTATTACAGCACCCGCCCGGGACATTGGGTCGTTAGTTCAAGATCCGAAGGCGACATTTCAAAGTCGTGAAAAGTAGTAGTAACTTCTTACCTGGCGGTAACTTGGACTGAAAATAGGTCTGCCCGTTGTCTTTATTTGTGAGGGATAGTAAAAACAGTGCAGTATGCTACATATCAACCGAGTGATATTGAAACACTTGCAAAGCGTTTTTTGGCTAGATATCTCTATTTTTTCTCAAAAAAAAAAAAAATAGAATCGGAAAAAATGCTCTTTCGAGATCAATTATGAAAATATATGTCAGAGCGTATATTTTTATAAATAAGTTTAGGGAAAAAAATGTTCCAAAAAATTCACCAACTTGAGTTACTTTGAGAATTATTGTCGGAAGGGCATTTTCGATTCTTTCCGTAAATCTCAATATATTGCTGAGAAATGAAATGAGGCTTGAATGATTTGTGCATCCTTGATTAACTACTTGTATGTACAATTTATTGCACCATTATTTTGTTATGGAAAGAAATTTTGTTTCATTTTCCATTAGTGCTTTGCAATTTCATTGATCAAATCGCGCTCTCATGTTGACATATTTCCGTGTGGTTTGTTTGTTTGTTGTTTTTAGCGTCTAACGCTCCACCGACAATATTTTATTTTCCATGTAGGGTCAGTAGAAACAGTATGTAGTTTAAATGAAGAAAACTATAGGAAAGTATCGATGAATCAATCAATATACCCAATAATTAATAATAATATTTATGCCAATGTCTGTTTGTAATTATTTCCAAAATTACTGGATTGTCGAAACTGCAGAAAACACAACTGACAGCTGATCCTAAATTCTTTATGGAGACAAATATATACTGTACCTTTCATGGAAACTGTCCAAACATAAACCATAATCCCGTTTTGGTGATAATGGATAAGTAAACTTATAGTTATGTTCCTTTGCTTCTCTGTACAAAGGCTTGCATTTACTATAAAATTTCCACGACCACTTGATGAACCATGATCACAATTTAATGATGTATGGATTACCTTAACATGTAGTACTTCCTAACTAATGTATATTTTCATGTTTCTTTTACAGTGCTCTAAGCGTCAAGATGTATTCAAAGACTATACAACTATTCCCGAAGAGGACACAACAAATGAGGATCCTTTATGACCAAGGTGTTAGGAAGAACTGGGTGATATAACTGCCTGGGTTGAAGTCATATCATCTCTTGTGAAGAGACATTTTTCCGGGGTAGAGGACTATCAGGGAAGCAAACTCCTCACAGTGATCTCCCTTGCAAGCAAAAAAAAAAAAAATCACTGCCGTCACAAATGTCACGTGATGTTAGTAAACTAACAAAATGGCGTCTCCGTCTGCTGTCGCACTATCAAAAATATTTTTCAAAATGATTTTTATTTTTTACCACGAGTCGATATTTGATGTTCATAATAGAAAATATACTTAGGGAAATGACACTCGTATTAAAAATACATTTTTGGGAAAAAAGAAAAAAATAGCTAAATTCTGTTAATTTTTACTTGTGGTGGCAGTGGTTATCAACAACTGTAAGGGGAGGTAACTACTGCGTGGAGTTTGTCAGGGAAGATCCAGCAAAATACACCAGCAACGTGTTTACTTAAAATTATTTGATTCGGTACTGACCCTACACGGAAATATAGGGCTTGGTAATGCTTATGGGGGGGGGGTGGCGTTAGTGGACTCCCCTATGAATATTACTGACTTCCTATATTTCCGTGTAGGATCCATACCCAACCATATAATTGGTTTCATCATCTACATTTTACCAAGTCAAATAACTGTAAATTTTGTTTTCTTCGTTTCAACCTCTACCGACCCTATATTTATTTCTACTTACCCTACATACAAATATATACACGGTCACCGCGTGATCGCGATTGATTCGACCAATGAAAGCTCAAGATACTTGTGGGAGATGAAACAAAATCAATTGATGTTTTCTTTCTTTGGTTATATCAAATACTCATTTTAATTACTCATATGTTTACATTGTCTAACATTCCAAAAAAACATTTTCTGCATTATTATCATTATTTTTATATTGTTATTATACTCTCTTTTTTATAGTATCTGAACCATTAGAGATTTATTTGAGACAGATTTTTTAAAGTGTCAAGGCACTCATGTTTTACGATCTTTTTAAGGACAATGCTGATAAGAAATGTGACACTTTTTAATAAAAAAAATCATTTGAAATTAATTCAATGTAATATTTTTTTTACGAAGGTAGCCCGTATTTTGTACTTTATTAATGATGTACCCTTTATAAACTTTGTTAATATTTGTTTTTTGTTTTTTTATTTCCATTCCTTTCATATAAATTGTGCCATTTTTCAGTACATTTTACATATATTTGTTGTTTAAACATGCTTAATATTATGTAGGAGGTCACGCCATTTTTTATTTCTTGAAGTTCAAATGTTTTGAAAGGATTATAGCATTAGAAAAACTCTCTCACATTTCAGATGTGACAATACAACAAAACAAACCTGATAATGACATCACCATTGAAGAGATAAAAATAAGCTACAAAGTGACTGTACGCTGTCACGGATTCTCTCCCCTGACGCTTCATGTAACATTTGTGTAAAAATAAAACTTGTAGCAGACAACACAGATATAGTGTAGTTCAGTCACATGTTAGCCACGTGGCAGGGCTATATAGCCGGATATGGCATCACACAATGCTCATTATTATTTAATGACCAAATCAGATATCGTTATTCGGAATATTGGATAAGCACTGTTTGGACAGAGATCAGCAAAAAGAGGTGTAAAATGGAATTTTCTTCAAGCTTTAATAATATTTATTGCACCATATAATGCGAAACAATACCCTTCAGTTGCGTTGTTGACTAATTATTTTAGTTCAGATATGTTAATATCTTTAACATTGTTGACTTTGTCAGATTCTGTTTGAAGGGTACTTTATTTCAATCCTCCATAAATATGAAGAGTACAAATTTCAACAAACATAGAACATGAAGTATACACAGATATAATATAGCATATCAAAGCACAATTAACTACATACTGTATATGCAAACTCCGCCGCAGTAGTTACCTCCCCTTACAGTTGTCGATAAAGTAGCGTAACGTGACGTAACCGGTGCGCGGAGTTTGACTGTATTTGATGTAGATCACACTGATAAAAAGTTATAGTATTGTTAATCATATATAATTTTAAATCACTTATACAGGATCTAGATACGAAAGCGAAAATACTAGAACCAAAAGTGACAATCACACATATATATATATATATATATATATATATATATATATAACACAAACATATATACATATACACACTATACATACACACACACACACACATATATATATATACATATACATACATATACACATACACACATAAACAACATACATGATACAAAATCAAAATTCTTTACTTATTTCTTTTTGTGCGCACCTACATTAACAATGCTCTGACCCAGGAGAAGATTATGAATACTTTGTGTACAGTTCCTAATGAATCATATTACACAAAGCTTTTGCCAAAAATTCATTATTAAATGTCAGTAGGAAACATACAGCTAACTTAGTCATAATCACACACTGGCTATGAGCATCTTGCCTCGTCATTCTGATATATTCCCTCAATTCACAATTATCTATAATAAAATCCCAGAGTGTGCCTCTTAATTCGGTGACCCTGTCACAAAATTGTATTTGGTGTACAATATAATTGCCTGTTCGCACACCACACCTTCTACATATCCTAACAAAAGGTCTAGAGATTAAATGTCCAGTAATAAACAACAAACCTCTGCAGTATGGAGTTTTATTTGCGTCACCTCTTGACATTGTCCATAATGGTGAGGAATTACCATCAATCAAAACAATACTGTGTAGACTACCCAATTCATCATCTGTAGTCTGTAACCTGACCCGTTCGTTCTGTTCATTATGAAACAGACATTTCTTTAAAATAACCTTCCAAGGAAACTGTCCGGACATCAAATAGAAATTTAAAACATCCAGGAGTCTATATTTCTGTAGAATTCGGTATATATCAGGAATATACCCTCGGTTCTGGATCTCTGTAAAGTTCCAAAATCTAACAAGTCTGTCTATAAATATTTGTTTGGCAAGATATTTACATTCCAATCTACACAACTGACCAAGAAATTGTAGTTTTTTATAATCAATCATGGTTTCAATACACATGAGTTGATTAGAGATAAAATAAAATCTGTATTAAAAAAAAACAACCTTGGAAATGATTGGAGAAGTTTGACACAGAAACGATGTGCTTTTTCAGCTTGTTCACGTCAGTATGTGTAAGATCATTCCATAATTCGCATCCATATAGTGCCTTTGGTATCACTACAGTATTATAAATAGTCTTCATGGTAAGTGGACTTAGTGACTTTGGGTGCAGACCGCTATTACAAACTGTAAGAAATGTCCCTCGTAACTATGCATATATTGTCAGCCCAATTCGTAATTTATTCCACAGCGATGTTCCAGATACCGTCTAATTTCCAAACCAAAACTATAGTTGATATGACCCAAGTGCTCTATCTTCTGGTGATATTAATTTAAATGATAACAAGAAATATCTTTTAAAACACGTCAGATATTCTATGTTGGTAGGGATAAAGTAATGATGAATGTAAAAATGGTTATATAATGTAACCGCAGTCGGCGGCGTAAACATTATTGAAATGAAACGTACTATAACTGTTTTCAGTCATACGCAGACGTTGAAATAGACCATAATATACTATAGATGTTTTTAATGTTCGGTCCGAAACAGGTCTCAATGTGCATCATTTGAGAAGTGTTTTGATAAAACAACTATATATTTATCAAGGAATCTTTAATTTAGTCGGAATACTTTATCAAAAGTTCGTAAATACAATACATACGATAAATTTCAGCTAGTTGTCATCTCAACAAACAGTTGTAAGTTATCCTTTTTCCCCCAAGTATAGGTACATTCTACCAATGCAAATCGTTCAAAAACCTTGCGTCATTATTCGTAAATAGGTCAAAAGTGAGGTTAGACAGCTACGCCGCAAAACAACAACAAAGATCATTACAGACGCCATTTAATGTTGATGCATTGCGCATGCGTACGCTTTTTTACTCTCTTCAATTTCGTAGATTGGATGATTTGACAGTAGCATTATCTTTGTATTCATAAACAGTGCAGTATACTTGAAAGTTCAAATGCACACCTTTCCTTCATATCAATATTTAATGTATTAAAAATTTTTTTTTATTAAATTTCGTTTATTATTTTCCTAAGGAATTCTTTGGTACATTTATTCGCGGATCTATGTACAAGAATACGTGAGGTCTATAAAAGAGACAAGTTTTCATGTGGATAAATATTCATGGATACAACCCTCTACGAAATCAACGAAGATTAGTGTCCCACGAAAATTAATGATATCACACTAAAGCAATTGTTTTGTTGTTGTTGTTGTTGTATTGGGGTTTACCGTCGCTGCGATAGTATTTCAATCATATAGCGACGTCCAGCTGATTACCAATTGTTTTGTACTGAGACGCAAGACCACCTTATTTGGCGTATTATTACGATTTTTTTTGCAAAAAATTTGGTTTAATTAATTGAGATTAAGTAAAGGCAATAGTTTTAGGTTTATTTTCGTTAAGTTAGTTTTATTTCAGAATTGTTTTGTTAAAAGCCGAAGGAATTTCGGCTCTATATAAAAATATCTTTCTATTTTGCTGAATACTATATGACGTCATATAATGATTACCTGTGATGTCGGTGTTAAATTACGATATGACCGGTCACGGTGGCCGAGTGTTAAGAGCATCTGTTTTTACCTTTAGGTTCTGAGTGTGACCCCTAACCGCGACATAAAGTCATTTACTATAGAACATGTATATTGACTTTGTGATTGGTGCTCAGCACAGAAGAGATAAAAAAGACTTAACTACTGTCGGTGGGACTTTAAACCAACGCAAAAAAGTAAGGATAGTTCCTGGACTAGTCGATCCAGTGCCATGTAAATGTAGATGTTGCTTGTCTAACGGCGTGATAGCGCCGTCAACACTGTATTCGTGTCATGTAGACAAACGTTCAACCGTGACTGAAATACCGTCCGTGGAACAGGACACCCACGCCAACAATTAACTTTTAATGTAATCCCGCATCATTAAAGTTTGTTTGCTGGGTTTAACGTCCCACCGATAGTATTTCAGTCATTTGGAGACGATGTCTACTTGAGACAAATATAGTGCTTCCACACTTCAGTATCACGCCGTACACATGTGGAATGATACCACACCCAGTCACATTATCCTGACACCGGTTCAACCAGTCTTGCAACTACCCTTATATACTGAGCGCCAAGCAAGGGAGCTATAACAGTACCAAGTTTTACGACTTTGGAATGCCGCGGCCAGGGATCGAACCCACGACCTCCCGCTTCCGAGGCAGAGTTTCTCTCGTCTTTTTAAAGTTAAATTATGTCTCAAAGTCATGTGATGTTACTTGAAATAGTTTTTAAGAAATGAAATATCTATGTATGTCTTTTTTAACATAAAAGAAATAAAGAACTTTAAATCTGGTATTTTGTTTCGTCTTACTCAAAATTTCTAATTTTCTGCCAAGAGGGTAAAGTCGCACACTTAAACACTCACTCAGCCCCTTACTGCGTGGGTTCGAGTCCCGGCAGGGTCATGTGAGGAAGCCTACCAGCTGGCTTGCGATATGACGGTGGTTCTACACGGATGCCTCAATGCATTCAGGGTCTTCCTCCATCTGTAATGAGCTGGACGTCGCAATATGACTGATATACTGTCGCAGAGACAGTTCACTAAAATCAATCAATCAATCTAAAATTCTACCATAAATTCAAATTGACACCAGGTCGAAAACACCACCAACTACAACAACCAACAAAAAAAAAAAAAAACACCTTTTTTATGATTTATTGTCTGATGATTGAAACATCCAACCTATTACTTAACCCCGAAAGCGAAAGGCTCCAAGTTCGAGCCCCGGTCCGGCGGCACATTTTTCTTGATCTGAGACATTTGACTGTGGCATAGGTGATTTGCCTGTCTTATGAAACCATTACATTATTATACTAACCCTATTTCATTTAAAAGGTTTTGATTCAAATCTATTGTTTCAATTTACAATACACAAACGTATTTGACCCAATCCTTCTATAGACCTTGTCGAAACAATACACCAATATATTTTACTAAAACCTATTATCGAAACTTACAGTATACAAATTTCGTGTTATTGTTTTAAAGCTACTGTCTGAACTTACAGTACACAGAAGTGTTTGAATTAAACTTATAATTTACGAAGGTGTTTGATCAAAACCTACGGTAGAAACAGTATAGTAATGTGAAAACAGGTGACATTCGCATTGTCCTGCTAATGGACAAACTAAGTTCAATATCTCGTCACAGAGCGTCGGCTGGTGGCGTTTTTATTTCAATTAACTATGTAAGATTTTACAATAGTTCAAACACCATTAGGTATAATATATATAGGGTTGATACTAAAATAAATTCCGAATATCGACTTCCCAGAAGATAAAATACGAGAAATCAACTTTTTTAAAAAGTAATCAAAATTACCAATAAACACAAATTTATTTTTGAAATTTATTTTTGCATGCATCAGGATCAAAGATTTACTCAAGAGTCATTCATGCCAGTTTGTCTTCCAAGCGGTTCAGAGGACGGAAAGCGGTCCCAGCCTTGAATAGGCTATGACCAGGTGAGCTAAAGCTAAATAAAATAAAAGGGACAGTTACTTAAAATCTTATATAGAATATCATTAAAAGTTTAAACTGAGTTACTCCGCTTCTTCTGTTTCATACCGGATGTTTCTCTTGAAATGTTCGATATATGGTCATATACATTCAAGAAATCTCCTTTGTTCAAGAGTTTAACAATATTGCAAATTTTATCATACTCCCCGTTGACAACAAACCTCTCGTTCAATTTACTGTCTACTTCATACTTTCGTCTGTCGTGCTGACAGACAGCTTTTGAGTTGTCTTCTTTTGGATCTGTAGAATCGCAGTCGATATTTTCGTAGCTTTTGATCATCAGCGGCCTCTTCAAAGGTCCATCAGAGTATCTGCTGTAGCTAGACGAATATGTGTCGTCTGCTCGCACTATTCGAATGCCTAATTTTTTTAAAATGTCGTCTGGAATGCACTCAAGGCACACGTGTTTATCGAATAATCGCTGGTTGGATTTGCGTTTCATGTTTTCATCAAATACTACCGTATCCTCGTATTCAGAATCAGACTCTGACGCGGAACTTTTATCCTGGTTTCCATGGATGTGTGTACAATTGGTATCTGACAAAATTTTCTTTTTGAAATGACCATCTATAATTGACGTATCCTCGTAGCCCGACTCCTCAGAAACATACATTTTCTGAGCTTGCGACAAAAGTAAGCTATCATCAACTTCACCAGTATTATCTTTTTTAAAACGTTTCGGTGTGTCCAACGTAACGTTTTCACTTGCATTCATGCAAATTTCAGAATTACTTTCTACGATAGATTCATCAAATACAGATAACGATCTGGTAGCAGATATTCTGTCATTTAAAGAACAATCCAGTTTCAAAGCCCCTTCGCTATTCGAACGCTTGCGTCTCGTGTCGTCAAACGTCATTGTGTATTCTGTCACCGTCTCCTCTGAAACGTATTTTGGATCAAGAACATCCGATGGACTTCCATAATCCTCCAGAGTTACTTCCCGTGGCGGAAGTGGAGGGGGCGTGGTTACTTCAAGGTCTATATCAGGAAGCAAGTCATAAGACACGCGTTCATATTCGACCATTTCTTCGCCTGTGTAAGTTCTATTTACAACAGAATTTCGGATCTGGCCTTCGCGTTTTCTTCTGGCTATGAAATGCCTGGAATAAGAAACAACAAAAGAAACTAGATTGTTATACGAGATGGTCTTCATTTGCATTTTCTCTTCGTAAATAACGTGGTAATTGAATGATTTATCCACGTTATCATCATCCTTTAACATACTGAACTCATGTTGTCATTATCTTGATCAATATATTTTATTGAAAAATAGTCATTCTACTTTTGATACTGCGTTAAAAAAAACAACAAAAAAACATCAGCAACACAATTATGGTTTCGTCAAATGCTTGACTGATGTTAAATATTGACAAATCTTTATTTGATTTGTCGTGCTAACACTTTCATCAGTTCAGTATGGAGCTTATTGACTTTTCTAGAAAACCATTGATATCAAGTGTCAACTGATCTGCTTGAACATTTGATTTGTTCGGGTTTTGCTAGTCTGAAGCCACGTATTAATTAACCTTGTGAAAGTTAGACGTGATACTGGCATGCCAGAGATCTGAATTTACAGTCGAATGTAAATATCGGTATCGATTCCAGTTAACAAAATCATTTACAGACGACGAAAGGACCGGAAATTTGACACACTTTCAATACCTGACTGTATGCCGTATGATAGCGAGGGAGATGACACCCAGTATGATTCCAAGAATGATCCAGATTATTTCTGCAACGAAAACCTTTACATTAGCTTCAATACGCATTGTCATACACAAAGCAATAGCTATAAATTTAGGTTTCATATTTATTAATTTAATTGATTAGCAGATTGAACATCATATAGAATGAATACAATCTATTTATAGGGCGATCCTTCTTTTGAACGAATAAGTAGCAGTGGCGAATAAAATGCGAGGTATTGATCGCAACCATTTTCACTCGAATTAAATATCTCTCCTAGTGTATTAACAGGACTTGTGTTCCGCTTATTTTCTATCTGGTTAAGGGTTTAGGACTCTGTTTGTTATTAAGAAAACAAAAGAATTTACTAAAATTATAAAACTTATAAATAGACAAACAATGGCAAAGTCTTAACGAGCTTTACCATCTGTAATTTAAGTAAAGATATTTTGGACCGCTAAGTCCATCTTAGTGCCAAAAGGGGGGGGGGACTAAAAGTACAGAACATACATGTTTTAATTATATACCAACAATTGATTAAACAATTCTATATATTATACAGAAACAGGGCTTAGAAAAGGAAACATATTTGGTATATCCTTCTTTTTCTTTTAAATTTCATTTTCTTATATGTTTTATAAACATTCTGAATATTTAAAAATGTACTGTCTGCAAGATATTGTAAGTACAATCATGGGAATTGCTTCATAATATGCAGCATTTTATTGTTTAATACATGTGTAAAAAATATTTAATCTCGGCGTTAAAAATTTAATAATCAGTAAGTGGAGCACGTATCGAAAATTTACCTTGGTTCATAAACCTTAAACACCTAAATAACTATACAAGTTATAAAAATAGAAATAAAAACCTTTTTTTCTCTTTCTAAATCTGATAAGAGTGATATAAAAATAATGATCAAAGAAAAACCTAGAAAAAAAAGAGCTAAATCACCGCCTATCGATCAAACTCATTTGAGCGTTATCATCATATTTAAGCCTGAGTTTGAGTACGGTTTTCAGTATCTCCGAAAACTTGAGGCCTGAATACGAATAATGATATTAATTGTAATTTGTAATAAATGCAAATCCCCTAAACGCATTCAAACTCGGTTGGTATATTTATACTGAGTTAGAATTGTGAACAGGTACAATATATTGGGTTGATGGCGTAAATATGAGCATATGCTCATAATTAAAATTTCAAAATTTGTTGTACGTGGGGAGAGGGGGTGGGGTGGCCTATTATTAAAATTACCGTACGTGTAGTGGTGGTAGGGGGCAGCGAACGTATAAAAATACATCTTGGTGCTGATAAACGTATCGAAAAATACTTTTTTAATCGATTAAATCCGCTCATCGTGAAACAGAAAGCTATGTTTGGAAGGGGTAGTGTGTTCCTGTCGTAAATGAAGGTCATTTGTCGATCGTGTGAAACTTGCCACTGATTAAAACACGGTTTATCAAGGCGCCATGGTTTTCATCACGTGTCTCTGGTATAAATCCGTCCGGGACATTATTTATTTAAACCAAACCCGTTTGATTTATCGAGAGCAAGCTATATAGGGAAAATTCGTATGTAGAGCTATATATAGCATGGTTAGTACTGGATACCTATCTGGCTACCGAAATTGTCATTAAAATTTCACATAAAGCAATCGCAGGGCTGTCTAACAATCAGTTGTGACTTATCACAAAGCCGCAATTTCTACAAGACTTATATAGCTCTTAATACTTAAATATCATTCCACAATTCTAGCATCTCAAAGTGTTTCAATAAATTCCAGAATCATCAAAAGCAGTTGCCGCAATGACAGTGATATTTGGTAATAAATAAAGTACATGTACCTGTTGTTCCGAGTGCATAAATGAATATCATGAGCATTAAAGATACTCCAGACTTAATTTGACTTCTATATAATTGTATTAATGAGTGCTTTAAGCAAAAATTAATAGTATTTGTAAATTGACACATGTATAATAAAGTGAACTACAAACTATAAAGTATATATATAAGTAAACCCTTTTTAAAATAATTTGAAACAAGTAATGAAAAAAATAAAAAATAAAAAAACTGGTGAAAAGACTTTCATCCGCAATATTCAGTACACTGTTACATGTATATTTACGACGAACTCAAAATATGAGTGTATAAGGTTTCAGAAAATCTGATACGCTAAATTAGCCTCTCGTTTAATAAAACATATCTAGAAACTCGCGTTATGCTTGCAGGCAGATTTGTCATTTGATAAGACTCAGTATCAATACAGCAAGATAACAGCTGGTACCACTAGGGTTTCATTTCAAAACCTTAACAGGCTCAATATCGACTACTACTTATCAACCCATCATCCTCGGATACACACGCGCAGATGTTGCCTGAACATGTTGCCAAGTTTTAATGTATGAGACATCAATTTCCTCCAGTCAAAAAGTACAGAAAACACTATTCTTATAGCAGTGTTTCAACATCTAGCACAAGTTACACGCGTCTTTAACTTTTATTATCGGATGAAAGAATAACGTTACTCAGTTCGGTAATAAACCTGCAAGCCTCCATACTAAAATAAGAGGCAATCACGTCACTCCAGGTGTACTGGGGTCTAGAATATGCCTTTATGCACCTTTACAGTGATTCAAATGTCATGTTCCCTGCCCGGATGTTGCTTGTGATGCCAGGTGATATTTGACACATACTATTCAATATGTAAATGTAAGAATTATTTACACAGGGTAATACAATGTCATTTATTTGCCTTTATAGATGTTATCCGGAACTCGGTAAATGTGGGGTTTTCCCAGGGTTTCAAACAAATTTTTACCGTTATAGTTTCACGGTGCACTACCGTTCACAATAGAATTAGTGCAACACCACGAAGTTGTAGCTGTAAAAGTCCCAAATATTCTTTATTCCGGAGTAACTCTTGTTTGCACGAAGGTTACGCACGTGCTTTCGTGCGATAACTCAGCTAAATACTTTGGAAACTTTGGTTATCACACAGAGGCGATATCCGGTCGATAAACACGATATTTAAGTACACTTGAAACAATTAAACCAATATTGTTTACAATATCAGCAAAGTATATTAAATATTTTGCTGGCAAAAGGATGTTTGAAGTTTTATCTCTAAACCGAATAATGTAGCTAATACACAACACAGTTATCATGTATTTTCTGTCAGTTTTTAAGTTTTTGTTTTGTCCATTGCTTTGAAATCATGCATAAGTTTAACATGAATGCTAATATAGTCGAGGTGGTAAAATTTTCAGGGATACAAGTAAAACGTTTATTGTTGGTCGAGAAAACTCATTTTCAAAAACATGGATTACAATAGGAACTTAACATAGACACTATCCCTTAAAAAATCAAAGATGACAACTCATTGGCCTCGTTAGTACAACGTGATGTCATTTTTATCCATTTGACGTCACTGATTATTATTTTATCACTTTTAGACATGCTTTTTTATCTTCTTTGGGGACAGTTATGATCATTTCACATAAATATTTATCAGTTCTTCGGTGTAGAAAGCAAAGACAGCACTCATTTCATCTCCGAGCAGCTTTTTTATGTTGCAACATATTCGGATCTGTCGTGGGAACCTGAATACCGGATATCTAAATACAATGCCCCCTAGCGTAATACGTGCACCTGTTTGCTCGTACCATCGTTACAACAGATAGCCTATATACGCATGACGAGCTTCGATCTAAGCGAGTGACATTTTTTACACATCTTACTTGAAGAAAATTCACTACAATCTTCTTTGTATGATTTTTATCACTTTATTAAAAAGGTTGTCATGGCATATAACGAACGATAAAAATTGTGTGACATAAGCCAGTGACACGCTGTACAATTCTCATACCTCTGGCGTGTAATATTTCCTTAGTTAATCAAATAGGTATTTCAATGGAACACAAGTGTTCGGCCCTCAAAGTAAAATGATATAACAGCTACAAGAAATAATATATAAAATATTTCCAAATTTCAAGCCACTTTACTGTTTCAAGTTATGCTTAACGCAACATTAGGACTCTCAGTCCTTTGATTTTTAAATTGCATTTTATAGTAAGATGAAATTAACCATGCCGTCAAAGTTGTGAAATTTTTAATTGATATTCCCACAATATTTAATTGTCACCAAGTTAAGTGTCGTTTTCTAATGACAAATTAAGAAACCGCATCATTAAAACCATCAGAGAGAGAACATCAGAAACTGAATATTCTCACGATCCCAAATAGCTAACCAACACATTGAAATAAAGTTTTAAAATATTGCGAAATTGTCAAACAGGAAAATAAATGCTATCAATATCATCGTTTGACGTAAAGAGGATTGAATTTAAAGTTTATGTGTGTATTGCTTTAATTCTTTTTTATTTCAGATAGCTTCTTTGTATGGTGTGTACTTACCAATTTCACTAAGTTCGTCGTTTTCCTGACTAAAAAGAAGAAAAAAAAATCATCATATTCCCCTTCATTATAATTTGAACACAGAATATTATATTGCTATATGAAAAGGTAGATAATGATATACAGACAAGTTTGGGAACACAGAGATAAAAAATATTCCAATGATGACGTTAGTTGCCAAAGTAGTTATAATATTAGTGTTAAAAATATTCAGTATAAGTAGAAAAAAGGAAGTAGAAAATGTACAAAAATACATTTTTGAAATTAGGACTTAAATCTTTTTAGTAGTTGAAGAAGCAGCAGCGAAAGTAGTAGCTTTGAATTTATAGAAGGTATAGTGGATGCAATGAAAGAGGTACGTGTAGTAACCCCAGAGGCAGCAGAAGTGGTAATAGTAGCAGATGTGGTTATTATAATAATACTGATTATTTCTCTGTTTGCGTTCTTACATTATTATACGTTCTCGTGTTAAAGAGGATTTGTTTAAGGAAATCCATCCACCACTAAATCATAATCATGGGCCTTTAAATGTTTAAAAGACTTCAGTGCAGATGCAAGCATCAACTGACTTGCAGTTATAGACTCTTTGCTCAAAGTCTATAAAGGCTTGCATTTACAATAAAAATTCCCATCAACACTTGATGGACCATGATCACAATTTAAAGATGGATTGATTACATTAAACAGAAAAACCCGCTAATCATTAACCTTTTACTGCAGGAAAGAAACAAAAAACCCAATTAATCTTGGGCTATTACCTCAAGTGCTGAATAATTAAAACATTTTCTTCCAGCGATATACAGCTTTGCGATTTGAATCAAAGAACTTATGGTCTTAAAAGACTATGATATTGGGAAGTAGTGTCACCTTGACACGCACCGGGGAATTTTCTTATCTAAATCCAAACACGAAGAGGATCGATCTTGGCCGCCTATCTTATATTTCGTTTATACAAGTATGTTCTTTGATTATTATAGCTTGCTAAGGGTCTACAATGAATTAAGAAACCAGTGCAATCTTGACTTAATCGTTTCCGTTATCTCATTATTAAACTAAAAAAATCATACCACATTTTTTATCCAAAATACATTCCATAAATCATACTAACCGTTAAGTAAATACTTAATACATAAAACACCCCTTCTTACGTATTTGCTAAGTTGATAATATCAAGAAGTAATACAGATAAATGTTGAAGACTGAAGTTGAACTTTGATTAACAATGGGCCAAAATAACATAACTTATGATAAATCTCATCAGATGAACACCCACACTTTAAGTAAGTACCACTAATCACTTTGAGACAATTGCACCATTCTTCATTATTAAGACAAATTAAATATTCTTTATATCAGAATAACTTCATTTTTAAGTCAATTTAAAGATTCTTTATTTCAGAACAAAAGTACGTAAAACAATCTATTTACGGTATATGGACAGCATCTCGTCTGCTTCACTTGAATAATTAAGGTCTATAAGAAGAACATGGCAGCGCACTTGGAACTCCTAATGCTGTCTCCTAAACAGGAGTGATTCTGAGAAATAAAAATCTTGTTATCTTGACGTAAATGGTCTAGCCTTTAATTAAGACATTTAAGGACTGAAGGATTTAGCAGAGTAAAATAAGATCGGAAAGGATATATGATCATGTCTTTATGAAAGACTCTGATTAATGACGCCATTACACATGTATATTAATAGCTAATAGTCATGAGATCGTTTATGAGAGTTCTGTTTCAAATGTCATTTTTTCATCATTATGTTTTATCTTTGTTCAAAACAATTGATTGTAAGCGGAGAATATTACAGCATATTCGTATTTTTAATATGTTTTCAAGAAATGAAACATTACTGTAAGCCAGATAAACTATGACCTGTAATCAAGACATATATATACACTTTCAGTACATATATATGAAAAAAGCTCAATCAGAGGGGATTAAGTTGCTAAAACGACAGGGACATAACTTGACATATCAGCACAAAGAAAAGCTATATGAAAGCAATCGGGAATTTGAGGAGTGAAACAGAATACCTCTCTCATTTATAAGCGTTTGAATAATAAAAGTAGATACAATATATATTTCCTCTTCGTTCTTATAACCTAAGAGGATGAAAATACAGCTGCTTTATCACACAATTTGGGTACATGACTGGTATTGACGTTTTTTCTCCCATCCTGGACCTTTCATTACTCCATGGTTACTGTTCAAACGATACTTAACATGGTATCGTATTTGTTTGATCAGCTATATCCCTCCCAACCTCGTGTTACAGGACAATCGAGAATAGCTTATCCATTAGAGAAGCGGTTGTTCACTGACATATCTGGACTTATATCGATGCGGACGTAATCGGAACATTAATGTTTTAACAAAACAGATTCAAGTTTAGTCCGAAATCATATAACTTTGTTTATGCGCTCGTAGCTTTCAGCTGGTGATCTGATTTTGTGCTATGATGGAAACACCCATCGATATTGCGCGTCAGTTGAAAGAGAACATAACTTGTTGACGTAGGCTTTGGATTAGGGAAAACTTTTAAACAAGTTACAAAATGATTTTGTGGAAAATGGAGGCAAGCTTTCAGATCCAAAGTAAGTGATGAAAAATGTTTTTCTTTAGATGTCAAAAAAAGAATTTAGATGACAGGTTACAACAGGATCTCAATAGAATTGTTGTTGTTGTTATATTCAAATATCATTTTTTACATGTAAGAAATCATTTTTTATTTTATACGATTAATAAATAAATATTATTTTAGGTTTTTTATGTAGATGACTGAGATATAATACGTATATTTGATAATTCAACAGTGCAAAATAAACGAATATAATTTTACTCTTTACATCACAAAAAAGAAAGATACTGAACATTTGTTGTTGTTGTTTGTATGATGAAATATTTTATTTCATCTTTCAAATAATTGTTTTCATATTCTGCAAAAGCGAAAACATATCCTCCATGTAACCCTTCTATGAAATCGTTAAACTGTTAAGATGATTATTCTATTGAGACCCTAAATTAATTCTAGTTAAGATGATTATTCTATCGAGACCCTAAATTAATTCTAATTACTTCAAGATTAAAAAAAAATATAATTAGAACTAGATGATTTATTCAGAGCAAAATCTAGAGAAGACAAAAATAATACTTTATGATGATTAAACGTTACAGTACAATGTCTCATCACACTGAATTAAAGACAGTGTCATGAATATGAACATATTATTGAAACAGTTGTAGAAGAGTTTAGTATAATACGTAATTTTATCAACAACTATTATCAAAGCAGTAGTAAACACACATAAAATGCACTTAAATGTAAATAGTGACCGCATTATTAAAACGTGCACTTAATCAGACGTATTCAGTTTATGCATATATAATTATATCTATGTAAAATATCGAAAACATATTTTAATTGCAATGGTTTTCAAAATAAATTACACGTGTTACAAATTAATTCATAGATTATTCAATATATATATATATATATATATATATATATATATATATATATATTGTCTTATTTTCTAATTTGCTTAGGGAGAGCGTCCTTCCATTCCACCCTAATTTGTATTTGATTTAAAATCATGATGCATTACAAAATATATATTAAGCATAGCCATCGAGTAAAATAATACATCACACTCTGTACAACAGCCGTGTTTGTTTTAGAGAATTTTGCTGTTATAAAGGAATTGTCATTGTATAGAATAGAGACATATTTTTTTACTTCATTAAACATCATAAGACATTTATAGCAAACTATATATTTAACCATATACAACGAATACATGAAATTTACAGAGAACATAGAAGGAAAACAAGACTACTGCTGTTATAAAGAGGATGCTGCTTTAATGAATGCCGTTGTAATGAGGTTTCACTGTAACACTAAAGCTGACGTTTGAAAAAATATTAAATTCAAATATGGATACAATAATAAGTCACGAAAATGTCAGTAATTATAACAAGAGGGACAAGATGGCCCTTAATCGCTCACCTGATGCTAGAGTGCAAACAAATTGAAATGTTTTTTTTTATAGTGAAAGGGGAATAACTCCTAACTTAACTAGCCGATATCAGTTATAATTGAACCCGATTGCAAGATTATGGTCATAAACATTGTCTTAAAGTTTAAAAATGAAGATGCTAGAGAGTAAACAAAGTGAAATCTGGCATTTTTTGTATTAAAAGGGGCATAACTCCTGACCTAACTGACCGATCTCAGCCATAATTAAACTCAATTGTGACATTATAGTCATAAACATTGTCTTAAAGTTTGAAGATGATTACTCAAAAGATGAAGATGCTAGAGTGTAAACAAAGACAAATCTTGCATTTTTTATGTTAAAAGGGGCATAACTCCTGACCTAATTTTCCCATCTCAGCCACAATTGAACTCTATTAAAACATTATAGTCATAAACATTGTCATAAACTTTGAAGATGATTGCTAAAAATGAAGATGCTAGAGTGTAAACAAAGTGAAATCTGGCATATTTTGATATTACAAGGGGCATAACCCCTGACCTTATCAACAGCTTTCAGCTTAAATCGAACTCAATCGAGACATTATGGTCATAAACATTGTCATAAACTTTGAAGATTGTTGCTCGAAAAATGAAGATGCTAGAGTGTAAATAAATTGAAATCTGGAATTTTCTTCATATTAAAAGGGGCTTAACTCTGACCTAATTGACCAATCTCAGCCATATTCGAACTCAGTCAAGACATTATGGTCATGAACATTGCCATACAGTTTGAAGATGATTGCTCTAAAGATGAAGATGCTAGAGTGTAAACAAAGTGAAATCTGGCATTTTTTTATATTAAAAGGGGCTTATCTCCTGACCTAATCAACCGATCTCAGCCATAATCGAACTGAATCGAGACATTATAGTCATAAACATTGTCATAAGGTTTGAAGATGATTGCTTAAAAGATGAAGATGCTAGAGTGTAAACAAAGTGAAATCTGGCATTTTTTTTATATTAAAAGGGGCATAACTCCTGACCTAATTGACCGATCTCAGCCATATTCGAACTCAGTCGAGGCATTATGGTCATAAACATTGTCTTAAAGTTTGAAGATGCTTAATAAATGAAGGTGACAGAGTGTAAACACTAAATTGTTGACGACGCACGACGCACACCGCTCGACTGACGACGGACACTCACGGGATCACAACAGCTCACCCTGAGCTTTGCTTCGTGATGTTGCTTTCTAAATGACACCGTGACGTCAGCACGACGGCAAGAAATATAAATGTCTGTCGCGTTCGCGCATTTACTTGTCGCGTCCGGACGATTATTTTGCACGGTGACGCGTCAGCCTCTTTCGAATGCGCGGACGCAACGTCGCGACAAAATAAGGACAAAGACTTTTTTGCGATACGACAGCGCCCTTTTAGTCGCGTCTGCGCGGTAAAATATCGCGCTGTTGCGACGGCTCACCCAAAAAGCGAAGCGTAAAATAATGAAAATCTGCATTTGTCGTGCCATCGCACCGCCCCCTAAGTGTAAGAGTCACTCTTACCTCACCCGAGTACGAAGTGCCTATTAAAAGACCTTTTATGCTAAAACAATAACAATTTTTAGGTATGCTCGTGTTCTATTATTACCTTCAATCTCAAATTGTAACAAGTTGGGTCGTATTTCACTGATTATCGAATTTAAAGTAAGTGGTTTTGTTAAAAGAAATAATATGCGTAACCCTGACCCTAACGTGACGGCACGACATGTGCGCTTAAGCGTTTAACATTTCGTATTTTCCCCTGAACGCGACAGCAAGACATACCAGTGCGCGGTCATGACAAAAAATGCACAAACGTATAGAAGATATCGAATTATTGCCAAAATGCGCCGTCGAAATGACGAGCCATTGCGACAAGCTAGCACGTGTACGCAACATAGATGTATATTTCACTGTCAAAATAGCGCCCTTGAGAAGGCAACATCGCGAAAACGCGACATGGCAGAAATCAGCTTCCATAATGACGTGCTTCTGATCTATCATATCTAATTGTCTCAAAGGTTGTCTGAAATACAATACATGAACATATACTGTAAACAATTTGAAGGAGGCGGACGCGAATGTTTCCGCTATGAAAACGGTCGATATTTCAATGGGTATAACAATTTTCGTAATTCAGTCTGGTGAAAAAAAAATACCAACAAAACAGTTTGCTACAATTTTCAAACGCGGAAAATGTAAAAAAAAAAATGGAAATAATTAATTTATATAGATCTAGTTTTACAATATGATTATATCTTTAAAATGAAATTATAACATTATAAGACTAGAATTACAATGAATTCATATATTCCTCACATAATTGCAAATTACAGCATTGAGTTTTCTGCAAACACACATAGAAATAATTCACAAGGAATATAAATTGAAATGCATATAAATTAGAGACAATGTTTTGAGAATTTTACCAGATGCTACAAAAGATGCTAACTTATTAATTTTCACAAAAATCAATAGACGTGGTATTATTTCCTGTGGAACCCCAAAGAAATGCGAAATGGTATGGACATTTAAAATGGCACGTCTTTCCTATACGATTAATTTCGATAAATGCAATTTGTATTTCTGTATGCTGTCTATCATAATGAAATATATGGAAGTAATGAAAAGTTGATGCTATAATGGGAAAATTAATGGAGAAGCCTAAAAACATCTAAATTAAGATGCTTCATCATCGCGGAGTGTCAAGAAAGAAACACAGATAAGGTTATTGATGCTTTCTTTATCCATGGATTTTCATTTTAAAAACGCATTTATGAGAAGAAAAAAACTTTATCAAAATGATGGAAAACCAAGAAAAATAAAAGCCTGTTTTGTATTTTAATTCACGTTGTTGGGTGACGTTAAGTAGAGCTAAACGCGAGGGATGCTCAAAAAGTGTTGATGCGAATCTAAACTCTTTACGTAACGGAAATTGAGTTATGTATAAAAGTCAAGCCCTTCAAATATTTTAAATTAACGCAAATCTTTAGTTAACTTTGTCCATTCCAAGTCGTCTCTTTTAGTCAGTATACAATTGAAATACACATATTCAAATATGTTTTCAAGAATAACGTTGCCCAGCTAAAACTATTACATTTCAATATGGAAAATAAATTGATAAACATAACAAAATTGTGGTGAATAAAGTGTATCCATTCGTTTTCAAACATATCGCTGGAAAGTTTTAATACCCACTGTTTTTTTTGTTTTTTTTTTTTTTTTTTTTTTTTTACATGTATTATATTATCTTTCGTGTAAATATTGCCAAAGTATATAACTCACATTCGAATACATGTCCACCAAGAGCGGTGTAACATTAAGTTTTTTTTGACAAGATTTGTCGATTGGTGATATATCGGTCCTCTTTCATTTGAAGCACGATTTTCATGTGTTTCAGATCTTAGCGGAAACACACTGGTATCATTTTTTTTAATATGGCGTTTGTATGACAGAAAAAAAATGTCTGCACTCTGCATGTTATGGTATTCTCATATATAAGCGTAAAGGTTGATGTTATACTAACAAAC
>CM037785.1:50052935-50102935 GCA_021229015.1 Solen grandis | reverse complement strand
ACTAAACATATAACAAACAAAATAACATGTTGTGTCATGACATACAAAATGAATCGTCTCTGGTGGCCGAGTTGTTAGAGCGTCCGCAACGGGAGCAGGAGTTCGTGGGTTCGATCTCTGGCCCCGACATACCCAGGTCGTAAAAGTGGTACTGGTATAGCTCCCTTGTTTTGCGCTCAGCACACAAGGGTAATTCCAGGACTTGTTGACCCGGTGTCAGAATAAGGTAAGTGAGTATGGTATCAGTAATGCCAAATGTTAAAGGCGTGATACTGCAGTGTAAAAGAACTATGAAATAGAACCCAAACAAACAAACAAACAAACAAACAAACAAACAATAAACAAACAATCATACAAACTAACAAGGTGTAAATATCGATTCTGAACATTTACTTCCGATTCATTACTGCATTCGTCATATTAAATATGTATCGGATTTATTCGTTCTTATGTTTCTAATAATAGGTGCCTTTATGACTTTCAGGGTTGACCAGAGCAGTAGACTCCTTCAAAGCACAGACGTTGCTTTTACTTATTTTACTGGTATCGAATACTAGTCTTATGTGTAAAGCGGAAGATATGGTAGATAGACTTGAATACGGCATTCTGTTTAAGCCGGTAGGGGACGTGCAGATATCGACACACTACTGGAGACACACATTTGAGGTTTTACTCCCCCAGCTGTCGCCGATGCCCGGATTCAATCTATGTTGGAGTGAGAACAACCGCTGTGCTATCATCAGCAATGTAAACAATCAGTTAAATGCATTACACATTGAAACATCTGGTCGATACAACAAGACCATGGAAACAGTGTTTAAGTCTCTACCCGAGGGTCGTCTTGGAAAACGCAACACACGATCCCTTTCCGTGTATAAAGACAAGCTTAGTAACGCAGTAACATTAGAAGATGCTTATGCAATATCAGAGCATTTGATGGAACTAGCAAAGCATGCCAAGACCATTGCTAATTCGTTAAAACAGGATGGATCTCACTCTTGGTCTGTCTTAACAACATCATCCGAGCAGATTAATTCATTGGAAAACAAACTTCGTGAAACACATACTGAGCTAAGCGCTGCAGTTACTGTGTACTTAAGCAATATGCATGCTTCAAAAGCAGTTCTGAGTCAAATTTATGATCTATTTGATAAATACGTTAAATCGATCGGAAGGATAAGCTACGCGGTGAATGAAATACTTGAAGGGATGGTTGACCTAAGCAAAGGTAAACTGTCACCCACTCTCGTTCCTTCGAGATCACTTGAATCGTGTCTTGAGGATATCAGACATAAACTTGCAAAAACAGATCCAAATTTCCATCTTGCAGTTAAGTCAATCCAAGACATTTACAGATCTGGAGACATTCAGTATGAAAGAAAAAATCGGACTATTTTTATCACAATTAACGTCCCCGTCTCGCCATTGTTGAACTCCTTACAATTATTTGAAGTTAAATCATATCCTGTTCCAATAAATTCTTCCAGCAAACACGCAACACAGATACTTGACTTACCGGACTATTTTGCCATTTCTTCTGATAAACTCTATTTCATGGAGCTGTCTAGGAATGAAATTCAATTTTGCCCGGAAAGTACATACTTCAGATGCTCCTTAAACATTCCATTATCGATCGCATCAAGGTCTAAGTCATGTTTGTTGTCTCTGTTTGAAAATCGCAGAGATGTTGTACAGGAGGTATGTGATTCCAGATTCTCTCAAGATGTCATACAACCTAAATTAGTTTACTTAAATGACAGCTCTGTGCTCGTGTTCAGGACTCGAACATTGGATTTTGAGTGTGGTTCCAAAAATTATTCTACGGCCGGGTGTGACTACTGCGTTGTTCAAATGCCATGTCAGTGCTCCATGTTGACATCACATTCATTCTTACTACCTAGATCAATAAACTGTGGCTCTGATTTGGACAATGTGACTACCAAGAACTATCTGAATTTGATTCTTCTACAGCACTTCTTCAATACAACCATTTACAAATCTGTAAATGTGACTGGCACAAACGTTTCTTACCCAGCTAATTTAAAGATCCCGAAGTTCAAGATTTACTCACATGAATTGCATGATAGTGTCGCGGACGACACAAAAGCACATCTTAGCCTTGACAAAATGGTGAAAGCAGCAAAACTGGATACTTTTGTTTACAAGAGTCTGACAGACTCCCACCTTGATGGGCATGTAGAATCAAAACCTCACACAGAAAAGGGATTCACAATTAGCACCGCGTTTATATCAGTCGCCATTGCAGTGGTTTCCCTTTTCTTTACAATATTAGCCCTCTTGAGAATGCAAACTCTATCTAATATGATTGTCTGCCAACAGAGAAATATGCGGAGGAGTGTCTCATCAAAAGAAATCCAAACGTACCTTGAGACTGAAGTTCTGTTTGATTAAAACACCAACACTTCAGAAAAGAATACCAAAAAGAAATCGTGATATCTCCGCTTTATATACGTGATCACGCTCGTTACGTATCGTCCTACATTCACACAATATGGAGACAGGGTTTGACGCGGGGGTATTATTCGCCTTTAATGATGGTTCACCTTAAGCATTGTTTTTTCCATACATGGTACTAACAAATCTAAATTGACTAATATACATAAATGAGATTTTCTAAAAATCTAGTTTTTTTTTTTATAATTCATTAATGTCATTATTTACAGTTTTTAGTTGTTGTTTTTTCTACTCTGTAAAATTGAATACAATTGCTTTATAAATAAATGTATTCTACTAATATTCGGATTTTCGTCCATTGTATTTAATTTTCCAGTGTTATTGTATTCCATGCGTAGCAAAGTATACGGAGTAGTGCATCATTGTATTTCAAAGGAGGTATGTTTCCTAGAAAGAAAGTTACTTACTATGCTTATAGACTTTAAAAACGCACGTTTTGGATAAGTGTGTTTTTACAACGAAAACACTTACACATTCGTTGTAACCTATTCATTGTCAGTTGTAAAGTTTAACATATTTTTTGATGAAGAGTGACGATAAATTTATCAATCTTAAGAGAATTTCGTACGACTTATGAGTGGATTGAATTCCAAAGACTTTCTGAAAATCAGTTTTCAGTCGTCAGAAATCATACTTATTATTTAAAGAAAAGATGAAAAAATCATTTGGATATACATGTACTTATTTATTAGTCTTATATTTGAAGTAAAAATATCAACTGCACAAGCTTAAAATAAAATGGACTTAGACTAAAATCGATAGATATAAAGTTAAGTGTTATCCCTTATCGCTATCATTATGTAATTCATAATCGATTCAATTATCTCTTAAAAATAAACTCGAACAATTTCTATAGAATACAAAACGTGCATTCCGTAACACAACTTTGTATGATACAAACTTAAACTTAAAAAAGACTAAATTGTACAGCTGCAATCTTTGTCTTTCAACCGTTATTATATTAGAGTAATTTGCCAATTTATGTATCTGGAAATGTTTTTGAAAAGAAATCAATTAGAAAATTATGTAAATAATTAAGAAATTAATTTGAACTAAACGAACACTCCCGGGATTCTTATACTATTTTGTTCGATTGCTAAACACTTCCATAAAACCTTCACTGGGTTGCAATAATCCTTAAACATTTCCCCTGCGTTTGAATCGAAGTAGTAAACATAGAGTAATCATTTGGTTTGTTAAAAGTTACATGGCTTCTGCCAAAACTTTACCGGTTCCAGTGGGGGAAATAAAATCAGATAGCATAGAAAGCCAGATAGTTGAATTCATAAACTGATATTGTGCAAAGTTGGCATGATAGAATAGGAAGATTTTTATCACAATCGATTCATTGAAAGAAGAGAGGCTCTTCTAAGCAGACATTCAGTTGTGATAAGGCTAGTTATTGGAATACAGGTCATGATACCGGAAGCAAAGTTATATATTCCGTTATCACTACTGTATATACCGTGGGATTTTCAACTGGCTAAACTTCCGTTTCCATGAATATTAGCTACTTGCTTACTAATGAAACCACGCGTAGTGTTTTGAATACTCTTTATTGTAATTAAAAAAACAAAAGCTGACATTCAAAATCCGAATAAATATACATAAAGCGCAGTTTCATTGGACCACTGTCCCTTGTTGTCTCCCTCACGGATCAAATAAAAAATCTAATTATTAATTCATGAGGAAATTTCACGAAGTTTTGCTAATCAAATACCCAACGGTCGATTAAGAAGCAAAGCGTACCGAAGCGAATGTGGATTCCGACGATGGGCTAAAGACTAAAATTATTTAATTAAAACACTTTTACGATAGAAGAGTATAGTTAATACGTAATTCAATGAAAGTGAGACACTTTATCATGGTTCGAGGCAGTGGTTAGATGATAAAATCAAAGTCAACAGGAAAGTAATTCAAAGAACGTGACAATGAGGTGCTAAATGAGGACGTCAAGCAGATAGTGGTGTAAGTAATGTTAGCCAATGTACATTTAGATGTTTATACCTTTCCCTCACAAAAAAAGGGAGGGAAAAATGGCGAAATTAGCGATCCCTTTTACTGGCTGACATAAAATATACGTACAAATAGCTTTTTCCGGTTTGTCCCTCAGTAGTGCTAGTCTGAGAATTACTGAAAAGGTTATATATGGGTCTCAGGAGAGTGTTTGGCGCATATTGAATGCGGTTTACGAACCGGATATGACGCCATTTTATCTGCATTACTCTGTAGCTACATGTTGCCATGGTTAATTATTTATGCACCAGTGATATATAAATGTTATCATTTTAGCTAAATATTGACGGTTGATTTGTGAACATGCACTGGATGAAGTGGAAACGAGTTGAAACATACAGTCCTCGAAGAACGACAGTTCTTTATGAACACACATACGTACGCAAACACACATACGCGCGTCTTCTCTCTCCCTCTCTCTCTTCTTTATATCTAAACATTTTAAATATAAGGTATACAGTGAATAATTGTTGATTTCAGTGGAAAATCATTTTTGATTCATCCTTAGGAGAAATCAGCATTTCTTTATATTTTTTATTTAATGCTTTTCTCTCACACTTTACACATTGTAACTGAGTTCATCATAATATTTACCATGTGGACATCCCTAAGTCGCACTCATTTGGTTTAAAAATAGTCCAAATATGAACAAAAAAAAAAATGTATCAACAATTCTTTCCAGTATTTCAATGTAGAAATCAATTGAAATGTGGACAAAAGATACGACAGTGTCTTAAAATTAACATTCTAGAAAACATTTAAAATCATAAATAGTTATACAGCGATTAATACCATTTTTAATTCACTGATATTTCCTTTAATGCACCGAAAAGCATCAAATAAAAATAAATAAAGGTGGGTGCGAAAATCTGAAAATAAATTAAATTTCAATGTGATCTTAGCATTTTATTAAGTATTCAATATTACATGTGTCCGAAAATTTATACATTTTCTCAAAGATTATACTTCTATACTTTGTAAACTATGAGTAGCTGTTCTTTTGCTTCATCGCCTTTGTTTACGGCCTCATGCGACATAGTGCTACATAATGGCGGTATCTCTCCGTGGATAAGTGGCATGTTACCACTTACGGTCACAATATCTTGACACTGGAACAACCAGTCCTCGAAAATTGCTTTTATATTCTGAGAGCCCCGAGAAGCTGTTTTATGCAGTTAATCTATATAAGCAAATAATAGCTCCATTGAATATTATTTTTGTATCACGATGGACTTTAACATTAAACATGCAACGCCATGTGTGCGAAGGCTTGATCTTTATAGACCATTTCACTCCGAAAAGTGACGTAAACCTACGTAAACCAACGAGCATTCCCCGAACACCTAATCTTCATGCTGGTGGAAAAAGTCCACACATTGTTCAGTGGGATGAGATTTTAAACCAGTCACTGATTGGTCAGTTTAAACAAATATTCCAGGTATTGCTGATCTTCTGGTGAAATGGTCTATTCATTTTATAAAGGTAAGAAGATTTTACACATTATGTTTGATATTTATAAATTTAAAATATATATAAATATAAATATATATATCTTTTTTCGGTACCTTGAATGTAATTTAGATTCAAACAACTTTTAATTCTTTACCACGTACAGACTCATGCAAACAAAAAAGAAGAAATGAGCTGTCTAATCAGGGTCTCCTATGCTTGTTTATACAATATTGTAGATCAGGGTCTCCTATGCTTGTTTATACAATATTGTAGATCAGGGTCTCCTATGCTTGTTTATACAATATTGTAGAGTAGGGTCTCCTACGTTTGTTTATACAATATTGTAGATCAGGGTCTCCTACGTTTGTTTATACAATATTGTAGATCAGGGTCTCCTACGCTTGTTTATACAATATTGTAGGTCAGTGTCTCATATTTTTGTTTATACAATATTGAAGGTCAGGTCTCCTATGTTTGTTTATACAATATTGTAGGTCAGGGTCGCCTATGTTTGTTTATACAATATTGTAGGTCAAGGTATCCTATGTTTGTTTATACAATATTGTAGCTAAAACTCTGCACAGTCTGCACGGGAAGAAAGAAAATTGTTTCATATATAAAGTTCAGTAAATTATTATTCCTCAAATTATTATTATCACAAAGCTTGAAGAGTTCGCGTTCGTGAATCTAGTCCCTTATAAATAAAATTTTCATGAGGTTAAGGGTTGAAACATCAATAAAAAAGGATGGCATAAAACTTGAGTACTTACCTAAGATTGTCATGACTACCTGAAACACAGAAATCATCCAAATATTAAAAACTGGTATAATTGATGATTTAAAATTTAAAACGTACATCTTACTATCAATAAATTTTAAATACCTCTGCACTTTTCTTGCTATATTTCCTATACCCTAACATCAAAAGGGCGCAATTTAAATCATTTATAGTAAGTGTTAATAAAAAAAATACCACAATATGTATATATATAGATATGATGGAATAATAATGCGTGTTTCAAAGAATCAAATACATGTATATATACATTGTGAAATCTTTTTGCAAGTATATAGACCGTTCATGATCATAATCATCACCTTCAGTAACAACTGCAGCAATTTTACATTGTATCTTTTTAGGGCTATGGTAATCAATTCATGTCAGCATGTAGCTATACAGAGTAAAGCAGCTAAAATGACGTCATATCCGATTTGTGAACAACATCCAATTATGATCATGGCCCTTCAAATGCTTAAAAAGTCTTCAGTGCGGATGCAAGCATCCAAAAAATTCTCACAATCTCGTAATGGACGATGATTATATATTCAATGATGGATGGGTTGCCTTAATTAACGTTTTTATACTTGGAAAAGACTCGGTGGTTAGTGCGCTTGCCTCCTAACCTTGGTACCAGGTCTTGGTCCTCGACCGAGACATATCAAAATATACTCGAAGGAAAAGAAACTTAGGGTAACTGGAATCTAGTAGCCAGATTCAATTTTTTACTTCCTAACCTTGCAATAAACCTCATATGATAGGCATATCACACATATGTTTGAAAAAAAATCTTTATCAAGATAATTTAATCTGTAATACCGTTGAATACTTCCTAATTGAAACTGACACAAAAGTTTACCCTGGCAGTGCGTTTTTTTCCCCTTTGAGTATAGATAATGGTACTGGTGTATTTCCTTGCTCATCATATAAAGGTAGATTCACGACTACCGGTCCCGGTGACCGGGTGGTTAAAGCGTCCGCCCCGAAATCGAGGGAACTGCGACATACCAAAGTCGTAAAAAAGGTACTGGTATAGCTCCCTTGCATGGCGCTCAGCATATAAAGTTGTTACAGGACCGGTTGGCCTGGTGTCAGAATAATGTAACTGTTACTACTAATGGACTAAACGACTGAGATTTTGTCTGAAAATTAATCTCAAGTTTTTCACAAATACATACCTCCGTTACTGCTATCTTGATGCTTGCTGTTTGCTGTGAAAATGTAAAGGGTAACATTTACAAATGTATCTTGCAGGACGAGCAGATAAAAAATAAAATCGAAAGCAAATAACTTCAAACGTATGTCTGAGACATTCTAATACGGGTGTTCCCTAGCTTATGATTGGAACGAAATTGCGGTGAGATATGTAAAAAAACTGTTTGATTTAAACAATTATTTCTTTAAACAACGATTAAACGTGTTTTAACTCAATAATCACCAAATACGTCAGCTAGAACTTCTAAAAAAATCTCAATATAAATACGAAAATCCCAACCCCTTGTGAAACATTGTATCAACCATCCCGAACAAAAAACCCGAAACAATCCCAAGCAACGATGCTTGAAACCTAAATGTGACTTAACACTGATCAAAACACTCTAAAACGCAAAGAACTCAAACATTGCTTAAAACATTCTAAAAAAAAAAAACATACATAAAAGCAGTCTATATACCATATCTTGGTGAGATACGAGTATGTTTCGAATTCACCGTTGTTGAACCTGTTTAAGGTTCCAGGTCAGTTTGATATAATATTGCTGCTTCAAACACTCTGTCTGAAGCAAGGGTATGATGTTTGAAACTCTGAGCTGAAGCATCAACTTAACAGGCTACACATATATAGTCTGTCAAACATAATAAACTCTGCCGAAGCAGCAAGTAATCAGGTGACACACCTAATGGCTCTCTGCTATCATCGAGACCTAGGCAGATTAACTGCAAACCACCAGCCGTAACATCAGACTAGCCTACCCGCCTTTAATAGGACTTAGACTACAGTTACTTGCCCCTGGGTACCCTGTATCCGGATGTGCAAACACAGAGAATAGTGACCTTATTTAACGCTGAATTATTGTGATTTTTTTAATGAAAAACATGCAAAAAGGATTAAATCCTATAGAAATTACTGGTTAAAATAGTCAGGAAGTGTCCATTTTGGAGGCCTTCTTAGAAAATTAAAACTGCTGGGAAATAATTAAGAAACTGTATAAAATGGCCGACCTTTGAACTGTCATGATACGCATGTTATTGTACCTTAGGTCAAAAGGTAAAGTATGATTCCAGGTTTTGCACGGAATCATTTCTCTTGAATAGAGCTATTAAACTAACCATGGTAATTTTGAATGTCATTTTTTTTAAAATGCCATTTGTATAATTTAAATGGTTATATAGAATATATAGTAAAATTTACTGTGGTGTTCGTCCTGATATTATAGCTTACATCCTCAGTAATGAAGAGTAAATCAGGGAGATAACTAGGTTGATAAAATGTTGTAACAGGGGCACCAACCTATTTTTGTCACAAACATCAAAACTTTTATAAACAATTATGCATCACCATAATTTAGATCCTAGCACGCAATAAAAGTGTAAAAAAAACCTAACAGAAAACAAAGATTGATAATTGATTACCAATTATTCTTATTTTAAGAATTTTTAGAACAGTTTTAAACAAAGAAACCGAACAAAGCCCGGTAATTTAGTTTTCAAATGCCCATTCACTTACTCTGTACATATAAACTTGTTTATTCTGTAGCATGTACAAGTTTCTCCAGAGAACATAAAAGTAAACCAAATCAGTTTTAACATTTAGTCTTCATACCAATATAACGACTACATTTTATCAGAAACATAATGGATATTTTATAAACAGATAGCTTACCCCTTTTTAAACACAGCATCGGTAGGTATCGGTCACATGGATGCACAAAATATGACCCATTCTTTTGGGCAATGCAGAGTGAGGCATTGTTATAGGCACAACTGTTACACTGTTTCTCAAGAACGTATTCGACACATGTGTCATTGGCTCCGTTCTTATTGCCATCACTCACCTATCAAAAAGAGAGAAGAATCAATGTATATTTTCCTAGAAAAAAATGCAACCACAGAAGAAAAACTATTAATGATAATTCTCCCTTTTAATGATAATACTCCCTTTTATGCACTGAACATGGTTTAATTACTTAAATAAGGGTCACGAAAAAGGTGTTGTCCTTGGCTTGGCGTGTTTGATCCTTTTGTCCGCATTGCTTATCACCAGAACTATTTTTTTCTTCTTATCACAACTGTGGTTCAAACATTTGCACCCATGTTCTAAATTCTCCTGATATACCAGTGTTACTGTCTGTACTGACTATCAAGCATCCCTCTTCACCACCGTCTTAACAGTAGCGATGTTGTCCTCGGTAATAGAGGTTTAAGGGGATAAGTTATTTTTAAGCTTATTTATAAAAGCTTTGGTCTACCTAAAAACTGTGTGCAACGAAATGAACTGGGGTCTTTATGCACTTGTATACTACACCTGTCATTAAATATCTGCTTTTGCATCTTTACCATTTCATACTTTCCCTTTTTGTCTATGTTGCTATGTGACTAGTAATGTAACAACCTATTACAAACCCCTCTGACCTCGGTAATTAGAACAGCCATTTCATTAGCTGTTGGAAAAGGCAGCGTTAAATATTTTACAGCTATAATGCCTAGGGAATAACCTACGGAATCTAATAATGAACAACTTTTTCAAGACCCTCATATAAATAACGTCTTAACAAATCTGTTTTGAATTCTGTGTTTAAGGTAGGAATAGTTTTTGCCTTTTTGTCCACTGAATGCACGAAAAAGTGTCGCATTTGCTTTCTAAATGAAAAATTCTGGACATGAGTTAAGCAATTCTATGCCCGTGTAATATTTCGTACAAACCTTATCATCAAATTACGGAAGATATTAAAAACATACTAGAACATGAAAGTTCCGAACGTTTGATGTCTGAAGAATGCGGTTGGCTTCAGCAGTAGCGTTTTCGATATTTAGCGTCACCGATGAACACCCTGTTTTGACCACTGTAAAAGATGAAACAGAATTTCAAACGTTTGTCAACATTTAAATACTGACACGGTACTCTTATATACATGTATATAAACTTCAATTCATATCAAATGGTTAAAAAGAAAGAAAAGAAAAATCATACTAAGTATATCTACGTTATGAATTATGAAAGTACGAGTCAAATACTTAAATTTCAAACTGTTAAATCCTTTTTCTAAAAGTGGAATTCCTATACCTTGAAAACCATCAATAAACACCACGTGCTCTACAATGTAAGTCCAAGAAATTGATTTGATTACATATTCAAGGCCATTGAGAAGAAATGAATGATTCAGTGCTTAAATTAAACAAAAGAAAACGACGAATTAAAGGAAATCCTATAACAATACATCCAGATCTTATCAACACAGAAAAGGATTCCCAGTGAAGTTTAAAGCTAATTTGACTAAATTAACACCATTCAGCATGTCGGTAAACTATGGTATTTTTTCAATACCCGATTATTTTAGTACGAAAAAGCAAATACAATTACAAGTTTATGAATAGTCAAGAGAGAATAATATATTGACACGATTCGATGTCATATTTGTATGTCATATGTATGTAGAAACCCTTTGCATTACAAAACATAAAAGAAAAAAATGAAATGAATACAATTCAATTAAATACATTAAACGAACAAAACCAGATGAGCAATCGGTCTATGAGTTACAGTTACTCAAATTGTTATCTAACATTTAAGAATATATACACACTATACTATAACTATACAATACTTTACCTATACAGAAATACAAAATAATCGTTCAATTCCTTTCAGCTTATGTCTTTACTACCATTGACATTTGCACTTTTTTAGGTAAAATGGAAGGCTCAAGGTCTTTGGTAAAGGTAAACTTCGGGGATTTTTAGTAGTAATTATGTCTTTTATATGGGTTGTTTATTCAATAAATAAGATTAGGAGGATCAAAATTTACAAAGAACAATCTCTTCAAACTGGAATTCAGCTTTATGTATTTACAAGAAAATGTTGAAATTTCTTTCAGTGATGGTAAAGAAAGTATATGAAAAATGTTATTTGTTATATTTCATGATACAAAAATATTTTTGTTCGTGATTTTGAAATATCAAAATAGAGATTTTAGATTTCGTGATATTTGCATTAAACGAGTATCAATGGTTTGTGTATGTGAAGGGCTGATGTAAATTTTCAAGTATAAAAAATATTACAATTTGAATTTCAAGACACATAAAAGAAGCATTGAAAAGGAAAAAAAATCCATTTTAGGTTCAGTGCAGTCAGTACCTCAATGTTAATGAGCCTCAATGTTAATGAGCCTCAATGTTGATTTGCCTCATTGTAATTTTACGAAGAAAATCTATACCTGTCCCTTGGAATCTTGAGGTTGTCCATGTGAGAATGGTTACAGTTCTGTTTTGTACATTGCTGTTGTACTGTACCGGCTCGTGTTGGAACTCCGAGCAGTTTATCCTCTGTCCCACACTCGCGTGGGGAAAATCTCCTCTTCTTCTGAAACAGGTCTTTTTTCCCGCTATCTGAATTTAACGTATATGGCATGTCTGAGGAGCAAGAGACATTTGTTTGGTTCAAAAACAAATGACAAGATTTGCAGATAGTCGTTTTATAGATAAAACCGATCAAACCCCCGACTTTTATATGCAAACAACACATCGATTCTTTGCAAAAATATTTCAGTCTATACGTGTTATCTTTGCTTTTTCTATTTGTATGTTTTTGTTCCAAGACATATTGTTTTATTTTCGATTTGGTTTTTATAAAGCGCAAAAAGATATATAATTATTTATTTATTTATTATTTATCGACATAATTTTTCCTTATATTTCTGATCAAAGTATGAAGTAAGCTGGCATTATATGATAAGAGGTTGATTTACATTTCTTTAATTGACTATAACACAATTGGTTAGACTGAAACTCGAATATATTAATGTATATATTATTTATATTATTTTCATATTATTTTCTATTCTACACAGTCTATTGGAACTGAAATTTTAGCTAAACCTCATTCCGATTTTATGAAATTATTTTGTAATAAAGATAATAAATAAATAAATAAATAAATAAATAAATAAATAAATAAAAATAAGAACGTAATACATACAAAAGTTACACGGTTGAGGTAAAAGGTCATGTTTTTCTTCTCTTTCTCAGTAAGTAACTGGAGATTTACGGTTGGTTTTTTTTCAATGCCTTTGCATGCACAAAGTACTGGTCCAACCCAGGAACCGTCGAGAGGAATTAGTATATAAGTTGTAAGAATGTGTTTCCAAATCAACGTGAAAAGAAATAAGAGTGATTAAAGTGCTGTTTTCAATACGTCCGTTTACGCAAAACGCGATTATCTAGCCTTTCATTTTTATAATATCTAGGTCTTTAAGGGTTTTTTATTTTATTTATTTATTTATTTTTTTGTTTTAAAGACTTCTTCCAATTCTTTTATTTGATGAGAAGAGAAAAAAAACATATATATATATATATACTTGTATATGACATTTCGAGCACTCTCACGCAGAACAATAATCTCTATATTTTGAACATTTTAAAATTGCGGAGATATAGCATTTGAAAAACCTCAATTTTGGAATTTTCTTTGAACCACAAAGACCAAGATTGGTTTGCTCGATGTATGATAAATTCAGTGATATTTGTGGTGCATGTTATTGACTTTGTTGTTGTTGTTGTATTGGGGTTTACCGTCATTGCGATAGTTTTCCAATCATATAGCGACGTCCAGCTAATTACAGGTGGAGGAAGATCGCGAGTACACAGAGGTACGCGGGTAGAACCACCGACCTACCGCAACCCAGCTGAAAAACTTCTTCACATGAAAAATCCGAAGTCCCTACCGGGATTCGAACCCACAGCGGTGAGGGCTGAGAGATTTGTAGTCCACGACTGTAACCGCTCGGCCACGGCGGCCCCTATTGACTTTGTATCACGTCATTACAATAAGAATAGCTGTTTGTGACACATACCTTTTTTGCAATACACTGCAGCGATCTCATCACAGCTATCCAATTTTGACAACGTCACATTCTCTTGACACTGAGACACTTCAAAATACTTCGTTTCATTGGCATCCCAATTGACATCGTACCCAGAACTGTTTCGCCACTCGTAATTTGTCCTATATATAAAGGAGGTGATATTGAAGATGCTAAGAACCATTGTTGGATAACGTTAATTAATGCTTTATCAAAAATACATTCGAAAATATTACTTTACAGATAAACTAAATGGACAGACAAATTGAAAACCAGTTTGGCTTTCAGAGTAGTGAATGAACAGTTGATTGTATTTTTGCATATCACTCCATTATAACGAAAACATTGTCAAATAAGAAAACGTTGTATTGCGCTTTTGTTGACTTTGAAAAATGCTTTGGCAAAACTGATAGATTCCAGAAATCAATAAATGAAAATATAAATACAAAATTCATTAAAACCCTTAAAAGTATGTATAGCGTTGTGAAAGAGTATGTGAGATATAAATCCCAATTATCCTATTATTTCGAATCAAATTTCGGTATAAAACAAGGAGATCAGCTCAACTATATTATCTATATATTTTTTATTTTTCCTAAACAATTTAATTATAAGATTTGATACTAATATTTATGGATTATTTACATTAGAGGAAACCAAGCCGTTTATGCTCTTGTTCGCAGATGTTGCAGTACTCTAAATGATACCCCACAAACACTACTGACTATAGTCTCCCCTAAATAATATACACACCTATTGTGAGAAATGGAATCTGAAAGTTAATACTCAGAAAACTAAAATAATGATTTTTGAAAAAAGGGGCACAATCAAATTATAACTTCTGATCATATACAATAATAATATCTTAGATCAAGTTTAAATACTTGGGTATTAATTTATTCAAAAATGGAAACTGGTATCGATCACAGAAAAAACTAGCTTCTCAATCACTTCATGCATTACACAACCTTTTTATCGTTTACAAACCAACTCGATTTAAATATAAGTGATAAATGTAAACTTTTTGACAGTTTAGTAGATTCAATTCTGAATTATGGATCTGAGGTTTTTGGATATCACCAAGCAAGAGATATTGAATTAGTACATGGAAAATTTCTAAGGAGAGTACTCGGCGTTAGAAAAACTACAAACCTTGAATGCTTATACGGTGAATTAGGACATTATCCGATGAAAATGTTAGAAAATTCTCTTTGATTAAATGTTGGTTTAAAATTCTTGAATCTGATAATAACAGTTTTATTAGGAAAATTTACAATATGCTAAAAGAAGACATTTCACATCATAATAATTATAAAAGTTTGAACTGGGCTGCACAAGTAAAGAAATTATTGGAAAATATAGGAATGCTGAACATTTGGATAGATCAAGAACAGGGAATTTTCATGAAATTAAACAAAGAATCATTGATACTTATACACATGATTGGCATTTTTAAATAAACAGGTAAACCAGGCTAGAAACCTACTGTAAATTTAATGAAAATTTTAATTGTGACAAATACCTTGATTGCATAAATATTGCTAGATTTAGAATATTCCGTACTAAATTCAGAGAATCATCACATAAAATTCTATTCTAGAAATAGAAAGGGGCAGACATCTTAACATACCAAGGGAACAAAGATTATGTAAAAATTGTAACATAAATAAAATAGAAAATGAATATCATTTTTTACTGGTAGGTCCATTTTTTTTCTAATTTAAGACAAAAAAGTACTTTAATAAACAATACACTCATTGGCATTTATGACCTCTTATTCGAATAGTACATTAAACAATCTTGCTAAGTACATATATTTTGCTGAGAAAAAATAGAGTCAATAACCAACTTTAAAATACTTAATAATAGGTTCTTATGTATTTTAAATAAAACTGATTCTGTTATTATTTCATATACCATGGAAAATATTGTTGTTTCTATTTTTTCTACAGGTATATACAATTTTGTTTGAAATTAGTTGGAAAATATCTATGTCTATACCCCCCCCCCCTCTCTCTCTCTCTTTCTCTCTCTCTCTCTCTCTCCCCCTCTCTCTCTACTTTTGAAACAAATGTACACGATCGACGAAAATCCTATTGACAAGCTCTATGATATTTTTTCTCTCTCTTAACTCTTCCTAAAAATGTGTTTTCCATTGCTTTTCACGCATGTACGTATTTATGTTTACCATTGTTTATGGCTATGAATATGCATATTGCTGTTTTATGCCAATACAGATATTGAATTGAATTGTTTTTCCTGATAAAATATAAGGAAATATGTTAACCGTTGCTGCGACAGTATTTCAGTCATATAGCGAAATCCAGCGCATACAGATTAAGGAAGGACATCGAGCACATAGAATGACCCACGTAAGACCGCCGACCTAACGTAAGCGAGCTGCGAGACTTCATCATATGAAAATTTCGGGTGACTCTGCCGGATTTCAACCCAAAAGCGGCGAGGGACTGAGAGATATTTAGTTAGTACTTTGACCGCTCGGCGCGGAGGCCCAGAGGGAATAAGGCAATAGAACTTTTCACTCCGAAATGAGACGTAAACCTACGTAAATCATCGAATATTTCCCGAACACCTAAACTACATGCTTGTGTAAAATTCCACATATAGTACAAAGTGAAATATACATTGTGATTTTCCCAAATCACTGACTAAATCAGCGAATTATATTGAGTATCGCCAACTCCCTAGGGAAACAGTCTCTAATAATCAAATGCTTTGTGAAATGTGTCAAAGCTCATGTTAAAGCGAAAGCTCAGTTGTAGCAGGTGTCTAAATGGAAACATGTGTACGCCTGACTTTACGGGGAACATTCAAAATGTTGCAAACTACTATCTTTATTGTACCACCTTATTATACCCGTGTTGTAAAGGGCGCCGTGGTCCAGCGGTAGAATACTTGTCGTCGGACCCAAAGGTTTTAGGTTCTGACACCGTCAGTGCTGTGAATCATTAAAGACTTTTCCATGCGCAAAGTAATGGTCCAACCCAGAAAACATATATGGCTATGTCAAAGAGTATATTAATAGGAGGAAGAACGTGCAAATCTGTGCAATCCAAGAAGAACATGAAGAAGTAGATCAAACATATGGTATTGTGGTGAAGAGATTACAGGGAAACAAGGAAATTTATTTTTTTACTTTCAACTAAAAAAACAATCATTTGTTCATCTTTTATTTTGCTTCCTTGTCTACTTATATTTCTCGTCTTGTTTATCTCTATGTTATAAGTATTGTTCTACATGATAACGATATTTTTATAGTGAAAAAATATCAGTCGTTACATTTATCAAATTTAGTTTTATATGATTGGGCTAATTTTGTTATATAAATTTATTTAGAAAGTCACCATAAACCTGTTGCTTTTTTTTAGTGTGGATTAATTAAGGACTCCTCGGACAGATTCTTTAAAACTTTTCTACAGACAATAGAATCCCACGCTTCGGCCTTTTGTCTGTAGAAATGTCTTGGTAGACTTTATCCTATACATACATTTCACCACGCATAAATTAAGGTTTATGCCATGTAATTCACTTCCGGTTAACGTATGACTTGACTTGACTATTTGAATTTACCGTCGCTGCGACAGTATTTCAGTCATATAGCGACGTCCAGCTAATTACAGGTGGAGGAAGATCTCGAATGCACGGATGCATTCAGGTAGAACCACCGACCTACCACAAGCCTGCTGGAAGGCTTCCTCACGTGAAAAATCCGAGGGTTGGATTCGAACCCACAGCGGTGAGGGGCTGAGTGAGTGGTTAACGTATGTGTCCAATAATAACCATCAAAGCCATGCATATAACTTCACAATATAAGCTTTTAAAATGTCAAGCCATGGAAATCTTAAAGTAAGTTATTAAGTAAGTAAGTAAGTAAGTAAGTAAATAAATGTTTTATTAAAGTGACATGTGTTATACAATATACATATTCATGATAAAAAGCAATTCAAACACCCGGCCCCATGGGCCTATAAGTCACTGTTGGGACATACAAACATAATAAGTCCAACAGAAAATATCAAATGTAATATGAAAGATAAGATGGACACTGATTTTTTTAAATGAATTGATACATACATAAAAAATATTTCAAAAATTCGGTTTATGCATAAAGAAGCTTGCGTCTTAAGTCAAATGCACACACAAGAAACTTGGCAGTTTTTCTTGTATGTTCGTCTAAAAGGAAGGCTATCTTCTCAGCAACAGATTTCCGAATAAATGAAGAAGTACATATAAAATCTTTGAAAACATAATCTCTTATATGTTTAAATCTATCACATTCAAGTATAAAATGAGTCTCTGTTTCAATATCACCGTTTTTACAAAACAAACACAAACGATGCTCTACCCGTTCGTTTACATAACGACCAGTCTCAATTCTAAGCGGTAAAATGCCGCAGCGAAATTGTGACACAATAGACCTTTCACGCTTTGAAATGTTTAGCAAAACATAATTTTCCGTGACAAATTCAGTTTTGAAATTTTTGTAAGTGCGTAATTTGGCACAATTATTGACAGTGTTTTTCCAAAGACCAGTGTAATAGTCAGTAATTCGACGTTTCACTGAATGAATATCTACCTGTAGTTTATTGTCATAACAATCCTGCATATTAAGAGTGAGAAAAATAGATTTGATATCTGAACACCAATTATCATAGCACATAGTATAATCCAAGTCAAATAAACGCTTCGTGATCCTGTTCTGTCTCATTGATACAAGTCTATTCCAATACCGTGCGATGTTTATCCAGCGGCGGTATTGACATGGGAGCCAACCGACGTTGCTAGTGATAGCAGCAATAGGTGCGAAACGACGCACGCTTAAAAAGTACCGTATGGCACGGTGATGTAAGTTTTCACAAGGCTGATAGCGTTTGTATCCCCATACACTGGAACAATAATCTAAGATAGGCACAATACAACTTTTATACAGTTTGTCATATGTATTAAAACCAATATCTTTTACATTGCTTAATTTAAAAATCATACTTCCCAGAGCGCGACCGGCACTTTTACTCAGAATCTCAGCGTTCACAGAGAAATCACACCTATCATTCATCATAACACCAAGGTACTTGTATTGCGAAACAGTCTCTAAAACATTATTATTACGCGCCACTTTTTACACCATTCATGTTAAGTGTCTAACATGGTCTGTAAATGTTCGGCCCTATCGGCAACGAGCGCTATATCGTCAGCGTACAATAACATGGAAATTGATGAATCCCCGATTTTTACACCAAGGTCAATGTCATTTATGTCTTTTACCAGGTCATTTATATATGTGGCGAAAATTGTCGGCGATAAATTGTTTCCAGATTTACAATTGAACCAGTGCGTTGTCTTATCGTTGACCTTCACGGTTGCTATGGTACCCTCATACATGGACCGAATAGATCTGTAAACACTACCATCAACACCAAGTAATAACAATTTGTACAACATAAGGTCCCTATCAATGAAGTCAAATGCCTTACGTAGGTCGATATAACTTACATATACATTAGAGTTATTTCGAACTAGTGAATTCAGTACAAAGATGTGATCATCGCACGACCGGTCTTTTCTAAAGCCATTTTGTTCGTCGGCTAACAATTTATTACTGTCTAAATATTGCATAAGCCTCATATTAATGAATGCACTGTAAAGTTTACTTATACAAGACAAAAGGCTAATCCCACGATAATTGAGCGGTACTCGATTGTCAGAGCTGCTGTCCTTGTGAATCGGGATTATTACCGCCTTGCGCCACTCATTTGGAACAACACCAGTGTCAATTAAAGCGCACAATGCGCTGAGAGACGGCGACGGGATTAACATTCTAAACCCAGCGTTTCTGAAGTTATTGAAGCAGTCACATGACAACAAAAACTCCACCCGCTGTTGCTACAGAGGTTCTGTTTGTAACATAATAATCCGGAGTAAAGGTCATGAACATTTCATTCATAAAGAGCTGCATACCTTAGTAGGTCATTCTCTTTCTCTAGTACTAGCGAATTCTATCTGTTGTTTTGTATGTGTAGAAATTGACCAGGTATTTGATTATTTAAGATACTAGAATGTTTGCCTATCTATTTCAAAGTTAAGAAATGCCCTGGGAGGAACCTAACTCGCCATCATGCAAAATATTGTGTGGACTACTTTAGGTCAATTACATACATACGGAGCACTACTTTTTCTTTTTACAGGAGTAGATCTTCATGTACGTAAGATTGGTTGCTGTTCTGGTTAAGAAATGTCACGTATATTTTTTTCACGCTTAGAATTGATGCTTCCAGTGCAAAATAATGGCAAAAGAAAACATGTTAAAAAACAGTTACACACTAAAAGCGGTTACGGTTATGATTTAAACGCCTGTGTAACATATTCCACTCGTATTCGTTAGTGAAGAATCGCATTGCATGGATCCGCACTAAGCGCGGAGAGGTACAGTTAAAAATGTTGTGGAAAATATGCAAATTAGCAAGGCCTGATTTCGATTTTAAGCAGAAGACGGCTATCGCCGTCTAAAAATCATACTTCCCAGAGCGCGACCGGCACTTTTACTCAGAATCTCAGCGTTCATAGAGTAATCACACCTATCATTCATCATAACACCAAGGTACTTGTATTGCGAAACAGTCTCTAAAACATTATCTCCAACATGGAATTTAAATTCTGTAACCCTTGATCGCCTTTCCTAAAGTGCATACATTTTGATTTATCTGTATTGATAAGTACGCACCGCTTTTTACACCATTCATGTAAAGTGTCTAACATGGTCTGTAAATTTTCGGCCTATCGGCAACGAGCGCTATATCGTCAGCGTACAATAACATGGAAATTGATGAATCCCCGATTTTTACACCAAGGTCAATGTCATTTATGTCTTTTACCAGGTCATTTATATATATGGCGAAAATTGTCGGCGATAATTTGTTTCCCTGAGCTTCTCCAGATTTACAATTGAACCAGTTGTCTTATCGTTGACCTTCACGGTCGCTATGGTACCCTCATACATGGACCGAATAGATCTGTAAACACTACCATCAACACCAAGTAATAACAATTTGTACAACATAAGGTCCCTATCAATGAAGTCAAATGCCTTACGTAGGTCGATATAACTTACATATACATTAGAGTTATTTCGAACTAGTGAATTCAGTACAAAGATGTGATCATCGCACGACCGGTCTTTTCTAAAGCCATTTTGTTCGTCGGCTAACAATTTATTACTGTCTAAATATTGCATAAGCCTCATATTAATGAATGCACTGTAAAGTTTACTTATACAAGACAATAGGCTAATCCCACGATAATTGAGCGGTACTGTCCTTGTCAGAGCTGCTGTCCTTGTGAATCGGGATTATTACCGCCTTTCGTCACTCATTTGGTATAACACCAGTGTCAAAAATGAGCTGAAACAACTTCCGCAATCACAGGTGGATTCTTCAACACTACGTACAGAATATTGTCGTTACCACATGCAGATTTAGACTTGGCTTTCATCACAATGGACGTAATCTCGTTGATAGTTATTGGACCGTTTAACTCTTGATTAGACGTATATAATGGGTCGTCTATGTTCATTTGTAGTATATTACGATGAATTTTGGCTTGATCATGAAAAGCATTATCAAAATCATTACTTTCGCATCCGTTATAGAGCTTTTCAAAGTCACGATACCATTTTCCTAGCACTTCATTTTCGTCGGAACATGTTCGGCCGTCCTCGTTGGTAATCTGGATGGGTATCGAACGATCTGATCGTGGACCCAGCCGTTTTATTTTTTCCCAGAAATCATTGGGATTAGCCGAGGACATATTATCTATGTCTTCTGCTAGTAGTCAAGTGTATTCACGTTCACGTTGCCTTAGTTTACGATCAAACGTATGTCTGGCTTCGGTATAGTATGATCGTAATAGTGTTCGTACACGATGTGAGCCTCTACACTTCACGAAGTTTTGTTCACTGATCCGCATCAGTTCCCACAAGTCGATAAGTTCATCGTTCCAATAGGGCTTATGGTGTTTGTGACGTTTTTTGGTCCGTTTAGATGCACTGTATGACGGGATATGGTTACGCATTTCATTTTGAATAGTAGAGCACAAGGTTGTGTAAATCATGCACATCAATATCATCCTTAGTTTCCCTCTTTATTTCTATCCTGTGTATAATGTCAATAATTGCCAATCTAGCAACATTACTGTCCATAAAATTGACGGGTATTTTATTCAGTTTAAATTTCGTTGCTCGAGACGATGTCCCGTCATCGTTGCCCTCGTTCTGTATCGTGTCCGGCATGCCGATAGTAACAGTAAATTTGCCAGTTAGCACCGAGTGGTCAGGTAGACGTGATCTTTGTCCAAGATAGCCATGTAGATTGTATTGACCAAACACTGTTTGTATAGGTAAAACTTTGAACGATTTACAATAGCTGAAATTGTCTTGCGGTACACACATATAATCAACGACGGATCTACCTTTTGTAGAAATGCACGTGAATTCATCACTGCCACTAAAACGACCGTTAAGCACACATAGATTTGCCTCAATAAAAAAGTCCAACATTTCTCGACCATGTTGGTTTACGCACGGGTCTACATAATTCCTCTTGGGTAAACTATCCACTGTTTGAAGTACATCCGATTAATTTCCGATTCTCGAATTAAAATCACCAATCACAACTATTAAGTCACTATTACTTCCATAAAGATACATTAATGACACGATATGTACGAAGAAAGATTGGGCGTTGCGGCCCCAAACAGAGTTTTCGGGGGGTAGATAACAGGAGCACACTAAGATACGCGCCTGTGAAAGATGGTGTTTCAGTTCTATAAATAGAATTCCCTCATATGCATATGTCGTATGTATCCAAAATGCTGTTTTTAACGAATATGCCCACACCACCTGACCCTTTCGGTGCGTTAACGTGTATGTCACTTCTATTGCGTCCAAACCATGTGTATCCTTCGAAAATTATATTGTCACTTCCCTTCAAATGCGATTCACATATGGAAAAAATGTCTGCGCCAATACACTTTATTATAGCACATCTCAGCTCATGGTTGTTTGTAGTCCAACCGGATACATTCAGATGAGAGATTGCAATGTATTCATGGGACCGGGATCCGTCCTATTGTCCCTCTGTTTGGTTTTCACTGGGGTGGAGCTGGACGCCTCTTGATGCGTCCATTGGTGTCAATACGTAGGTTTGTGGCCTGTGGTAATTCACGAAGAATAGCTCGAGCGTTCAATTCCATGAGTCTCTCTGCATGGAATTTACTGCTCTTCAAGTAAACGTGACTGTATGTCTGCGAGTTTTTCAATTTCATTTTGTTACGTAGCACCGTCACCTTCTCCGCCAATGACCGGATACTTATCTTAACCATTCCGGGTCTGTTTGAGAACAGTGAAGGTAAGCGGACTGCCGCAGTAACTTCAACAGATCCGGCGACATCTTGGCCAAGGGCGGCAATTATGTCCCTTGCCTTCTGCATGATTTCCTCCCCCTCCGCAAACGGTAAATCACTTGCCGTAATGGTCAGGTTGGGGTCATTAAGGGGGTTTGTCACCTGTGAAGCCTGTGTAAACGTGTTCGATCGAAGATTATCGAATCGCTTTTCAACCGTGACGAATTTGTTTTGAAGGGGCTGAACACTTGTCACAAGGGAATCAATACGTGAGGTTTCTCGCCCTATCTCAAGATACATCTCATCACGCAATGTCTTCACCTTTCCATCAATGTTGACTAACCAATCATTCCTTAATTTGTCAATTTTGCTATCCAGTGTCATTCTTAAAGTATCCTGACCCCGTTTAATATCTAACACATAGACTTCTAGCTAAACTTCGTCTTTCTTCCCATAAACTTAATATGGAAATAGGGAGACATAATAATATACCTAAGAATGAAAGAAAGTGCCTTTTATGTAATTTAAGTGATTTAGAGGATGAATACCATTTTATTATTATCTGTCCTATATACGACGATATTCGTAGAAATTATATACCCAGATATTATACGAGAAACCCTAGTATGGCTAAGTTTATATCGCTATTAAAAACCAATAATCATTTCGGCCTAGCTGGAGCACTGGCCCAATACCACGACTGACCGCTTAAATCAGGTTTGACTGTATATCGCTCTCTTGATACTGAACCCTCCTGGTACCTTTCAAAAGGCGACGAATCTACCCGTTATATCAAGGTAACACCTTTCAGGATGTGTAAAATACACCCGTCCCTTTGTTGCTAATAAATATATTTCTACACAGATGATTATATACAGTTTTCATTATACAACGATTACGTCGATTATTCTGACAGAGTTTTGCACTAGGCGGAGGTTGTTAAAAGAATCCTGAATAGTGAAATCAGCAAATGAAACAGACTACGAAATCAACAAACATGCTAATATCTATTTACACCTCACGGGAAGTAACACTAGTAGAGATATGGATACGATCGATTATAGGGAATGTTGTTGTTATTTACTGGATTCAACGTCCCACCGACAATAATCATAGAGAATGTGAGATGCTAGGTCAGGTACAAAGCCTGTGAAGCAATTAGGCATACAAGATCTTGCATTACAATAAACAGTATAGGCCTGACACGAGTCGGGTGTTAAATACAGATTTTGTTGACCTGGATAGGTTGATTATCAAGAAAATACATGTACAAATAAGATTACCGAAAAACGTTGTGTGTGATAATAAAACTATATAGTTTAAGGCTGGGAATTGCAGGCAAACATGATATTGCAATATATTGCGATATTTGAGCCCAATATTGCGATATACTGCAGTTTATTGATTTAATCAAAACATACATAAAAGATGTGGACGCTTCAATTATTAAGTTATTTAAAGGTGTTTTCATATTTCATATATTAATATTCTGAGCTTTTTGTGTAACGTACCAACTCAAAATTCTTTGCCTGAAGTTTTCAACTGATGTTTTGACTTCAAGTTACTGTTCATTTTTATAGTAACCATTACTACTTAATCATACTAGCTGGTGTATACTACACAGCCATTGTGGAATTGTTCTCCTAAAATTGTGAAATTTGCTTTAGAATAATAATATACATAAATTTAACGTTGTATGAAACATATTTGCTATTTATTTCTATTTATTAGATGTACTTAATACTTGAAGATATTTCAGCTACTAAAAGATAATATATTGCGATATTTGAAATCATATTGCGATATATTGGCAGACAAATGGTATTGCGATATATTGCGATATATTGGCAGAAAAAAATGATATTGCGATATATTACGATATTTTGACTTGACTTGACTATTTGGGTTTACCGTCGCTTCGACAGTATTTCAGCCATATAGCGACGTCCAGCTAATTACAGGTAGAGGAAGATCCCGAATGCACGGAAGGCTTCCTCACATGAAAATCCGAATGACCCTGCCGGGATTCGAACCCACGCGATGAGGGGCTGAGTGAGTGTTAAAGTCAGCGACTTTACCCTCTCGGCCACGGAGGCCCCACGATATTTTGGCGGACAAATGGTATTGCGATATATTGGCAGACAAATGGTATTGCGATAATTGCAAGATATTGCCCACTCCTAATGAATATATTCAATAATGTCAGTTTATAAATGATGCAGTTCTGAGTGACTATATACTTAAATCGCCAGTTGCACCTAGTGAAAGATATAGCAACATATAATATCAATGAAAATTATCAATCCACGCACGAGAGAGAGAGAGAGAGAGAAGAAAGATTTTAGGAAAGAAAGAGATAAAAATAGAGTTGTAGCGTAAGTTATTCGCTTAAATAACTGACCGCAACAGAACTAAGATGGCAACATAAGTAATTCATTAAAACTATCCTAGAATATAGAGTAGAAAGTGCTTTTAAAAAGCATAGGACAATATTACAGGACTTTGTTACTTTGAATTTATATGGTCTCAGAATGAAATACACAGATATATGAGAAGATATATGTACCCTAAAGCACACATGCCAAATTAATATTTGTCACTTCAACTGTATATTTGTACGCAAATAATCTACAATGGTATAGACAAATGAAGCTTACTTATTATTGGATGGACACCTATCTGACAACAAAGGATGGTTGACTTTCTGGCTTTTGCTGAAGTTGTCCAGACACAGGTAACCACAGCCACCCTTTTTCTGACATACTTCGACCACACCCTCCGCCTCGTAGACACCCCCTAGCAGTCGCACCTCCAGGTCCCCGCAGTTGGACCCTTGGAAATATTATTTGAAAGATTTGAAAGCGAATATCAGTGTATGTATTTAACCCTTTACTTCATGCATATTTATGCATACATACTTGTAACTTCATGAATACTAATTATCTGAAATTTAAATGGTATATGAAACAGTGGATTTTTCTTAACTCTACAGACTGTGTAGAATCTAAGCTACACTATTGTATAAGCAAACAGAGGAGACCCTGATCAGACAGCTTCTATTGGAGCAGTCTGATTTAGGTCTACTATGTTTGCCAATGCGTCAAAATTAGTCTATATGACGTAAAGGGTTAATTTAATTCACGATTTGTTGTGGTATACAGTATGATCATACATCGAACCAAGAAATATAATTTAATTTGTATTAATTCCAATGATAATATCTGAGTTTTCTTGTTTTTTAATCTACAAAGCAGCATGCCTATCTACCTGTCTATCTACATTTAGCTCAAAAAGAGAGTTTGCCCTTTTTCATTTTAAATATATCAATATTTATAAGTATAAATATATAAGCTTCAATTTTCGGACACTGTATCTTGAGTGTTTTGTCACCGATCTAGCCCAAAATCTACTACGTGGCATGGAAAGATTTTCATTTTTCTTTCAATTTTGGTACACATGTGCACACTTTTTTAAACTGAGTGTGTAATTTTATCGGTATTGTTGTTTTAAGTCCGATTGTGTCACCGTTACTAACCTATTATATACCATAAGTGATTATAACATGACCGTTGTTCTAGTTATGCAACGTATGTCACAATTATTTACTGTCGCTGATGCCTATATTGTCTGTTATTTCCCATCTCTTTGTAGTTATATAATACATATGGTTCTGTCTGGCTGTGTGGCTGCTGACCCGTATATATAGCTGGCCAGTCAAGGATCTAGGGAGATCTTGTTAGAGACCTAGGGAGACCATCGGACACAGATCCTCCAGTCCTGACCATGGGCTAGGTATGCTGCATGGCAGTGCTTAGTCTGAGTGGGCCATGACCTGTCATGCTAAATAAAGTGTAAACTGGATGAAGGCTACTTGTTTTGAATACGGCCATTATACGACAAGTGTATATGTGTGCATGTATGTTACAAACCTGTTTGTAATGTATCATGGATAGATTGTTTGCTTGCCTGTACATAACTGTGTGATATGAAATCCGGAAGAAATTAAACCAAAACATTATTCAGAGTTATCAATAATGCACAACATGCGATCATATAGATTTCACCACTCTAGCACTTTCATTATAATTTAAATGTCTCTTACCTAGGATTAATCGCTCAAATGAAACTATAATCCAGTAATGATAATAATAATGTAAGACGTGCATATTTGTCAGTAATACACTCTAATGAATATCCATACCAACTGCGGTGTAAATACTACATGTGTCATCTGAAGTGCTTCGGAAGATACCGACATATGAGACTAGCCTTTGGGGAATTTATTGCGGAAGATAAATCGTGTAAACATCACCAGGTTCAGCTGTTTACAATTGGAAATTAATTCTATATGTTTGATATTTCAGACATGGGCCCTTGATATACAGCGCTTCGCGACGCTTGACAACTATGCAACGCTTCGCAAATATGTGACGCTTTTGTCTAGCTGAATGTTAACAATTCACTGAGAATACTTGAACAAACAAAATACAACTTCGCTTTGCTGACACACTTTGCTACCACACATTGACCTGTACAAGTGTAACCCTACCGACGATAGCTTAAAAATGTATTACATACATGTACTGGGTACATGGTATCTTTTTACAGTTCGACAGCACCGATTTATATCTAATAGACATCTATAAATGATTGAAACGCGGGTGACAAATAAAAAAATCACAGGATCGTATTTTTGAAGAATTAAAAGTTAAACGTGATTGTCAATCCTTCAAGCAAGATAAAAGAATTTGAGAAAGCTTAAACCGACAAGAATACAATCATGTTCCCAGTTATCGAAATCTACATAGATCTATCGAAAGTGGCCAATCGTTTGATGAACTACCATATGGCAAGTCTATATACTCGAGTACAAGTTATTTGATAAGGAAATTAGCTTGGTGATATCATGATAAATTATCAGTGTAGTAAACCCTAAGTAGTTATTTCTGTTTCATAACTTTTTAAAATGGATTTTGTTTTACTTTATTCTCCCTGCCTGCAATTCATCTGTTGTACAGGATCGACTTCCTTTGATTTTATTTAAGACAACCACACGACACCACCCCGCCTCTTTCTCTGTCATCTCTAGTTTATCTCGCTCCCTCGACATAAAAAAGAGAAGTGTGTCACCTCTACGCCACCGCAGTAACCCACACTTGAGGTTTTTTCTGTAACCCACACTTTTTTTACGTCATCATCTTGTAACCCACAGTTTATTTTTAAACCACTGCTTCAGTGAAACTGACGCATGTCAACAGGTATACGTACTAGGTTTGGCTGGTTATAGAAAAATGGGAGAGAAAAATAAGATTTGAATGTCAGAGCCAATTCATTGAATTAATGAAAAACGTTACAGAAGACATAACAATACATTTAGTGTAATAGATCTAGCTCTATTAAAATTCAGCTCACATAAACTCTAAAAACGATAAAGCAAACATTTAGAATCAAAGTAGACCACAGGGACTTGCTCCCATACACACACACACCACACACACCACACACACTGTACATACACTATCAACAAGGGTGGACATCTTTTCAGGGGTCGACTCGCTTCAACTCCGTTTTTTCAAATCATTCAAATAAATCTATGAAGTTAACATACGGAATCACTCAAATATATATTTCTCTATCGAAATATGCAAAATTGTCGTGAAAATAATCCTCCTTTGTATGTTTATTTGTTTGAAATATATGCGAATCAGAGAAAAGGACAACAACCTGGACCAGCAGCGCAGTACATTTCGGGATGATTCGGATTTTTACGCTGCGAAATTGGTCAGCGATATTGCGATTATTTTCCCGCAATCTGTCAAACCGTTAAATTTAAATTATTAAAGGGATGACTATTCGGTCGTTGAAAGAAAAAAAAAAACCAGGCAGTATGGAGAAATCAGCTGTTCACTCGATCAGCCCCTCACCGCTGTGGGTTCGAATCCTGGCAGGGTCATTCGGATTTTCATGTGAGGAAGTTTTCAAACTGACTTGCAGAAGGTCGGTGATTTAACCGGGTGTTTCTGTGCATTCGGGGTTTCCTCCACCTGTAATTAGCTGGACATTGCTATATGACTGAAATACTGTCACAACGACGGTAAACCCAAAACACACACACAGTTTCAATGCAACATTCAAATTGTGACAAGCTGGTTTGCCTAGTAATTAGAAAAGATCATTAAGACTGATTGATTTTTAAATAAATATCCTTTAAAAACATGGCTTTTTCTGCTGCAATTGGGAAGAGGCCAAGGCCTTTGATTTTGGGAAAAACTCGCAGCTAAAACTGCCAAATTGGGAAACATTTGACCCAATTGGGAAGTGAAGAAGCTTGTGTAAGTTTGATTATTTGGGAAAACTGCATGGTTTTGTATTGGGAAGTAGCCTTTTATAGGCCTCTGTCACATAGTGTGAAAAATCCTTGAAAAAATCTCCATTTCAGAATATGTTAGGAATTTACAACCCAACAAGCTAGCACAGGATAAAGAAAGTTTCCATTCCCAACCCACACAAAAAAAAAAAAAAAAAAAAAAAAAATCATTTTCACTTTTTTCACATGATATAAAACTTATATATCTAGCTTTTAAATTAAGATGCCATTTTGTCCCCTGGTACCTATCCCAGTGAAGCTGGGGGTTGTCAGTTCAAACCTCAACCTCAACATGTAAATTTTGAAAAATTTGAAGAAAAAAAGGAGGAACATGTAGTTTTATATTGTTTTTGTTTTATTTTTTAATATTTTTGGTTCTTATTATTTTGTGTGTGTGTTTGTCTGTGGATGGTTATAAATAAAATAATAATTGAAAAAAATAAAAAGTACTCCATACATACAAAACATATTTTTTCTTATATATACGGAATACTAAATTCTACTGAACTTCAAATCCCTGTGATATTTATTTCAATTTAAAAACACACACTCACAGACAAGTGAATTTTTATTTACCAAGAAACAGCTGATTTCTCCATACTGCCTGTTTTTTTTTTTTCTTTCAACGCCCGAATAGTCATCCCTTTAATAATTTAAATTTAACGGTTTGACAGATTGCGGGAAAATAATCGCAATATCGCTGACCAATTTCGCAGCGTAAAAATCCGAATCATCCCGAAATGTACTGCGCTGCTGGTCCAGGTTGTTGTCCTTTTCTCGGATTCGCATATATTTCAAACAAATAAACATACAAAGGAGGATTATTTTCACGACAATTTTGTATATTTCGATAGAGAAATATATATTTGAGTGATTCCGTATGTTAACTTCATAGATTTATTTGAATGATTTTAAAAAAAACGGAGTTGAAGCGAGTCGACCCCTGAAAAGATGTCCACCCTTGTTGATAGTGTATGTACAGTGTGTGTGTGTGTGTGGTGTGTGTGTGTGTATGGGAGTAGACTGTAAATCTAGAACAAAACTATCATGATCACTATATCTGTCCGATTGATCTACATCGATCCAGCATGAAATATACAATGTTTTCCTGTTTCGGAGGGCTGTTCTGCTGATACAGTTTTGTGCAATGTAGGACAAGGTTTGCTTACAGATAAGCTTGGTGTTTCTTTCTGTTTTGTAGAAGATCTATTGACAGGGGGATTTATAATGTTTGAAACGTCAGCTAATATTTGGTTTGACGCTTTCTTGTACTTTCTTACACCAGCAACATTGCTATGGCCTATTCTGTTCATGATTTCCATTCAAATCACTCTGAGAACACAGCTCTTTCATGAAACTTCTAAGTTTGTTTATTCCACTACTTGATTACTAAATCTTACTGTGTCGCCGCCAAGTAGTCGTTTATAGAAATCACCATTGCCAACCTTTTCTATGTACAGTTTATAGAGATCACCATTGCCAACCTTTTCTATGTACAGTTTATAGAGATCCATGATCCCGCTGTCATTGTCATAATGCCTTATTTGGCTTCAATTGATCTGTGTTTCAGTCCACCTGAGTAAGTTATTGAGTTTTTCCCTTTAAATTCAAAATACTGACCATCGGTTGTAAGTTCCCGATGTTCATCGGCACCACGGAACCCGAAGAGTTTACAATTGTATAAAAATACAGTCTTAGCACTTTTGGAACCAAGTACTTCTTTATCCCACAGTTGTTTTTCGTCAGTCTCAGGAACTGGTTGCGCTGACCTTTGTGGTACCGCCAATCCATCTCTTGCCAGCTTTTTTATTTCAGCATCTAAAATATTTCGGATATAAGAGAAGCGGCTGTCAGACTAGTCTAGAAAATTCAGAGAATAAACAGTACTGTCCCTTCATTGTCTTAGCAAGAAGCTCATGATGTGGTATAGGGAATTTGGTGGGTACTTTTCTCCATTCTGCTTTCTAACCTCTACAGCAAAATGGCTCAGCTGCTGGTTCATCTGATCGGCTGTCATATGTGTAAGATCGGGTATGTCAAGACCCTCTTTGCATCGCGTTGTCCTCCAGACCTCAAATATTGAATATGCCCATTTTATGCTTTTATCTGTATTTTCGCTTTTTCCGTCGTGGATAAGTTGGTTCAGCTAGGAGGTATCAGTGGCTGCTGCGAATCTCTGGTATCTCTGTCAGTCCTGAAAAAGGAGAACCATTCTCTTAATCGCGCTATAAATATCTTAATTCTCATAACTTTTAAGACTGAAAAGGGGCCAAGTGGTTGCATATATACTATATAGCCTCCGCACAGCCGTGAGTTCGAGTCTCGTTAGGGGCCCCTGGAATTTTTAAGTGAGGAAGTCTTGCGGTAGGTCGGTGGTTCTGAGCATTCAGGGTCTTAATCCAACTGTAATTGGCTGGGCGTGGCTATATGACTTTTATACTGTCAGAACGACGGTACTTAGAGCGAGAGAGAGAGAGAGAGAGCACTGAACACTTTTTAATTAAAAAAAGGGGGGCGAATGAACTTGTAGCGCAATTTTGGACAAGGTTTTATCGAGATATGAATTAAAATTCTAAATGCGTTTGTGAGTGTGTGTGTTAAAATACGGTGAGACCTGTTTTGACTTTCGTTCTTTCCTTCTTCTTTCTACGCTTCTGTAGTTTTATCGATATCCACATCAAAATTTCCAAAGTCAAGATATTCTTTACACATATCTGTGGCTGATCCAGCTTCATACAGTTCAACTGCTTGTGATAACATTAGGGCATCACCTTCGATATTCTATATTTCTTCAAATAAATTTAGCGCTTGTGATTGGGCATGTTCATCTTGAGGGTCCATTTTGTTTAACATGTGTATTTCTTTTATTCAAATATAACCAGAGCGAGCACATCAACACAACAACGTGACGATGTCGTCATAGCGCGCTCGACAAAACCACGTGACGGTGTCAATAGCCCAAACGTATATAGAGATCATCAAGGGGGAAACCAGGAACGTGAAAACAATATAACAATTAGATCTAACAATGAAATAAATTAAACTGTATTTATCGATGCTATAAAACAGTTACGCGGCTCGATGTTTACGTCCACATCCCACAGTTTCCCCCATGTACTGATACCGCACAGTAACTCACTCGAAAGGATACTATAACTATTATGTATTTTCAAACACCTTGCTGCTCTTCAACAGGTACTGATACCCGTTTGTTGGAACAAATTGCTTTTTTATAGGTGAAACATATGCTGTCATGCACACTTTTTCATCGTGTGTCATGGGTTGTTTACAGTTGGTTTAAAACTTTTAACAGCTGAAAAATCGTCTGTCAAAAAAGGCGTCTCTCTCGATAAGACTGGGGTCTTTATTGGGAAGGTAAACATCGCTGCTGAAATAGGCTCGTGCTGAATATAATGACAAAAAGTTTAATATTGGAAGTTTAATAATGTGTCACACTCTTACTCAGAATCAACTGTATAGTGTGCAATTACACATTGATTGATATTAGGAACTTATTTATTATACAATAATCATGATATAAAGAATGTTTTAATGCTTAAGTCCTTGTTATCCATTAGCATTATCTTTCTTCTTCATTTTGTTTCGCAACATTGGTCTACCAAGGGTGGGGCAAATTTACCTTATATGTATACAGTGAAATCTTTAAACAACATCTGAACCGCTGGACAGAATTTCATTTAATTTGGCAGGGATGATCATTGGGTGAAGCATCACAAAAGTTGCTAAAATTATTTCGATCTGTAAAAAAACATGGCTGCCAGGGGCGGGGCTAATTTGCCTTGATGTATATATTGAAAACTTAAAATGACCTCTCCTCTGAAAATGCTGGACAGAATTTGATAAAACTTTGCAAGGATCATTTCCTTCAAAACCACTGGCCAGATTTCAAAATGTTTTAATACAGGCTGATGTTCTTTGCGTAACCCTATACTCAGGTGAGCGATCCAGGGCCATCATGGCCCTCTTGTCTTAATAAAATAATTACATGTGATGAAATCTGGACCCGCTTCTTTGAGCTGGAAAGTAATCAACAGAGTTCGGTTTGTCTCCATCTTCTGTAAAAGTACGCCTTTCCAAGTCAATAAAGTCGTGTCAATCATTTTCTGTGACACTTCTGGTATAGTGCTTAATCACAAGGTAACGGAGAAAACTATAATCAGTGGTGAGTATTATTCCATATTACTCCGAACCAACCTCCGTCGGGCTATTAAAGACAAGCACCCAGAACTAGCCCGGTCGGGTTTCATTTTGCATCATGATAACGCCCCCGTTCATCTCAGCCGTGTTGTAAGGGCCACAATTACAGAATTCTACAACACCCATCGTATAGTCCAGAATTGGCCGTCTGTGATTTTCTTCCTTTTTCCAAATGTTTAAGATCAATTGCGGGGTCATAGATTTGAGTGTCAGAAAGAGCTATGTAGTGCTATTATGGCGGCGTCGAGAATGTTGTCACGTGACGGCTAACGTCACGCCTTTGATTCTTTGATGGAGAGATACGGGGCTTACTCTGAAAAGGAGAAACGTTTTATTGACCTGTTGTTGATATTGATAATTTTATAGTAAAAGTTCTCGAATAAAACGATCACCCCTCGTAACTATGACATGAGTTTGAGTAGGTACCTGTGTTGGTGTGCTGACATGCGAGTGTCCGTGTGGGTACATTTGTATATGTGTTTATTTATTTATTAAGGTAATCCATCCGTCATTGAATTGTGATCATTGTCCACTAAAAGAGCAATGGAAGAAAATGTTTTAATTATTCAGCACTTAAGGTAATTAATTGGATTTTTGTTTCTTTCCACGAGTAAGTAAAAGATTGGATTGATAATTAGCTGATTTTTCTATTCAAGGTGACCACAATCCATCTTTAAATTGTGATCATGGTCCATTAAGTGATAATGGGAATTTTATTGTAAATGCAAGCCAAATAGACTTTGAGCAAAAGAGCCTTGAACTCCAAGTCATTAGACGCTTGCATCTGCACTGAAGTCTTTTTTAAGCATTTGAAGTACCATGATTATACTTTAATAACAACCTTAAGTTCATATATTAATGCGATTCGTTGATATGTTTGCTGTATGACTGACTATTTGATATCTTCGTTAAGGAGGAAATAATGACATACATAAATTGGCAAAAGATGGTCAACGCCATTCGGTGCTATACACCGGGCACGTAAAAGAACAAACAGGTCTATTCGCAAAATGAGCTAGGGTATCGCACCCGGACTCCCTTGTATCTAATACCTGTCTCATCCGATGCCGTCTCTTCAGCAAAAAACAAACAAACAGGACCTTCACATGGGAAATTCTTGACCGTTAGGTCTAAAATATAGCCATTATAATCAGAAAATGATAGCTAGCCATTACAATAAAAGAAGAAGAAAGAGGTGTCAGTCAGCCTGTTAAAGCTTGCTCTGCTTCTGAAGGCTGCATGCTGTTAAACAACCCGTCTCAATCACCAGGCCTGCATCTATAAGACATTAATCAAGGCTTAAAATGGTACATGAGAAGACACATAAATCCAGAAGTTTCCTTTGCAGCGTTATATACCAATGCATCCAGTAGATATCGAATTGCATTACATGAATGAGTAAACAGATTACGACGTGTTTTGGTAATAAGATTTTTGATAATTTAAAAAAAAAAAGCTAAATGTCCTAAATGCTAAATGTATTATTGCATCCTTAAATATGTCACGTGTGTATGATTGATACCAAACATCGATAAACGACGCCAAGCAAAAAGAAGTCCGTGCATCGATTGTAATCGTGGGTATGTCGCGGCCGCATATCGAATCTAAGACCTTACGCTGTCGATGCAGACGCACCGGGCATCCTCCTTTCAAGGATGATCACGAGAAATCGAAACAATCAAAGCCCATTATTTGCTTACATACTGAATAGGGGAACACTGAGTAAATTTTATTTAACCTTAATATATCTCACTTATATCAAAGGGGACTCGTTGTAATCTCTTCATGCATCCAAGTATATGGAAGGGAATCGCCGCCAATATTCTATCTTACAACTCCTAATTTCTATGTTCTAACTTCTTTCTTACAACATCTAGTCTCCATGTTCTTACTTCTAACTTCTATCTTACAACTTCTAATTTATATCTTCTAACTTCTTAGGTTTCAATTTCCAACCTCTTATCTCAATCATCTGAGTTATTACTTCTAACTTCCAACTCTCAACATCTATCTTCCAAACGATTTGTTCTAGTTTCTATAGTATGAAGTGGCATGACACAGACTATGTTATGAGACATTACGACAATGTGATATAAATAGATTACGAGGTTCCCCCTACATTACGCATGCGTCGCGAATTTTTACAACACGGTATCGGGTTCATTCGCCCCAAGTACACTTTCGCCCGAGTCAGTTCGCCCGAGTCGGTTCGCCCTACAATGTGGGTTCATTCGCCCACATAGTGGGTTCATTCGCCCTAGTAAAGTTATAAATTAATAAACAAAATGGATATTACGGTTGGTGATGAATAAATATAATTTTATTCATTCAACAAGTATAGGTATAAAGTACAAAGTATATAGGTGTAATGATCATAATAAAGGTGACATCTTCCTTCTGAAAACACACACGTGCTGTAGGTGTGAACACATGCCATAGCAGGGTTAGATGTTAATTATGTACAACCTACAGTATTTTCGGCGTTCGTATTGTCTCATTTAACATACTTATTTTTTACACCCGGTCTCTTTCATTTATGATAAGTAGGGATGAACATGAATTAAATAAGGGCTAATAACGAAATAAACAGTGAATTTATTTATTTCTTTAATTATAAATACACCGCCAATGTAAGTGTATATTAGATGTAAAAAAAAAATAATTGAAACTGCCATTCCGAAGCAATAATTGTAGGACTGGAACCAAAATATGTAATAGATTTTTTTTTATTAATAATAGACAATATACTCATTCAAACTTACATACATAAAACAATACAACCGAATACACACACATTTATATATTATTTCATTCAAATCCAGCAAAATAACAATAGGGCGAACAGGGTAGAGAGCGAAAGGGAATTAGGGCGAAAGGGAAAGGGGGCGAAACGACCCATAATCTTACAACACCTAGTCTTGCGGGGAAGTCCACTTTGCGCTGTTTGCGCTAGAAGGGTACCAGTAATACTGGTTCCATCTTCAATACAATTTATGTTCAGCCGAGAATCAATGATAGAGGTGAGATGTTAGCCTATAGTTATAGGAAATTGTATTATAAGACATAGAAATTAGAAGTTAGAATATAGAAATTAGAAGTTGTAAGATAGAATATTGGCGGCGATTCCCTTCCATACAAGTAGGTGGTGACCAAGGCACTTGTAGGTTCATGCATCATTTGATCTGAAGCTACTACACATCGTATACTCTTCATTCTTTATTGGTTATCCGTCAACGATAGCCAAGGTTTTAGAGCGTTCGAGCCGGGACCGGAAGATTGTGGGTTTAATCCCCAATCGCTACACACCAAACTTAAATAAATTAAAATGGGCTTGGTAGCTCCCTGTTTGGCGCTCAACATATAAGGGTAATCCCAGGCGTAGTTGGCCCAGTGTGTCAGGATAATGTGACCTGCTCGGGTATCACGCCATATGTCTATGGTAGCAATTATCTGTCTCAAGTAGACATAGTCCTCAAATGACTGAACTACTGCCGTTGGGACGTTAAATCAAACTAAAACAAACAAGGCATGGCTATGTTATAGCAATTTTCATAACGTACATATACATGGACTTACATCAAATGCGTAGTAGCTATACATAATGCAAAGTACAGATGTAATACTATACCAAGATCTTAAGTGTTTTAATTTAAATTTCCCCTACTTGAAAGCTTCATTGTCTCAAAATACTTCAGAAAGGTCGAATGTCTAGTTCAATGTAAGTAAGATAGGGGATCCTGGTTATATCTTACCAGGGGAAGTGTGTCCTTGTAAAGACAGTAACATAGCAAGAGCGTTGACGTCTAAGATATTGCTTAAGCAATTAATCATAACTTAATCAAATATGTGCGGCTTTGTATGAAAAGAAACGTGATGAATTTATTAAGAAAATCGCACGATTGTTTGTTTCTTCCTTTGTTTATATGTCTAACCAAAGTGCATCCAATGGCCGTCATAACACAGGAAATGCGCGTGATCAGTGAACGGTCTTTTGTATTTGGTTTTTGTGTCACAATACATATGCGTATTTTTCCCTTTCCACTATGTTTAAGGAAATCGCCCAGTCATCATCATCACCACCATCACCATCCGAGTTAATTAACGTTGTTATTTGAAAGGCAGCTGTTTCTGATGTTGTTGTTATTTACTGTCTATGTTTCTTTTTTTTCTTTTCATGCTGTCTTATACCCCCCCCCCCCTCTCTCTCTCTCTTTATATAAAAGTGTTGTTGCCCCAAAACGTAACTCATTATTAGAAAATTATGGGTTTTTTGTGTATAATTTGGGGAACAGTGGTCCAGTGGTAGGACAATCGCCTCGAGATTAAGAGGTCCTGGGTTCGAGTCTGACCAGAAATACTGCTAATTTCCCCGAGGAAGAAATTTACCCCGCATTGTTTCACTTCACGTGAGTGTAAATGGAGATCGAAAGATGAATACCATCAGCCCGATGACCTGGGGTAAAAGCTGTCAAGTCGTTTACATATTATTCTATTTATGTACAACGCAAAGCCTCCACACCATATACTACGTGCGTAAATTAACTGTTTTCCCTGTTTAACCCTAGAACTTATATTGATTGTATATTATTGATCCAAATGTAATGTCAATATCATGTATAAAATATATAGTAGTATTTGAATTTTGATATGACCGGACAATATCTTCGAATTTTATAAAACTCCATGTTGTAGTTTATTTGGGTGATACTGCATATGTGTTCTGTATTACTAAAAGTGGTTAAGAATACCTCAATTGAAATTCAAACGGCGTTGTTTAATTACTGTATGCAACGATCGATTTATGCTAGCTCAGAAAACAGTCCGTATATTTATTAATTTATTTATGAGTCAAGATTAAATTTATTGTAGATTAAGGGCAAATGAAACAAATCGGTTAATTGAAGTATAGAATCTTATTGAAAGTCAGTATGCATATATGTACACAATGTGTAAAATGGTATTGGTTTAGCTCCCTTGCCACGGCATATAAGGGTAGTTCCAGGACTGGTTAGCCCAGTGTCAGGATGTAATGTGATTGGGTGTAGTATCATATCACATGTTTACGACGTGATACTGCAGTGTGGCAGCACTATATCTGTCTCGAGTAGACATTGTCTCCAAATGACTAAAATTTTGTCGGCGGGACGTTAAACCAAACATGAAACATACGTGTGTGTGTTTTGTGTGTGTGACTCTCCCTCTATTAGCTTAAGTCTAAGAAATAAAAAGCATTATAAAGCAAATGTTATGGTTACTCATTACATATATAATTCAGCTTTACAGATTGATTCTCCTATAGATAAAATATAATTGCATTTTCCTGTTGTACGTGATGTTTACGTACTTACTCAATCATTTTCTTTTCCGCCTTCGCATTGGCTTCATCCCAGTACGTGATTTATAGAGAAATAAATTGCTTTTGACTTGAGGATAGAATGGGTTAGTATTAAACTTCAAACAAATACCCTCTGATTTTATTAGCAGAATACATTAAGGTAATCCATCTATCATTTAATAATAATCATGGTCCTTCAAATGAATAAAAAGACTTTAGTGCAAATGCAAACATCCATTGACTTGAAGTTATAGGCTCTTTTGCTCAAATCTTATAAAGGCTTTATACTCTGTGTCTAAAAAGGCTTGCGTTTACTATAAAATTCCCACCATCATTTGGTGAACGATGATCACAAATTAGAAATAGATGTATTACCTTGAATCATTTGTTCTCTATTTCCAGTTGAATATCAGTGCCCGGGGTTGAACAAACGCTGCAAATTCAGCGATATTCCAAAGACCATTTAGCCTTTCCCATGATGAATCAGTCATTGGGAAATGTTCCTGCAACAACGACTATAAAGTTGTTATTGTTTGTATTGCTATTTTATTGTGTGTCTTTTCTGTCGTGACAAGAGTACCAAAGAGTGATAGCAGTCCTAATCTTATTTATACACAACCCACGACATGGTTTATGTTTGATATTTAATGCAATATAGTGGATACGTAATTATTATTATATAGCCAAATAGTCGTTATTGCATGGACATGCAGTCGTTTTTGCGTGGGGACCAAGTCATTGTAAGCATGGACACACGAGTCATTGTGTGCATATGTAGTAGCTATCACGTTGGCACGTGTTAGTACTACACGGATATGCCATACATACTGTCTTCTCATGCAAACACTTGACTGTACTTGAAAGTCTTTTTTAGCTATTTACACGCGGGCATTATCAATTGTAATACATATATTACTTATTTTTTAACAGTTACTGTTTTTTTTACTTGATAATGCTGTAAAGATGCATAAAATATACACTTTTTTGTTTTAATCGTTGTTTGGTTCACAAGTCATATTATAGTTAAAGGTTATCTCGATTTTATTCAGATCTCAGCTGAAGGAAATAGTTAACCGTTGCATGTTAGTTTGCATGTTGAACAGGTTGTTTGGTTTTAGTTTCGTTAATATATTCTGATTATAGATTATTATACTTTAAGCTGAATACCGATCAGTTTAAAAAACGACTTTTTTAACTCTGGATTCCGTTATGACAATCAATAATGACAGATTCAGGAAAGATGAATTTTTCATAAGGAAGTCTTCAAGCTAGCTGGCCGTTGCTCGGTGTTTCTACCCGGATGCCTCTGTGCACTCAGGGTCTTCCTCCAACTGTAATGGCGCTATATGGCAAACACTGCCGCAGTTATGATTCACTTCAACATTACAGTAATAAACAAACGTACTGTGCTCTGTACCTTTAGATGCAAATTTCATTTTAAAATGTGTTTTTTTTTTATCTATTTATTTATTTATTTATTTATTTATTAGCAAATGGAAACAAGTCACATTTCAGCCGAAGCATAGAATGCAAAACCATTTCGTCGTTCGCCTTATCGCTTGAAAATATGTCTTTGTAAAACCAGTTGTAAAAGTCTGAACAATAACAAAAACGCTAGCAATAAAATTTCAGTAAAATATTTCATGAGCAGTTGTTTCAGTGCTTTTTGTCAACATCTCAATATTGACATTCTCTTATCTTTTGTTGTGTTTATGTTAACAATGACACAATGTTAATATTGAAACCATGAATCAAATATGTCAAATTAGATTGTTCCCATATGAATCCAGTGTATTGACAGAAATATTAATCAAATTAATTTCTCGGCTGCTTTTTTTTCGAGTCGTGTTTTAATCATATTGTGAAAAAAGAAAAAAAGAATGAGACTCCGAGAGGAATAGTGTTCTGTTACCTCTTCACTGCGACGTCTTCCGGTGTAACAGTAGGAAATATGCTACGACATCAACAGAGAAATGTAATGAAAGCTCAGATAAATTATCACAGAACGTCTGGCCATTTTAGTTGCGTGTTCGGCTTTAAACTAAGATATACACACTTCTTGCCATTCAAATATTCTGTATAATTTCGAGAATATTGAATATTTTCATAGTTATTTTCCGTTTACAATTGATTGTCTTATTTATTATTTCGTGGATTCATATATACCACTAAACGAAGAAATTTTACAGGGTATTTTTTTTCTTTCGCAAATGATTTCTTCTTTTAGATTAAAAAAAAAGTTTAAACTTATTTATTTGACATCGATTACGAAACAAATTATCACAACTTATATTAATCACTCGATGGCTCTGATGGCGGCGTATGGGAGGAAACCGGAGTACCAGGGGGGAAACCAACGTGTCTGGACGAGCGACGACTACCTTCTCGCGAACGTGACCAGGAATTCTATTTCACGTGTTTATATACGATACATTTTCAACTGCTAGTGTCATCAACATCATCAGTTGGGTACCCATATATGTAGAGGTATTTCGCCCCTGTGTTACTCAAAACATTCTAGTGTGGTGGTTCTATAGCGTTGGTCATGTGCTGCAGGTTGATAGCTAGCACCAGCTTGGTCTGACCGGCTATACTCGAGGAAGTGAATAACCCCACATTGACCAAAGGTATCCGGTACGTTGCTTCCCATTTAAAAGAAATCAATGACCTTATATATAATATATCTTTAAGATTTTTTTTTATCAAAATCAACGTACCGGATACCTTTGACATTGACAGGACAGGGAATCCTCTGCACCCAGTATCTCTCTCTCTCTCTCTCTCTCTCTCTCTCTTTCTTTACAACCGCCCTTTAAGTCCACATACGCCGTACACTCTTCGTAGCAGAAATCTCTAGCGACGATTCTGAGGTCCTGGCACTTTTTCCAGCTCAACTCAGTTTGAGACTGAAACTTGGTTTGTTTATTTTATGTATATCAAAAATTGAGTAACTTTGATAGTGAATTTATATATATTGTAGTAGGGGCTGTCTGTAGAACAGAGAAAGTATAGCAAAATATGAAAAACTTAAATAACTAGAACAGTTTAACTTTGAGCACAAACCCGAGTTGAGCACGAAAAATGTTTATAACCTCGGGGCATAAGGAGATTTTTCTTTTGGAATGAAGCCCCCACCCTCTTCATCTCTTTGTCTTCGTATGATCGTGTCACTGTGATTCAGTCTGTTATTTGCAGTTTTTACCGTCTTGACCACATTTAAATCTCGCCCAGATGTAAGTTCGATACAAGCTCTGTACTAAAAATCCGTGTTTTCAAAATAAAGCGTTACAATACAATCAGTAAATTTTAACCGTGTTATACTCTTTATTATTGGATAATATTCTATAACGGGAAATAATCGTGTACTTACTATTCAGTCTGAACCATGGAGTTATCTTCTCTTTGTCAAAATGAAGCAACTTCACTCATGGTTCAGCGTCCCTGGTGGCCAAGTGCTAAGAGCGTTCGCCTCGGGGGCGGAAGATCGTGGGTTCGATCCCCGGCCGCGATATACCAAAGTCGTAAAAAATGGTACTGTTATTGCTCCATTTCTTGGCGCTCAGCATATAAGGGTAATTGCAGGATTGGTTATCCCGGTGTCAGGATAATGTGACTGGGTGTGGTATCATGCCACATGTTTAAGGCGTGATTCTGCAGGGTGGCAACACTATATCTGTCTCAAGAAGACATCGTCTCCAAATGACTGAAATACTGTCGATGGGACGTTAAACCCAACAAACAAACAAAGACTCATGGCTCACTTTTTAACAAATCACTATTTTCAGTCGTGAAAATGATACGGTGGATTAAATATGTACTTACATATGGCTCAAATGATCACATAACTTATAAATGACAACTTACGTTTTAATACTATTTCACAATAAATAAATGAATTAGGCTCAGGTTTTCTTCTTTTTTTTTTTTCTTTTCTTTTTTTGAAGGGGCCTTAGTCTTTTATTTTGAGAATTCGGCCAAAATGGATAAAGGAAGACTGACTTTTAAGATATTCAATGAACAAATGGCAGTCTACATACATTCAGTAAATAGAAAGTTGCATCAATTTAAAATTTGTAGCGTAGTGCCAAGTCATTCTGAATGGATATTTATTTCAATAAGCCAACAAAAAGCCTGCTTTCGGATTCGTTCACTATTAAATGATGTAGTATTATTAACCAAACTCGTGAAATATATTTTGTGAGAATTGTCAACATATTGAGAATTCATCATTGTATTTTGTGGATTTTTTTCACCAAAATTGGGGACAAAAGAGGCATTTTGCACCTGGAATGTCTCTATTATGGAAGAAAAAAAGGCACTGAGACCTAAATCATTTCATATAGCTAATCCTCCTACAACCGTCTTGTAAATGATTCTTATCTACTACATTGATTCTCAGTATAATTTTGATAAGTCCTCTAATGACCTAATGACTCCGTTAACCATGTTTGTACTCCATTCACTCTTACAAAAACATTAACACAACAATCTAAACCGGAACCGGAAACAATATGTCAATATTGTAGATATTAATTGTGATAGAGAGTATTATAAATACCATGATCGAACTCTTATCGATAGTTCTCATCCTGAATCCAATTCATTCTAGAGTTTGAGAGTAGGACGACCTAAGGATCATCCATGCAAAGTTTCAGTACTATCTGCTGGGAATGTCATTGTTTTATTTTACACGTAAACGAAATACGAAGGATAAATGTTTAGGTGTCTTAATTAATGGGAGCAATGAATAGGTTAAAACGAATGTGCATGCTGAATGTAAAAAAAGCGTGCAAGGAAACGTAACTTAGTCATTTCAGTATATATATTAAACCTGAAATACACGTCTCTGTTGTGTATCGCCTGTTCGATTTTTTCACCGGAGACCGTTTGTATGTGTACATTACGGTTAAAACTGATCGTCTAGACCTCCGTAAAATGATATTTGAATATTTCTTTTTAACTGAAATGGGGGCGGGGTGCCGACAAACTAAAAATAAATCCCGCGTGTGTGTGGGGGGGGGGGGGGGAGGGATTAGCGACCCGACAAAAGTCTTGCAAGCAAAGTAAATGGGGCATTCAAAGTATTCGTGGACTAGCTTTTTAACTTTTATTTTTTTCAATGAAACTACATTGAACGTGCATAGACTAGGATGAAAAAAAACAACAATTATCCGACCAGCCAACATAATCAAACAACGTAACAATGGTATTAACAGAATTAACGAACATGTAACGTTATTGACAGTTTTGACGTCATCTACGTCGCCGGCAGATAAAGAACAACACTCTCCGTGCTAATTTCTCATATATTTCAGAATTTACAGAAAAATACATTTTATATAAAATTAAGGTTTATGTGCATACTGCCTTCCTGCACTGAGTCCAGTTATGCCATTCGAAATCTAGTGAACGTGTGTAACTCATTTGTCTCCTCTCGCAGTCTGTATCGTTTGGTATTTTTGTGATGGAGTTTAGTAAAACTTCGTCACGGAGTGCATTTCACTCTTTTCCAGGCGTCATGATGTCTGTCTTCAAATGTTGCAGACCATATTTGCTTATAACTGTTTTGTTTAGAACTTTAAGACGGCGAATTTCAGAATGATATCACTCAAATTTCAATTGACGTTTTCCCACATTTTCACGAAAAAAAAATGCCGTTTTCATTGAATTAAAAGTGGATTAAGTAAGAAATAATAAGGTTAGCGTCAACGTTCGTTACCATGGTTAGTATCAAATGGCGCATAGTTCGCGACGAAAATATACAATCGGGATAAAATTATTAAACTAACTTCAAATTCAACACTTTCAGTCCACTAACGTTTTGAACACACCCCGTAGGATCATGAGACCACTTGATTTACTTTTTTTTCGGTGGGGAGGATTGCTTTCTAGGCAGACCAATGGAAGGGGCACTTTTTCTTTTTAAAAAAGGAGGGGGACACCTTTAGAAAGAGAGTGAGTTTATTGTTCTTCAAAAGTATTTTTGGACGTCTTGCGAATGACCTTTTTATATTTTCAAAGAAGAGGGAGAGAAAGAGAGCGAGAGAGGGGCTGGGGATTGGGGGAGAGAGGTTTTCAGACATTTCACCATTGGTAGAATCGAAATTCAACAATAATTTTTACCTTTCTTAGGAGAGAGAGATCGCGAGAAAATGCTTTAGCTAATGAATAAGATAAGTTATTCTTAATAAACCAGCCACATACAGAAAATCAATAAATTTATTTCTGCATCAAATAATCCTTGATGATTTCATGATAAGAAAAGAAATGCTGAGAGAGAGAGAGAAGGAGAGAGAGAGAGAAAGAGAGAGGTGGTGGGTGGGGGACGCTATCCTTAACGGCCATTTTTCTATACCTACACCGTTTGGAGTGCGCGTGCGTAATTGGTTTACAGCAAGCAGAAGGCGCGGCTTAATCGGAAATTGTTTATTATTTAAAAGGTTTGATTTCTTTTTAAAACAAATGTAAAATGAATGTTTTTGGACACAAAACAGTTGTTAGATTCAATATATTCAATCTTCAACACGGTAAAAGGTGTATCAGGTGTTATTGACGAAAAGAATATCAAATCACCGATTCTGATTTCCACTCGGTTTTAGGTGGTTTTGACATAAGACGCAGAGGCGTGACAACCAGTACCAAAAATAACATGTCGCACAGAGTGACTCATTGATGGAACTACCTTTCGCCCTGAAAACCCGCCACGAGACATGGCAGAAATTAGCTACCATAGAAACTGGTGATATTTTTGAACTTTTATAGTATTGCTTTGCATAATTTCTTCAATTTAGCATCTTTGAACATAAAATTACTAATGAAGTTTAAAGAGCAAATTATTCGACCAGTATATTTCAAAAGGGGTGGAAGAATAAACAAAGTCTATTAGCATCTTGTACATCAATAAGTGTTTATTTGTGTATACAAATGTGTTTTAACATAATTACGAAGTTTGTGTATTTTTTTTAATTAAAATTCTATTTAAACAATATGTGTTTTGTAAGAAAAACTATGATGCATTTCCATCTTAAACATCTAGATACATGTACGAATATTACATATTCTGAATTTTCAATTTAAATGCTTCGCAGAAAAAAAAAATTCTATTTCGATTTTGATTTTTTTTTTGATGACATGTAATGTAAAGGAACACAAGCATAATATAGTGTTTTCGCAATGCGAATTAAATAAAAACTTCTTCCATAATCTTAAAAACATTCTTCAACAAACAACTTTCTTCCTTAACCTAAGTTTGATTAGTCAAGTATTTTTGCTTCTTTCGGAAATGACTTTTAGCTTTTTTTATTCACTTTTCTAAGACCTAGAACATAAACTTATTATAAGTATTTGGGGAAATTTATACATAATTTGCGCTATAATGTTTTCATTTTTTATTATAAATTATTTTCTTTTTTAACACCTTACTTAGTCGAAATCTTTTATGCATTGTACAAAGTGCATTCCGAATTTTTACAGACATGAAGCCTTTTTTTACATTTTACACTTAGGGCCTTCTCTATAATATGATATTTAAACAGAAAATTAATCTATATTCTGAAGAAAAAAAAACATACCTATGTATTAAAAGCCCTTGAAATTGGTAGTGAACAAAATATATCATGTAAACAATTGAAGGTCAATGTATTAAAACCGCATGTTTGTTGTGATGATACTTTATTTAGTGAAAAAATCATATTTTGTAAAAGCATACAGTAAAAATAAAATCCGGTTACAATAGGCAAACATAGCACAAAATACAAAACATTCGAACCATAATACTATACTTGTATCAAATCATCCAAAATTAAAACACAACAAGAAAATGTACTAAAACAGAGATAAAGGTTTTAAACATATATTTTTTAAACAAGTCTGAGTCTTAAATGTAGCAAATTGTGCTGCTTGTCTCAAAATAAAACTACCCTTATATATATATATATATATATATATATATATATATATATATATATATATATATGGATAAATGAAGATAGTAATGCTGACTTGGATAAGTTTGGGTAACACTTTATAACTTTATGATGGCCCTGGATCCCTCACCTGGTATTATTGGCTATGTAAAATCAAGTGACTCCTGGGGCAGGGCTAATTTTGACCAAAGGGCCATGATTTGAACAAACTTGGTAGAGGTCTACTAGTCAATGTTACATACCAAATATCTAACCTCCAGGCCTTGCGGTTTCTGAGAAGAAGCTTTTTCTAGTTTGTTCCTATATTAACCTTTGTTAAATCAAGTAACCCCTAGGGCAGGGCCAATTTTGACCCTTGGGTCATGATGTAAACAAACTTGGTAGATGTCAATTTTGCCATGTTACATACCAAATATCTAAACTCCAGGCCTTGTGGTTTCTGACAGGAAGATTTTTCTAGTTTTTTCCTAAATAAGCCAATGTAAAATCAGGTGACTCCTGGGGCTGGAACAACTTTGACCCCAGGGCCATGATTTGAACAAACTTGGTAGTGATCTACTAGAAAATGCTGCACACCAAATATCTAAACTCCAAGCCTTGTGGTTTCTGAGAAGAGGAGTTTTCAAGTTTTTTTTCCTTTATTAGCATATGTTAAACCAAGTGATCCCTTGGGCGGGGCCAATTTGACCCCAGAGCCATGATTTGAACAAACTTGGTAGAAGTTTACTAGGTCATGTTATATACCAAATATCTAACTTCCAGGCCTTGAAGTTTCTGGCAAGAAGATTTTTCTAGTTTTTTCCTATATAAGTCCATGTAAAATAAAGAAAATAAAGTGACCCTGGGACTTGGCCAATTTTGACCACAGGGTCATGATTTGAACAAACTTGGTAAAAGTCTACTAGACAAAGCCACACACCAAATATCTAAGCTGTAGGCTTTGTGGTTTCAGAGAAGAATGTTTTTTAAGATTTCACATTTAAAATATATTTTTAGCTCATGTGACCTAATTATGCAACAGACCGGAACCATTTGAACATTTTTATAGGGGATAACCTCAGGAACATCCTTGCAAACTTTGATCACTTTCCCATCAGTAGTTTCAGAGAAGAATATTTTTAAGTAAATTGCTGACGACTTACGACGACGGACGCCGGACAAAGGCTGGTCCCATAACTAATGGTATTTTTACTATCAAAACGCTTTTTCCATATACTAGGAAAATACTGCAAACGGAAATAGCGAATAATCGTGCTATCAATAACAATGTATCGAAAACGTATATGCTAAATGTCAATTACTACCAAATTATATGCTAACACGAATATTTGATTTACCAATAAACAAGACATCGTATATAGAAAAAAACAAAATTATGCACATACACCTCTTACTTATGGAAGGACATTTTACGTAAATAATCGGCTTATGTAACTTACAAATGCATTCATCTAAATGAGAAGTGATTGCGTATACATGGAAAGGTTATGCTTTCTATTGACTATTTCAATTGTCTTATTAAGTAGTGTTTTCTCATTACTTAAAAGTCTATGTATACAGCTTTAAGTTGCATCAAAGTAAGTTCGCGTCTTCAAACCACGGACGGTGTTAATTTCCCCCACCGGTGAGGTGCTGAAGTGAATTTTGAAAATGGATTTAAACATAAAAAAATAAAACATATCAATGAAATTTGCACATATGGAGTAAAACGTTATTATAAAGCTACTGGTGAAATTTCATACCTAAACGACCTGTAATAAAACGGGTGGAGCTATAGAACCCTGGACGGCGTATGGATGGCTGCATGGCGCTTTTTTAGTACGACCAGTTTATGCTGATCCCCGGTTTTCGTTTCCGTTAATAATCATTCGTTTAACTGCATTCGTCTTAATGCTTACTGCTAAGAGACTAGTCACAGGACATTAGATTTACAAGTGATGCATAAAATACATTGCAAATGTACATAATGTCATTTACTAACTTACGTAGATGCACATTAAGGATGTATACATAGACTTAAACGTAGTGAGAAGGAACAACTCATTAACATTAATGAAATAGTCAGTAGAAAGCATATTAACCTTTGCATATATACGCAAGCACTTCTCATTTAGATAAATGCATGTGTAAGTTACACCAACCGGTTATTTACGTAAATGCCCTTCCATACTTACTGATAACTACTTCTATTTGATAAAAATAGCAATTATTATACTTTCAAAGTGACTTGTTTCACAGCAAAGGGTAGAAAATTTCAACAAAAGACGTTTCTCTTTATCTTTGACAAACAGCGACTCGCTTGGTTTCTTTAGGTTTAAACAAACGAACGCAGAACGTTGCAATACGTTGCAGAAAGAATGATGTTGTTCATGGATTTTGTTTTCGTTTGTATCACAGCACTTGGACAATAGATAAAATTATAGAATTGAAAAGGTTTGTCAAAGATGTGATTGATAATGAAAATTTGGTACGTTTTCAGGAGGAATGTTTAAAAGCGAGTTTTATCAAATTAATATATTGGAAATACTGGCTGAGGAAATGAGAGTGACTGCTCGCAGTTTATGGAAGTATGGGAAGTCGAAACAGATTGTTAGCAGTCAATATGTATAAAGTAAAGAAAAACAAAACACAAAAACTAAAAGTCATATACCACCAATATCAAACCAATCTAGAGTAAAAATCATCAAGACATAGTTCCCATGTGATGTCAAAGGTACTGAAAAGACACGTTTTTGCAACCGAGTTAATGCAGGCCAAAATCTTAGAATACTTGCTGCCTATAAATACCACTGTGCTTTCCTTTCTCTGTCTATCTTACTGAATTCTACATCAAATTGAACAGTTTTAATTAATTTTAAATATGAAATAATATTGTCATAAATTTAAACTTTATAACTAAGATAGTTACATAGATTATTTCTGCTTAATGATGAACCCATAC
>CM037785.1:50002835-50052835 GCA_021229015.1 Solen grandis | reverse complement strand
ATTGTAAACCGATTAACAACAATAATAACATTATCCTCGTGCTATTTGATAAACGTTTCCGTTAGATTGGAAAAAAATAATAATAACAAAATAAGCTCTGTTCTGTAAATAATGGCTAAATTATTATTATTACTGATTTGTTTTAAAGAAAATATAAACTGTTAAAAGTGAATGAAATAAATGTTCAATGAAATACAATTATTATCATTATTACTGAAAACCTAAACCCGTGCCAAAGATATAACAAAAAACGTATATAAGGTATGAGCTAATCTGTCAAGTTTGCATCATGTTTCTGCACAATGCAGACTATGCATATCTATAAAGTTCGCTTTTGCGAACTTATCCTTCCTTAACTGTTTTACAGTTGATATTTTTAACATTTTTCGCCTTTTTCAGTTATATATTTATATTTTATTGAGTTTTGTTCTCATCAATATTGGGGAACATTACTTAACCCTTTCATGATGAGTGATAGTCAATGATATAGGTGAACATAACCAACTGAAATAGGTGAGAAATCAAATTTAATTAGGTTAGCATTACTCGTTTTTAATGGGCATTTTTTATGTAATTACTTCAGTCTTACTCACAAGATAAGATGAGCTTAAAAGATTAACGTAGTAATTAATTTTTTTAATTTTAACCAATTGAATAGTACTCACCTTATTTATTTTTGTTCACCAATTTTTAGTAATAATCACCGAATTATATGAAATTCTCACTTATTGTGAGTTTACTGTTCATATAATTATCTTAACATCACATATTGCATTAAGTGAGTTTTACTCACCATATTCAGTATGTTAAGTTCACCAAATTATATGAACTTTACTCGCATTATTCACTAAGTAATGTATGAACATTTCTCACTATATTCAGTGAGTGTTGTTTATGAACGGGTCTTATTATATTAAGTGAGTGATGTTCCCACAGTTATATAGTACTCATCCTATTCAGTGTATACTTTTTACCCACTTTTATGAAGAGTACTCACCATATTCATTATGTACTGTTCACCCAGTTATATGAATGGTACACATCCTATTCAGTGTATACTTTTTACCCACTTTTATAACAGTACCCACTCTTGTTATCTCAGATATGTAAGCACTTCTTCTTCAAAGTCTCACCTTATTCAGTAAGCGTTACCACTTTTTAAATAATCAATTTTTAAGTTATAAATGAACATTTTTTTCAGCGAGTAATGCCCACTTATTCGAGTAAACAATAAACACATTTTCCAGCAAGTAATATTCACAAATATGAGTTTATAATAAACACCTTTTCAGTTTTTCAGAGAGTAATGCTCACCAATTTGAATATATAATGAACACCTTCTTCAGTTTTTCAGTGAGTAATGCTCAACAATTTGAGTTTATAATGAACATCTTTTTCAGGTTTTCAGTGAGTAATGCTCACCAATTTGAGTTTATAATGAACACCTTTTTCAGGTTTTCAGTGAGTAATGCTCACCAATTTCAGTTTATAATGAACAACTTTTTCAGGTTTTCAGTTAGTAATGCTCACCAATTTCACCAGTTCGAGTTTATAATGAAAACCTTCTTCATGTTTTCAGTGAGTAATGCTCACCAATTTGAGTTTATAATAAACACTTTTTTTCAGTGAGTAATGGAAATGGAGATTCTGCACACCACCTTGATTTTATTTTCTCGGACCAATATTCTGGTTATGATAATGGAATAATAGATAATAAAAAAAAATGAACCTCAACGGCAGAGATTCGTATGTTGAGTACAACACCAGTTACTTGTTCAAATGGTCCTCATTGATGCTAATACTATACAAACAAAATGAGATCTCTCCATACTTTGCGTACTAGTTGTTGTCGCTGCAACAGTTAATCATGCTAATTACTGGTGGAGGAAGACCCCGTATAACTACCGATCAATTACAAGCCAGCTGAATTTGAACGTACAGTATGTGTGTGCTGTCCATATATGAAAATACCCTCATTAATATGCATACCTCAGGACGACTGTGAAAAGTTCAATACAACAATTTAAACATGTTTTTCCATTTTTAAAGTGATGGACAAAAAGTAGATATGAAGTAATAAAGGTATGTGAAATTGTAGGCCCTTACGTCTTATATTAAGGGAAACCTCTTTACAGTTGTGCTCAGTAATGTACCTCACTTGATTATATAGACAAACCTATGTGTGTGTGTGTGTGTGTGTGGCTAACTACTGTCTTTTACAGACTGAAAAATACATACAATACATCAATAATGTACATAGCAACAATAAATCTTAGATGTTTTAACCTCGTTTACTTTACAGTGGTTGTCCTTAGGGCGATAATGCTTGCAGCAATGGTGGTGGCAAAAACGTGGTTCTTGATTAAGGACGAACCGAAGTACCCATAGAAAGCATGCGACCACAATACATGGAAGAAGCTAGCATCGAAACATTATTCCCTGAATAAAAAGTCATTTCTTTAACCACTACGCTGGCTACCAAATGGCGTAAATGCAATGTTTAGTATTTGTTATCGCGACTGTCTATTGAAACTTTTCATTCTTAACCTCTTTATATGGCTAAATTATACAGCAGTGCAAATGTAATCTGTAAATATCATTCATCAAATCATTTACAGAGATTCTGTTTCAAAATTTTGATGTAATCGACATTGAATGTTTACTAAGATCCAGTGCCAAAAAGCACCCATTCATTTAAATAAAAAAAGAAAACATCAAGTTGATCTTTATAATTTTAACCACCACCGATGATATGACGAATCCAAATTCATCTATTACTAGAGTTTAGCCCAAAATGGATAATTTTCCCTAGTTGTAATAATCAAAACTAAAAGTAATACCTGGTTTCTTGCATACTAGCGAAGAATGTTAGCCATCGTCTTTGGAAATGGGACTTGTGAAGCATCTTTGTTTGGACTGATACATTGGAAACGGACTCGGAACGGATACGGACGAGATCACAAGGATGCACTGTCCAGATGACATTGAAAGGAGAAGTGGCAACAACAGTTTGTGTATGCGGGAAGGTGTGTAAGAATGTCAGGGGACTTCGCATTCACCAGGCGCGATCCAAGAGTTGCTCTGCTGGAAATCAGATTCGACGCACAGAAGTTACTTCTGGTGAGACGGAAGAGGTGGCTAGTCAGGACCAAACCCACAGTACTAGCGACGTCTTTGTTGATGATGCTCAGCAGGACAGGTCACAGATGGCACAGGAGAATCGGAGATCTCAACAGAATACCACAGATCCGCAACGCAAAGACAGAGTGCTATGGCCCAAAGGACATGAGAAAGCAGAATGGAGGAAGTTTGATGAAGATTTGGATGTCATCTTGAACTCAGTTCTGCAAGGACCAGTGGAGAGAAGAATTAATATACTAACAACAGTGGCATACAACATAGGTAAAGAGCGGTTTGGAATTCAGCAGAAGAAAGGAGGTAGTCAGCCCCAAAAGGGAAAAAAACCGGAAAAATTTGAAACGGAGGTTTCGGAAGGCACCTGAGACTCTTCAGCAGTTAAGAGAGGACATAAGAGGGAAGTTGAAGAGACTCAGGAATGCTGAGCGTTTGCGAACTGGGAGGAAAACCAGAGCCAAGAGAAGGGCCCAATTTGTCAAAGACCCCTTCAAGTTCACCCGCACGCTACTTAGTGATGAGCGTTCGGGGAGAATGGAAAGTACCCTGGAAGACATCCAGCAGCATCTTCACAAGACGCACAGCGATCCTGAGAGAGACATACCTCTAGGCAGATGCCCAAGAGTAGAAGAAGTGCCTTTACCGGATACCCCTTTCGATATGCAGGAGCCATCCTGGAAGGAAGTCAAGGAGGTTGTGCACAAGGCTAGAGCAGGTTCGGCACCTGGACCAAGTGGGATAACCTACTCTGTGTACAAGCATTGCCCACTTTTGCTACGGCGCTTATGGGGGCTTATCAGGATACTCTGGAAGAAAGGTATGATCCCAGATTCCTGGAAAAGAGCAGAGGGTTGTTTCATCCCAAAAGAGAAAGAATCCAGGACTGTAGATCAGTTCAGAACTATCTCCTTGCTGAGTGTTGAGTGCAAGATCTTCTTCGCTGTTATGGCCAAGAGGTTGACTACTTACCTGACTGGCAACAAGTATGTGGACACATCAGCTCAGAAAGGTGCCATCCCAGGATTCTCAGGTTGCATTGAACACATCAGTGTACTGAGCCAGATGATGCGCGAGGCAAAGGCTGAAAAGGGGGACCTTACTGTGGTGTGGCTGGACCTAGCCAATGCTTATGGAAGCATTCCACACAAGTTGATTGAAGAGGCACTTCGCCACTACCATGTCCCAGAACAAGTCCAGACAATGATAAGCCAGTACTTTAGCGGCATGAGAATCCGCTTCACAGCTGGAGACACCACAACAGCATGGCAAGACCTGGAGAAAGGGATAGTGACAGGATGTACTGTATCGCCCATCCTGTTTATCATGGGCATGAACATCATCATGAAGGCAGGGGAGAGAGAGACCCGTGGACCAAGAATGAAGTCGGGATCATACCAGCCAGTTTTGAGAGGGTTCATGGATGACCTTACAGCCACGACCACGTCCATTGTACAGGCACGTTGGGTCCTGAAGGCACTGGATGATTCTGTGACATGGGCGCGAATGAAATTCAAGCCGAAGAAATCCAGATTTGTGGTCATAAAAAAAGGCTGCCTTATCAGCAATGTCACCATGAAGATACAGGGGGAAGAGATACCACTGCTTGTTGACAACCCTGTGAAAGCACTTGGAAAGTGGTATGACGACTCTCTCGGTGACAAGAGAAACGTGGACAACATTAAGACCCTAGCATCTACATGGCTTATGAAGGTAGACAAGTCTGGTCTCCCAGGGAAGTACAAGGCCTGGATGTACCAGCATGGTATACTCCCACGGTTAACATGGCATCTCACACTTTATGAGATTCCCACATCCATGGTTGAGGCACTAGAGAGGAAGATCAATCAGAAGCTCAGGAGGTGGCTAGGAGTTCCTCCAAGTTTTTGTGCCATAGGCCTGTATAGCAGATCAAGTCAGCTACAACTACCACTGTCGTCGGTGGTTGAGGAGTTCAAGGTTGCTAAATGCAGGCTTGTCTTGACACTGAGAGATTCCGCAGACCCGAAGGTCAGAGAGGCAGGAGTAGTTACCCGATCAGGAAGAAAGTGGTCAGCAAGCTCATCCGTTGTCGAAGCAGAGAGCTCACTTCAGCTCAAAGATGTCATCGGGAACACTTGCATTGGCCGTCAGGGGATTGGAATGTCACAATTCAAAGAATGGAAGAAGGCTCAGGGTAAAGAGAAGAGAGACATGGTTCTTGGAGAAGTGAGACAAGGGGAGGAGCAGAGAAGAAGAAGCAAGGCAGTTGAGTTAGGTAAACAAGGGGCGTGGACGAGATGGAACTTACCAGAACGTCAGGTGTCCTGGTCACAGCTGTGGAAGCTAGAACCAGCGAGGATTTCCTTCTTGCTCCGGTCAGTGTACGACACACTACCATCGCCTGCAAACCTTCACACCTGGGGGTCTGACAGAAGACCCATCATGTCACCTATGCGGAGGACGCGCAACAATGGCGCACATCCTGTCTGGGTGTAAGACAGCTCTACAGCAGGGCAGGTACCGCTGGCGACATGACCAGGTTCTAGCAGTCCTGGCAGACAGCCTTGAGAAAGAGAGGAAGCAGAAGAGAGTAGTTGGAGGGAAGCAGCACTCCATACAGTTTGTGAAGGCCGGCCAAGTGAAGTCGAATGCACAGGGAGAGCAGCTGGGAATTCTCCACCAAGCACCGTCATGGGAGATGAGAGCAGATCTGAGGAAGAAGCTTGTGTTCCCAGATGTTGTTCAAACCAGCCTTAGACCAGACATTGTGATATGGTCGGAACTCAGCAGGAAGATCATCATGATCGAACTGACCGTACCCTGGGAAGACGCGTGCGAGGAGGCCAACGAGAGAAAAAGTGCCAAATACGCACTGTTAGCTGACTCGTGTAGGCAGAAAGGTTGGAGTGCTTGGGTTCTTCCAGTGGAAGTTGGGGCCAGAGGTTTTCCAGCACAGTCTGTCTGGAGGATGTACCAGAAGATTGGCATGACAGGAACCAAGAGGAAGGCAGCTATCAAACACCTGGCTGATGCTGCAGAAAGAGCATCATGTTGGCTCTGGTTTAGAAGAGAAGAGCCATCCTGGAGACCTGACAATAGCGGGTAGTGAACAGTCACTGCCGACCCCGTCAACCTGGGGATGTAGTGGAAAAGGGGTCGAAACATCCTGTGATGGTTGAAGTCCACCTGATGACGCTTGTCATTTGCAGTCTCCAGGAGTTCATCATCATGATCGTCAGGGAACAGTCCATACTGAAGCAGCAGTGAGGACTCTACATCAGCAGTAACCTGTATGAAGAAGTTTGGCATTCTGCTTTTGACGATAATTCCACGACTTGATAGCCGTGTTCAGGATTAGATGACAAGGTGTGGTATAGTTGGAGGATAAACCAAATACTATACATACTGTTTACATTTGCATACACAGTAGTTAAAATCATTTTAGGTAGATTTTTCCCCTCCGAATTCAATTCAGGTATGATTACCGTATATAGTGAGAATTTTTTAAGCATTTTTTTATTGAACAGGGTTGCAGGTCTAATTAAACGCTTCCAAAACAATATTTTGCACATACGTCCTGCGACTTACATCTCATTTTCAAAACGAGCTTGATATTGAAAACGTGTTTTTCTGCTCAATGACTGAATCAGAGAAATTTTTTGGACAATACCCTATATAATTCATCCCCACAATCCGTGTCCATTAGAAAATCTGGGATCATTTGGAAAGAACAACCGAGTATATCGCCTAAATCACCTCATGGATAAACACCTCATACCGTGAATCGTAAATATGACATATCATCATTTATCTTGAAATAAAAAGAAAATGTTATAATCATGACAAATCCGACTACATAAAACCTATCTATTGTTAGATATAAGTTTGCAGAATATGTCAGATGTATATACACGATTCTAAAACAATTTTCAGCTTGACGTTTTATACTGCATTTTGTATATTAACAAAACAAAAACACACAGTACTCTAAAGAAAGGAAACACATTTTACATCAATGTATTGTTTTTAATTCTGGTCTTATTTCCGTAAGGCGGGTATAAGGTTTGATACTTTTTTACAGACGACATTTATAACTGAATAAAAATGAATACAAAATTATTTAAGACAAAAAGGTTGATACACTATATATATAATAATATTGACAGTTTACAGGTGCACAATTTCCTTACTCGAGATATATTAAAACTTTTTATTTTATTTTGCAAATTCACAAAATTGTATGATTGTTTTGGTTACGAAAATATTGCCAAAAATAAGAAATAACAAATAACTTAGGGTGTTAGACTCAAATCGGTCAATTGCTTTTAGGAAGACGAGTTTCTTGTCGTGTAGAGACGTGTTTAAATCAAATCATTAACTGTATTCGCAAAGTCCATATCGGAAATAGATGAAAGGTTAATCTTTGACAAATAATTAAGCCGGATCCAGTCCAGCACATTGCGGAAGACATAGCAGTAAAGGATTGAAAATAAATCGTGCAGGAAATGGACACCAGTATGATGAATGTATTGAATTTTGATACGCATTGTCTGGACTCTATATTGCGTCTCCAGCACAGAGTGACTTCCGGTCGAGTTGGATTTTGGAAACCGATTACATAGGAAGCACTAAAATGTTGTTCTATTTAAACCATCCACGCGGTATATTCGCTTTGAAAGATTGTCTTTTGGATGTTTTGTGTCTCATAAATCCCAAATTCCAAAGATATGTGGCTATAAATGCTGCTATATTGGGAGAGAAGAAATGTTTGGGCTAAAGTAAGGAAGTATCGGACTGCTAAATCATTTACGTAAATAAACAAAACACAGCTGGGAACGAGGACTGAAGAAATCTGATAACGGAACTGATATATTTTTACTTGTATCAAATCAAAGAGTATATTCACTTATGTATGATTTGCGGATGTAAAGCTTTTTATTGTCTTTTGTTTTATTAACAATCATTTTCTCTCATCAAGAATTAATATATGTATATAATATAAAATGCCTAGGTCCCCAACATGGAATTGACATTATAGGAAGATAGATAGACATATCGATTCAATAAATATTGATACAAATGCCATGAAAACTATTGACAAAAATAAAACAATATTGGCCATCTTGACCTTACACGATGCAATTGAGGATACCTGTCTAACACCGATATCTTTAAAAGAAGGGAGGGAATAATACAGTCCTGTCACATTCCCATCTGTCACATGTAACATAACATATCCTAAACAGAATCCAAATAAATCTAAATCATGGGTTCGTAACAGTGAACTCCTATGACATGCAACTTATAACAACAAATAATGTTTTCTTCAGGAAAACAACAATAGACTTAAAATAGACTTTGTAATATTTCATAGCCCATTTTTACAACAACAAAAAATAACGCGGTATAGCAATAATAGTGTCTACTTGACTCACACACCTCCTGACAACGAACATTAGGAAAACAAACTATACGGTACCAGACGACAAAGTTCTGGATCAGGTCTCTTTCACGAAGTTATTGGCAGATAACACAAATCTGATATGCAGAAAGCGATGCAACATTACGTTTCTAAAAAACTAACAACAGAAAACAGGAGGTAACAGTTTACATATCCTTGGTTATATCAATTGTAAATAGTATAAGGCTACATTTAGAACCAAAATGTTGTAGAGAATATAGAAATCAAGCAGCAGCTAGATTCATGAATAAATTATTACGAAAGATGTCTTCAAATTTAAAGAATTTCTAATCATTAGGATATAGCCGCTACAGACAAGTAATGATGCGGGATCGGTTTCAGCACTGCTAACAACGGACTTCGCCAGAAATTCGCCAGAAAAGACAGAAACATAAAAGCAAAACTGTTTAGTGGATATATTACATGAAACATCAGGAATTCGACTATGCAAAAAAAAAACCCAGCATTTAGCAATCCCAGTTATACAAATAGCCCCTCTTCACGTGTTCTTGGATTCACTTAAATCACGTCCCATATGATTGTGGTGTATGTAGAAGCAATGTGTCATTCAAAATTTCATTTAGGTAGCAACGCCTACACAACAAAACAACGATCTCTCTTTCGGTGTAGTAGGATATAAAACGAATTTGATTCAGATTCAAGATAAATGAGACACACGTTTTAGTATATTTTGATCTGAAAACAGGATGGTCCTTTTTTCTTAGATATATTGCAAGCAGGGAGATGCTGTGGTACAGTGTAAGAAATCGCATTGTCACTGATAAGATCTCAAATGAAGGCAATATTTTTCAAGACTAACCCTGAGTATATTTACTTGCCAAAATCCAAATTCATTCAAGAAGGATTAATAGCAGCTTTTTTCTCTCAATGTAAAGTAAGTGTGATTCATATCATTGAATATGATACTGTGGTATATAAGAGCCACCGGCAACGACGACATGATTAACGATTATAGGAACACGATATGGACGTCGTCTAATTCCTCAATAAGCCTCCTGGAAGATTGTTTTTAATTATAGGTTTTGTTTCTTTTAACACACGGTTGCATTAACTATTGCCAATATCACAAATATGCATTGCTATGCAATTCTATATTGCTTAATTATTTTCATTTTTTCTATATTATAAGGAAATAATAACATGTCCTATGAGAAATTCAACATATATATAAATAAACTTACACCAAAAAGAGGCTCAAGTAAAGATAAATGGACAAAAAAAATCACACGACGACAAGATATTCAATGCAATAGAGAAATACCAATCGTTACCGCCTGAGAGCGGTCGGCCGACAAAGGACCCTCTATGGTGTTTAAACCAGATTAAAAGTGACCCAAACCTCACACTTCCAGAAAGTATTTCCTTAAGACGAGCAGTGTAAATAAAAATATTCCAACAGTCAGACAACTAACAGTAAAAAACTATGTTTCCCAACAGGCGAAAACATAAGTTTAAGAAAATGGTATATAGGTGTAAACTATGGCCTTGGTGTACAACTACGCTGCATTAGTGTCAGCAACAATCTATGAGTGGTTGAAAGACATTGCAAGAGATGATAGGATTATCTTGTTTCTCTGAAAATTTGTTTTCAATGTCAATGTGTAGCTTGACTATTCAACAAGAATATTTTCAAGTTTCACAAACGACCTCTTTGCAAAATTCTACATTCTAAAACTGCAGTTTAATTCCTTTATATAGATTGTAAGTACTTGACAGATAATGCCTAAAATCCACAGAAAATATTCTAAATATTTACAATCTAACATATCGATATGTAATAATTAATTGCAAATATAACATAAAATCACATTTTGTTCTGGTATGTCTATTGTCAAAATATGAGAACATTTTCGATTTTTAAAGAGCGGTGTGATTCAAACGCTACCTGGCATAGCTCGGCCTGCCTTTGGCTTCTGCATTCTTTATCTCTAAGTTTTGTTGTGTCTTGGCTGATAATTGGAACATTATAAGGATATTTTGGGTCATCTACACCGGTGTTTATGGCGTCAAAGCCGCTGCAAGTCAGTTGTGTAACTTTATTAACGGTAACATTAGCTCCCCCACTGGTTGTGTTTTATGTTTTGACGAAAACAGCGGAATAAAAAACACATCGTTATGTGATAAATTCTGATCAGGTACATTGTAAACAATGCCGTGTGAATATTCTCAAATTCCATGTTTTAATGCGTTTTACATTTAACATACCCTTCTATCATTAATATAAAATGGGCTACTATGAACCTGACAGTAGGGAGAAATAAATAATATATTTTGTGGTGATAACAACAAATTTGTGGCTGTAAGCAATTAATTCAAATTTCGCGCAAGCATGCTTTGACTTGATTCTAACTTTGCACTTTTATCAGAAGTGATATTAGGTCTAGGATATTATATAAGGTGATATTAGATCATTTAATAGAAATAACTGATTGACCAACATTGTGAAATAAACCTTACTTAGAAAATGAATAACTAGGTCTTCTATTGATTATATAGAGTATGTAGTTCACTCTTCAGTGGCATAATTTCGAAAGAGAGAACAAATGGTGTAATTACCAACATTTTGCTCTGTTGGCGTGTGTAGTTTGAAAAAGAGATGTTTGTTTTAACTGGTTTTCTGAATGGCAATCTTTTTCGCTGAGGTTTTAATCATTTTTAGGGAACAAAGAACTATCATTTCTCATTAGACTCACCAAGAGGCGGACCAATATGCCTTCCACTTCTTTATGTAATTACAACCTTTAACTGCTTGAATCATTTAGACATATTTCACCAACTGATTTTTTCACCCGACCTTCTTTCTGTAACAAATTATCACATTAGCTGCGTGGAAAAGGGGATTTAGACTTGAGTCAAATTGCATTGAATTGCTAATATTTTATTCAGGGCAAGAAACTACGTGTTTTGTAGCTCACAAAGTACGAAGCAAGACTTGCGAACTTTAACTTGGGACTAAATAGGCAAAAAATATAAATGTGTTGTTTATTTCCATTAACATCTCATGAAATAGGGTAGGTAGGTCGGTCGGCAAATTTTTTTTAAAACTATTTTTCCATTTTGCCTTAAAGTTATTTTTTAGAGGATGTAAAGAAAAATAGCGTTTTGCAACCGTGATAACCCGAATGCTAGGAAGAGTTTTGGGTCGGTACAAGAAAAAATCGGTCGGGTTAGTGAAAACAAGTAAACTTTCTATTACGCCTATATATCGAGACACTGTGGTCAGGTGGTAAAATACATTGAGATTTTGGTTCGGAACAGATGCAATATTCTTACATGACATTCCCGTGTATTAGGTATTGTTTAAAAACAAGAACCGCCCGTGAAATAACTTATTCCCTTGTATATAAGGGAATAAGTTATTTATTATAAGTTGTCTTTATAAAATAGACTTGACTAAAACTGCCTAAAACAATAAAAAGTGTATACGCGATAATGTTCGAAACTGATATAAAAGAAATACGTAATTATCAACTGATTTTCGGTAAAGGTTGGAAATGTTTATGTAAAGTCTAAACAACCTATATGAATCATTTAAGTATACTTAGCATTCGAAAGTTTATCTCCACAAAATAGTTCCTTGAAATACATGTGTCACCTTATGAAGCGAGAGGGAAAAAGTGTAACACATAAAATGTGACAGATAGACAAATGTACAGACAGGCAAACGACGGAGAGGTTATCCCTATGTATCACCTCTGCTTAAAATAGGTGACACAAAAACTGTGATGACCATATTCATAAAACTTTAGAAGAATGTTTATGCAGATCTTATGTTGAGTACCCAGACATTTTTTTTTTTTTTTTTTTTGCCGAATATGTTCAGAGTTGTGGCCCTTCTTAAAACAGGATGGCCCAGAGTCACAAAGCTTTATAAGAATAATCAATAATATTTAAAGTGAGTTAACTATTTCGAATAATATGTGCGGAATTATGGCCCTTTTAAAAGTTGAAAATAAAAGTTTTCCATTTCTGTATGAACAAGAGTCACCAAACTTTACAGGATTGATCACTACTTTTTAAACAACAGAGGTTTTGTCTGTTGTTTTGCCCATTATATACGGAATTATTGCCCTTGAATAAATTTTTAATGAATGACTGTGTCTCGTTTTATTCGTTTATTAATTATTTTATGAGCCTGTCACAAGAATGTGCACCCTATGTATTTTTTGTACATATACAATACATCTGAATTATAGATTACCGTAAACGGTGGTGTTGAATCTCTGAAACTCATAAATAATATGTCTTTTACTTATGTTACAAAGGCAAATGGAAGAGACTTTGTTTCTTATGGACATCTTTCTAGTACTTAAACTTGAATGTATACATGTACAATGGTATGATGCATAAACCGTATAGCATTCATAATAATTCATCTTTCTTGAGGCATGTCGCAGATTTGGATAGACATATCTTACAACTAGTTAACTGGGGTTTCTTATTCTTTTGCTATTACTATTCTGGTTACCTATTTAAAACATATTTTTGTGATTTTTGATTTATATGAATACCTGATTTACTGATATTTTCTCCTGTTTATTTAGTAAAATATTCAAATCATCCATTTTCCTACTTGTTGAGTTAACATGATACTCTGCATAAATAAGGAATAACCACACAAGCACCCCCGCGTTATTTTAAAAAATAAAATCCCCAGGCGTGGTGTTTCAACTTTGCTGAGTGTATATACCACTAACTATACGCGCTAGATTAAAGTAAAATCTCTGACGTGTAGATTTTGAATTGTTCCCTTTGTCCTACAAACTAGATTCACGGAAGCCCCTGGGGGCTAACGTTGCCCTAGTAATAGTGTAACCATACTATCATTTTGCCTAATCTTCAGCAATAAAAATCGAACTAGCTAATTACTCTAAGCAAGTGCGGTTAACCAGCTTCTGTTAAATCTTTGGTTTGAAAAGATAATTAGACCGAAGTTAACCCGGCACAGTTACGAACAGCAAGGAAACAGAACAAATATTAAAAGCTGATATTGCCAGAACGCCCATGGGAAACAAAACAATTCTACATATTTCACACATTTTTGAGGTGATGTATGTCATTTCATTGGATTATTAAAATGATGAGAAATGTTCCACAAGGTTGTTCTTTGATTAATACCGGTCATGAAATCTAAAATTTGGAGGCAGGCGATGGTATTAAATACACATCTTGAAATTTATATCAAATGATTACATTTGCAATAAGACGAATAACCTATGAAAAAAAAAATCAGAAAATAAAGAAAAACTTTAAAAAAAAAAATCCTAGAATCGGTCAAGTTTCGTCATGTGGTCAGAATAAACATTTTCGTACATCAAATATCGTGTAAAATACTCACAGACGGTGTAATCGTCGGGACCCACTTGGGATACTTCGTTTTCATGAATATTTATCAGCTACCTGATGACCAATGAAATCACGCGTTGTATATTTAATACACTCCATTGCACGAAAAACTATGTGTAACTATGGGGAGATAACCTCACCGATATTTTTTTCTCTCTACATCAATGACATTGAAAGCAGCTTACGTAATAATAATAACGCGAGTGTAACACTGGATGAGCTATCTATATGTATGTTGATGTTTGCAGATGACGCAGTATTATTTTCGGAGACCGCTGATGGTTTACAGGTCTTACTAGACGGGTTAAAGCAATACTGTTCGAAATTTCATTTACGTGTCAACAATGAAAAGTCAAAGATAATCGTGTTTAAAAAAGGTGGCCGCTTAAGCAATAATCAAAATTGGACATACGATGGTACGCAAATAGAGGTTGTTAGCCAGTTTAATTACTTAGGTCTTGTTTTATCCAGTGGCGGATCATTCGGGCCAGCCACTAGAACGCTTAAAGAGAAAGGCTTAAGAGCGATGAATTCGTTAATAAGTATTATTAAAGGTCGTGAAATACCAGTTAATATTTTATTTAACTTATTTGACTCGTATGTACTATCTGTTTTGAATTATGGAAGTGAGATTTGGGGCTATCTTAAGGCCGATTGTATTGAACTAGTTCATAAGAAATTCTGTAAAAGGGTATTAAATGTAAAACAATCAACGAATACTCTTTCCCTTTACGCTGAATTGGGAAGATTTCCAACCTATATATTAAGATATGTAAGAATTATTAAATACTGGATAAAATTGTATAGTATTAAAAAAAATGTTAATAGTTTATTAAATACATTAGTACATCAGCAGCGCCAAGATATAGACGAGAATATACATGTTGTAAATTGGTCATCAAAAATAAGAGATATTCTTCAAAGTGCCGGGTTTAACGATGTATGGTTATATCCAGACTCCGTAAATATTAATATGTTCATACCAGTATTAACAAATCGTCTTAAAGATATTTATTTTAGTGAGTGGGAAGCAAGTTGTAATAATTGTACTTCACTATGTTTATTTAAAGAATTAAAATCTACAATAGAAAAATCGTAATATCTATCTTTGTTAGAAAATAGTGGACTAAGAAATATAATTACAAAAATCAGACTTTCTTCACATGAACTAAACATAGAAAAGGGAAGACATTTGAATATAGCGAGAGAAGATAGGAAATGTAAATTGTGTAATTTAAATGATGTTGAGGACGAGTTCCATTTTATATTGATATGTCCATTTTATAATGAATCAAGAAGTAAATATATTCCAAGATATTATACATGTAGACCCAATATGCATAAATTTATTGAATTACTTAACTCTACTAATATAGCTCTATTAAAGAAATTAGCATTTTATTGTAAACATTCATTAAACTTAGAAACTCAGCTAATACTGCATAAGTAATGTGTAATACAGAAAGGCTAACAGTATAGTTACCTTTGCATTACGTATTAAGTATGTACAGTTATTATTTAGCACAAATGTAAAAAAAAAAAAAAAAAAAAAAAAAAAAAAAAGTTTGTTTTTTATGTACAAAAGATACATTATTAAAATGTAGTGTATGCCACTCTCACCTATTTATTCAGTTTATGTCTTATTGTATTCATATATTTACCATCTTTTTCATGCATTGTAATTTTGTTTGTATTGTGACGATGAGCCTATGTGCTTAAGTCTTGAAAATAAAATTATGTTCTGTTCTGTTCTGTAACGCGCCATTTATTTGATAAATGATTCTTGCTGTCTCCGCCATCAATAATAATTCATGACTACGAAGTTTTACTAATTAAATAACTCACGGTCGATTAAGAAGCAAAGTGGGTTCCGATGTTATAGATATCGCATGCACGTGTGTTCTATTTTTAGATTGCGTGTATTTATATTCTGACAATCATGTAAATTAATCAGTATTCGTAATTCGAAAAAAGAAAATACCAGATGCAATCAGGATATCGCAGAAAAATGAAGGGGGCAAGACTAGTATATGTTTACCTTTTCTTTTCCAAAGGGTTATCATAATAGAAGACCAAGTAGTAAAATGTCTATAATGTTTAACAATCTGTAGTCTAAATATTGTGTTTATTTGTGCACAATTCATCAATACATAATAATAAACGTAACATAATATCACATGTCACATATAACATATTACTGAAGATCACAGGGCAAGTTAATTGAAATGTTGCATTTATATTGCATTAAACTTTGGTTATATATCACAACTTAGTATTCATTACAATATGAAATTTTCTTTAATGGTTAGATAAAAAAAATAGTACACAGGATTACACGTTTAGTCTTTCATTTTACATGAAAACAAATTTACCCAAGGGCGGGGTACCCTAAAATGTTCAAGCTACATTGACTTATCTGAAATATTCAATTTTTAAGATTCCTTCATTTTTGATGTCTTCCATAACGTTTAAGCTCGTCTTTTTTTTTTTGTCTTTTTTTTAAATTGGTAAGATAAGTCCATTCAACTTACAATTAACATTTACTGAAAGCAATCTTAAAGAATCTTAGTATGAAATTCCTTAGCGTCTCTCAAGACTAAAGTAGTCATTTCCTTCTACTCTTGGACGATTCGTAAATATTCATTACAAAAATACAATACGAATAAATGAAATAAAAAGTTAACTGTGTTCGGATTTAATGGTCGTTAATTCAAGTCGTCGTGATTTATTATTCTTACCTTTAAGAATTTCTCGAAGTTAATTAAAGAATATACTATCATTTAAAAACAATTACTGATAGACATTTTAATTTTAGACAAATAACAATTGATACACAGAGACAAAGTTCGGGGCCTTACAATTCTCTTGGTTATTCTGACTGCCTTGCGACCAGTTTAGACCAGATGTGTCTGCATATCCGGGCAGTCTGATCATGTTTTCCTTTGTTCTCTGTTCAGTCAATAACTTTTCAGCAAACACCCGTATAAACAACTAATGGTACAGTCCAAAATGAAGAAAGGTCAAGACTATATAAGAAACTAAGTATGGTAAAGGTTAGGATACAGCTGAATCCTTTTCTTTTTATAACTGGCCACTTACATAATTGAATACAATGACTTTGAAAATAACTATTTTGGTCTCATCTGGCTCAAAACGACCAATAATCTAAAACATATTTGAGGAAATGAACATAAAACATGTAAAGAATCAAAACTTGTTTTTAAGTGTAGGAAGTTTTAGAGATCTAAACAAGCTCTGTAACTACTGTCCTGGCTTCATATCAGAGCAAGAATCGGGTTGATGTCATTATCATTTATGTATTATAATAATTGTTCAATTGGCCAAGGTCCTGTCTATTCAAGTGAGTTATTGTTAAAAATTTGTTGGACCGAAATTGTGGACCGAACTACTAAATGTGAGAATTTCTAATTCGGTAGAAATTTTCACGAAACATCTTAAAAACATTATATTTTTAGGACTTCGAGTATTGGTTTTCAGTTACATTTTGTCATGTGCATATTTTTTGGTATAGAAATAGACATACATGTGTATAGTTTAAGAATATTTTTGTATTTAATGTACAACGCCATTTAACATATGTGTGTGTAAACATAGGCGTTTAATCAAATAAAACAAAATCCGTAATCATCATTAAAACTATTGACTCGCACGTGCTACCGTTTTATATAACAATATACATCTCATTCCTAGTAACCGTGACCTTGACATTCATCCCACATACCCAAAATATAATCTTAATTTCCTTTTTATGACACGGAGGAGCTGTTAAAAGTTGCAAGGTAGTACCGCCAACAGCAGTTCAGATAGTAAATCTAAAAATAAGAGGGGTGCGACGCGACGGGACGGGACTGTGTTTCAACACCCACTCCAAAAAGAGAAACAGGGGTGAAAAAAAAACACATGAAAATTACAAAATTAAAATATAAACAACTATAACTTCAGATAGGTTTGAAGCGAGTAAGTCTGGTCAAATTTGGAATGTTATAATTCAAATTGCAAACTGACCACATTTCACCACTAAACGAAATAAAATAAATATAGTTAAGATATTAAATCGATCATATATGGTGGAGTTTAAGGCGTCTCATTGAATACTGAATTTTTAGATGCCCGATACCCATATAAGATATCTTTTTTTTTTTTTTTTTTTTTTTATTGGTTGGATTTTACGTCCAACTGACCGTAAATCAGTCATTTTGGGACAGGTAAAATGTTACCAGATTGGTATGTCACACGGTTGACACGTAATCTGTGGGTTATAATATCACACCCGGAACTACATTTATATGCTGAATGCCCAGCAATGGAGCTTTACCCAGTACCATCTTTAACGACTTTGGTATGCCGTGGTCGGAATCGAACCAAATATTTGAACCTGTTCATTAATTAGGAAAGCATCATATTTGAACATGCATTTTTTGTGAATACTCTTTGATTTGTCTTGTATGTTGATAGAATACATAAAGGAGAAGCACAATGCAGAAAGATCGTTATTCTTCTAAAGTAACTGCCCTTGTTATTTTTCTAGAAAATCGAAAAACAAAATAAGGGGTCACAATGCTTCTAATGTTGGAGGAAATACCATTACCTTAAATCTACTTACAACAGCATTGTATTGCAGGTGATTTTAGCGAAGTCACGCATTTTTTTATAAATGTATGCAATATGTTTTCCAGGCAAAGGAAGACCTCGAGTGTACAGAAGCATTCGGGTAAAACCAACGATCAACCGCAAGCCAGCTGAAAGGCTTTCTCATAAGAATCCGGATGACCATGCCGGAAAAGATTCTAATGATTTTGTTTCATAAACTTCTTTTAACCTATCTATTTTACGTCCATTAGAACTTCGTACAGCTTACACTTATTCCTTTCGACGTTTCCTGGGTTGGACCAAAACTTAGAGCATGGGTAGGTCATGAAAACCCGTTGTCCACAACAGGGTTCGAACCCACAACCTTCGGATCCACAATCGGGAACGTTACTAGTGGACTACGGTGCGCTAAAATAACCGACATGTTTTGTCAGAGTTCAGGAATCTAACTGCATTATCTGAATCATTTGAAAATTAAAAAGAAATGCAATTATTTTGATTATTTATTGGAAATTGAAAGTAACCGAGAACCATTTAGTCTGTATCTTAGAAAATAAAACGTATTGATTAAAATATTGGTGCAAAACTGTCGAATTCTAAACAGAACCAACAGAAAGGCAGTTCCTGATGGCACCGTTAATAAATTATTTTAATCTAATAACACTAATCTCTATGACATTAGTTTTCTTTCAAAATATGAGAAACTAAACGGCCTCATTAATATACATTGAAGTTTAGCCTTAACATCTTAAATGGGATCCAATAAAGGCCAAGTCTTACGAGCACAATTAGTTTATGGACCATACTTCTTGTAAAACCTAATTAATTGCACGCTTAATTCACGAAGGTATTTTAATCGGGTTTGCATGTATATGTCTGTGATAAATAGTCAAAAGGAAAGTAGCATACAACTCCCAGGCGTGTTTCCCAGACTGATAGAGTTTCAAAAGAGAGTTTGATGACATCAGGAAAGAGCTCCTTTCAAATTATAGCACAGACATATTCTCGTCTGCAATTTAAATTTTCCCTATACTTAACCCTTTCCCTCATATAGACTCCTTTTGACGCCCTCTATAGGTATCACATAAAGCCTGATCTGCAGAAAACCACAGTTAAACCTTACCAAATTTAATTACAAAATCCTCATTTCCAGACCACTGAGGAGCAGCGAACAGCATAAAACCTGATCAGCCTGCGAGTTACTCGCAGGCTGATCTGGTTTTATGCTGTTCGCATAGGTCTTTTCATGGTTTCCTCTATGGGGGAAAGGGTTAAGGCTGATTATCTAAGAGGTGTTGGCCTAGTCACAAAATATTATCACGGTTCATAGTATATTACTCTAAACTTCAGTAGTGTCTCGTAGTATAAAAAAAATGAGTGCAACACGATTTTCTCAAATAACAATACAGGGGCCTCCGTGACCGAGAGGGTAAAGTCGCTGACTTTAACACTCACTCTGCCCCTCACCCCGTGGGTTCGAGTTCCGGTACGGTCATTCGGATTTTCATGTAAGGAAGCCTGCGGGATCTTCCTCCACCTGTGATTAGCTGGACGTCGCTATATAACTGAAATGCTGTCGCAGGCGACGATTAATTCAGTCAACCAAATAACACTATACCAATAATAACTTATTTTGCTTATCGTAATCATGCTTCAAAGGGTGAGATTGGACTATATATGAATTGGGAGTGTTGTTCCGTTGATTCAAATCATTTCCCGTCGTTAAATAATTTAAATATATACCTATGACGGTATTGCTTGTGATGGGAAAACCACTTCCTGTTTTACGATCACGGATGGTTGAACTGGGTGGCATTGCGTCTGTAGAGGGGCATTTGGTAGACGTAATACACACATAATAGTCATATTCGAATTCTTTGTCAATAACAATCTGTGAATGTGATGCTTTAAAAATTTCATCGATGGTTGTATAATAGTATATAGGGCATTAAAACATTCATCAATTTATCTGATCATACTTATGTAGTATATATACGTCATAGTAAGTATATGAGTCATTATCAATTTTCGTCTAAATCTGATTTGAGTAAAAGTCAAAAACTGACTGCTATCAATTCAAACTTTCATTAACTATATGAACTTTAGGAACCAAACCGAGTGTGGAACTTGAATATGCCACCTAAATAAGCAACAGTTTAAACAAAAAATAGCTTTAAATGCAGTGTGTTGGTGGTTGAGTCCTTCCTGTAACAATTTTTATATCCAGCTTAATTCTCTAACTATTTAAGAAATCTTACTTATACTTTGTTGGCATATTAAAGTAATGATTATTTGCTGATATTATGTAAGAAATAAAAAAAAAAGTCATAAAATGTAAATTATATGTATTTCTACAACTGAAAATGAATTTTTGAGGCTTTTTGGCAGGCAAAATATTCAGATATTACATATTTACCAGCAAATATATCATTCTCGTGTTATGTGATGCCTAGGACAATGGCAATGTGTCAAACTTCCACATTTTTTGTTTTAGATGGTGATTACTCTGTAATTTTATTCTGTAATATAGTGGTTGTTACAGGTAGGACCCACTCGTTACATGAGTGACATAAAATGTTACAGAAAGGACAAATTGATACGGAAAGTTATCTTTTGGTGTTCATTTGGTGTTGTAAAGTCAACAATTGCATTTAAGAATTACATCTGAATAAGAAAATGTTGTTTCATATAATGAAAGGTTCTTAAACACTTCAGTATCTCACAATTTCGTTACAGGAAAGACCAAATGTTATAGAAGTGACATATTAAACCATGACCACCGTCACCTTCAAAGTTTAACAGTTATTGCAATATCTCATTACTCTTAGCAGAACTTTAAATGATGGAAATTGTACAAATGACATCATTTAATGATTTAAACCAGCGCTTACAGTGATTGAATCAACAAGTTGATCCAAGCTCTTGAACCTGGTAGCACAAGAGAAAATGTTTTTCAAGGTTTAACTTTGGCAGTCGGGTCCCGGATATGCAGTTGCTGGGGAACAGGGTACCAATGTTAAACATTGTGTAACATTTTCTCTCTGTAATCTGGCTCTGGCTTCATTTTTCATATAGCATTAAAATAGTTCAACACAATGTATGCTGGGATACAAAACAGCTGAAAGGATTTATATGGCTAATTTTGAAAAAGCATTAACATTAGACTTAATGCAGGAAACAAGAGGTACAGGCAGCTCCTTGTGAGTTTTCTGCACTTCCATATCATTTCTATGTTTCTGTTTTAAGCGCTCACCTGTCTTAAGTATCTGTTTCAGATACTTATTTAAAAGTCATTTCAGAGCTTTATACATTTTGTTAAAATATTTTTACGGGTATAACGAGAACGAGGTAGCAGGTTTAATCAATGTAGGTAAAATGAGGGTTCACTTTATATGTAGTCACAAAGTATTTACTAGACCACTACAAAAGAGAATGGGTTCAAGTATCAAATAAAATGGAAATTGTCATCAGGAACTATGAAGTCTGAAATTCAGACAAGGATCGCCAGAGGCTTTCATTCACTGTGTAATGAGAAGATGATGACTGAATCTTAACTGGCTCTGGTATCAAGGATATGTTACTGTAGTCATACCAGCACCTGCCATGCAATTTTTGGGGGCCTAAAAAAAGCAGCTGGTATTCTTTCTACCAACCTGTTACATGCACTGTACAAATAGATCATCAACACCAGAGTCAAACACTAGTCCTGGATAAAGTCTATTCTTGTATCTTTTAACTACATACTTACCAACACAGAGTGCTGGTTCTGGTATGTTCATATTAGTCTCCAGGACCCCCTGACTCTTGATCTCAGACCCCCCTAACTCTCCTTGACCACATGACTCTTACTGACCTTGGCCCCATGACTCTTATTGACCTTGGCCCCCCTGACTCTTACTCTTATTGACCTTGGCCCCCCTGACTCTTACTGATCTCAGACCCCTGACTCTAACTCTCCTTGACCTCATGACTCTTACTGACCTCGGCCCCATGACTCTTCCTCTTCTTTACCCACTCATATTCGCCTTTTCACACTCTTTGGTCGCCTGACTTTATTTCCTCTGCCACCTCATTCCTAATCTCCTTGTCCCCCTGTTTCTTTATTTTCTCTGTCCTTTTGATGTTTCTGTCCTGTATTCCCCCCCCCCCCCCCACCACCACACACACACACACTCTCACTCTTTTTCTCCTTGCCCCCAACTCTTACTTTCCTCGAATCCCTATTACATTACTAAGCTCAGCCCCCTCACTCTTACTCTCCTCTGTCCCAATGCTTGTAGGCTCCTCAAAGCTCACAGTCTCAAACCTCACATCAGTTTTACATTCCTGTCACCCTACTTTATTGTTAGTCTAGATGTACTTCCACAGGCAGAAGTACAATGAAGTGATTTGGAACCCAATTACTTTCTACCATGTTATCTCTGGTACTTGTCCACATTATTAAGACTGGGGCATTGCTGCACCTAACCTGTTTTGGAAGAATTAACCTGTTCAAATCTTTTCAGACAGTTGGTCATTTTTAAGCTTTGGATAAACTGAAAAAAAGAGCCAATTTCAGTATACTTGCTAATGAATGCATTTGCCAAATACCCATGAAGTTTCCATTTGTCCTTATTTTCATAACTTCTGTTTCATAGATTGTTTTTATTTTATTAAGTCATCATTCAAAGTCATTCTGAGTATTGTGCATATTGTTTTGCGAGGTTATTAGCCCTTCTTTTCTCATCAAGTCCTTGTGACAGGAAATCATTGTCTAGGTACATTTTTCCATGAAGTACCATCTCTATGATGATTCTGACTCTTAATTCAGCTGTTCTCTTAGTTGAACCATATGCAAACACACCCCCACAAGAGGGTAAGCAAATGAACTGAAAAATGAATAGACAAGTCACGCCTGTAACAATGCCCTGCCACACCTGTAACAAAATTTCACCAAAGGTTGGTTCCATGAATTAAGATAAAATGCAAAATATGTATGAAATGGTTAAAGTTATAGAGAATTGGCAGGAGTCTTATTTCATCTTCTAATCTTACATACATTTCAAGTATGTTTTTGTAAACAAAGAAATGTCACTACTGTAACATGTAACAGTCACTCCTGTAACAGAAATTAATCAATTTATTTGTTCTCTGGATCCCATGCACATATAGCTGATGATAACATACACTTAATATAAAAATGATATCGCAACAGCAAGAATAGCACAAAACATCAACAAGTTTGTCATGATACAATATAAATATCTGCTAAATGACGAAAAAGTCGCTCCTGTAACAATTGTAGTCACTCCTGTTACAAAAAAAGCATGTTACGGGAGTGACTGTTACAGGAGTGATATATTCATAATAAAAACCTATTTCAAACCACATGAAGTCTCACTAGTTGGGGTAAACACTTTTTATACAAAATACACAACTTGTCTGAATCAATTGCACAAACATATTAATGCAATATCTGTTGAAAAAAAAAGATAAAAGTGTAACAGATGTGACCCGATCAAAAATTATGCATAGTATGTACTTGCTTTTCTGGCATCAGATGCATCTTCTTTCAAAGTTTTTCAAAATGCCGCGTTTTCCACTTGTACAACAGGAAGTTGATAAAGTGTTTTAAGGGAGATCACTTTCAAAAGACTTGGGGGATCAGTTATTATTTTGCATTTGTACATCTTTGTTACAGGAGTGACGCTTTTCCTGGGGACAGTTAAATTTTGAACGAAATCAGTAGCAAATGTTACAAAAGAAATTAAAGTTACGCTTTGATTGTGTAAATAAGACCTTAGTCAATGAAACCTCAGCAGACTTTAGTAGCTGTAATGCATTTTCTACCTATTATGAATCAGAGTATATGAGCGACACTGATGAGGGACAGTCCAATTATGGTCAATGAGGGGTAATAAAATGTGTGGGAAATAACTCAAATGTCATTATGAAGCAAATGTATACATGATTTACAAAGAACTTAACAGTCTTTGTCTGTTGGCACCGTAAAAAGCAACTTTTTGTACAGTTTTCATTGCAAAATTCTAGAAAGACAGCAATTTAGACGAAATTTGATATTGACTCATATACAAAATATTTAAAAAAAAATCAAAGTGTGTTGTCGAAATTCAGAAAATAAATCGTTAAGGCCATTATTATTAGACTCCTTGGAAGAGAAATTGAGGCTTAAGTCAAACTTCTTAAGCAATAATGTATCCCTTTATTTCTTGTTCTCGAGGTTTATGATCATAATTACGAGTAATTCATCCCAAAATGACTACGACTACAGTTTGCACTGCATTATTCATAGCCAAAACCACAGGTTCATTTTGTCAGACACATTACATGGCCTGCTGCAGGCATATACTGAGCGAATGAGAGACGAACTTAATAGACATTGTAGAGCTTTTTCAGCAATACTCTGATTTATGAGCGGAAAAAACCGGACTTCTCTCAGCGACTGCATTCTTTGCTACTGGATTTTTTTCTCTCAACTTTGAGATATGGATTTCCCATTGAAACGGCCAATACAGAAAGTACAGTAATAGCCTCAACGAAACCAGAACCCAAGTTTATGATAGGAAACTAAAAGCATGCCTTTTAATGAAGCGCAAAGATGAAAACACCGTCTCTTTCTTTCTCTAAAACATCAGGACAGTAAAATTGACTGTTAGCAGTTATTATTTGTAAACAGTCGGGAACTTAAGATTGCTTTTAAAATGAGTTGTAGGGATGCAGTTTGCAAATATTTATCAAAGATATATATATCTCAAATATCCTCTTCAGATAAACATAAGATATCTTAAATGCCTAGTACCTTTCGTTGAGCTGCAATCAAAGAGGCGTTTTGCTTACGGGATACTACCCCGAAGAAAATTCAATCTGGATATAAGGTCAGTTATAAAGGAACGCTAATCGCATACGCCTATTTTTTTTTTCTTCTATTATCTTTGGTTTAACATATCAGTTTCTTTTCTTATTGTGACATGAGACACCTGTAGTGCTGACTCACTGCGCTTGTTGGGAAGATACCAGATTTAGTCATATTAGCCAACCAGTCATAGACAACCAGGACTAGCTTTGAATGCCTAGCGCCGAGAAATTGTAATGTTTATATGCCGGTTCGACTTTTATTCAAACAGCTATCATTTTTTGAATAATTTCCAGTATTTCAAATGCTGAAACAAGACGCGCCGGATGACAACAAAATACACATAGTTCTCTCATTAAATCGCTTCTGACAGTTTTATATTACTTTCACGCTGCTGGGCTGAGTCTTAATTGATTATCGCTTTAAGAACAAAAAAAAAGAGAGGAAATTTGTATAAGGTTTCCTTTGCCTTTCAACAAAAAGGGTCATACGTCAAGTCACGCTTTAATTCCTGCCTTACACATAAGCTGTTAGAAAAAGATACCCGTGTCACAGGTGTTGCGGAACACTTTGGCAATACAAATTGATATATATATATACACTTGATTGCACTTTCCCAATCTTGTGGTCAATATTTGTAATAGTTGTAGCGAAACAAGGACAGGGATGGAAGGTGTCGATTACAACACTTCGGGAACTTGCCCCTGTAAGACTAAAAAGATTCTACTGTACATGGGTTGACACTATTTGGGGGGATTGACTCGCTTTGACTCATTCGAATAAGTCTATACAACTTACAGACGAAATCATTAAGGAATGCAGTATCTTGAAACTTATCCCTATGTATTCACCTGAAATATTCTCGAATCCACGAAAAGGACAACGATCCTGGAATCTTTTCAGATTTTTACATTGCTGTAATGGTTATCGGGATTTTGATTATTTTATTTTTTGGTAATATACTTCGCAATATCGCTAACCATTACCACAATTTAAAAATCCGAACCATTCCTAGATGTACTTTCACTTCTGGTCCAGGTTATTGTCCTTTTGGTGGTTTCGTTTAAAGTCGTTAAGACAAGTTGACCACCAAAGCAGTATCCACATCTTTGATATTCATTTGTACAGTCATTCAGGAGCAAATTCCTTTGCTCTATATTTAACACAAGGTTAAATAAAACTTTCAGCTTTGTATAAAAGTTCTTTTCGAATGAGTGTTCTCAATATGCATTTTGTAATATTTATCCAAGATGAAATATTCATTTATCGTTATTCTGACTTTCAATTCAGAATAAAAGACAGTTTGGGTAAAATGGATAGTTCAACGCTGACCAAAATTATGACGATATATTTACATGTTATCTAACTTACAGACCAGCAGACCAGGAACATTCTGCAAGAAAGGGGAACTTTTGATTTTAATCTGAAACGCTGAATTCTGAAAAATAACCAAGTATGAGATGTGGTTTCACATATTGCATTCTCCATCAATACCTTAGGGTCGTCTGTTGATGCTGGCAGTTTTGCCACTATATTATAAATAATCTGTTATAAACATAGGTTATATATGTAATAGGTTCGAATACAAAATATCATTTTGCCATAATCCTGAACTCTGGCTGTCCGAATGTAAGTTGATTTGATGTTTTGTATTTGCTTTTTTTAAGCTCACCTGAGCACTTGTGCTCAGGGTGAGCTTTTGTGATCGCCTTTTGTCCGTCGTGCGTCGTCCGTCGTCAACAATTGCTTGTGAACACTCTAGAGGCCACAGTTTTGGCCCAATCTTCATGAAACTGGGTCAGGATGTTTGTCTATATGATATCTCGGATGAGTTCGAAAAAATGAAGCACGTGGGGTCAAAAACTAGGTCACCAGGTCAAATTTTAGAAAAATCTTGTGAACATGCTTGAGGCCACATTTTTAGCTCAATCTTCATGAAACCTTGTCAGGATGTTTGTCTTTATGCTATGTCGGATGAGTTTGAAACTGGGTCATGTTTTGTCAAAAACTAGGTCACTAGGTCAAATCTTAGAAAAACCTTGTTAACACTCTAGGGGCAACATTTTTGGCCCAGTCTTCATGAAATTTGGTCAGGATGTTCGTCTAAATGATATCTTGGATGAGTTTGAAATTGGGTCACTTAGGTCAAAAACTAAGTTACCAGGTCAAATCTTAGAAAAACTTTGTGAACGCTTTAGAGACCACAGTTTTAGCCTTACCTTAATGTAACTTAATGTCAGAATGTTTGTTTACATCAAATCTCGGACGAATTCAAAACTGGGCAACATAGGGTCAAAAAGTAGGTCACTAGAGCAAAATTTTGAAAAAATCTTGTGAACACTCTAGAGGCCTACATTTTTGTCCCAGTCTTAATGAAACTTGATATGAATAATGACTGCATGAATTCTCAGTTGAGTGCAAATTCAGGTAGGATCAAAATGTAGGTCACTTAGTCAAATGTTAGAAAAACAATTTAGATGCCAGATTTTTTGTCATTATGCCTAACATAGCAATCTTACTCAGGAGAGCGACACAGGGCCATCTTGGACTTCTTTTTTTTCTTTTTTTTTTTTTTTCTTTTTTTTTTTCTTGTTTTTCTTTTTGTTCTTTTTATTGTTTTGGGATGTTTTTTGTGGGTTTTTTTTTTTTTTTTGGAGGGGGGGTCAGGTTTTTATAGTATATTATAAGTGTCAAACTGTGTAACAAACACATTGTTTCTTCAATATTTGAATATTTTATGTAGCTATTTTCCGTACTTTGGATGTTATCAATGGCCCAAATGCAACTTTATACGGTCCCGTCGCTTTGCTCAGTATTTGAGTACAACAGTTATTAAAAAGTGAATAATTTAGTGATTTGTCACTCGAAAGTGTCTGAGAATTTTCCGAAGACGGGAATTTTGAAATGCATAAGACCTCAAAATGCAATATCCTAACTTTGGAAGATGAAAATTATGCGGTAGGTTTAGGTTTCGCTATAAATATTGAATTTGTTCCAGAAAAAGAAAAAATCACTTATAAGAATGTATTAAAAATAGTTCCACCTTACACGTTTGTACAATGTATATTTCAGAGATCATTTCAAATGTTACATGAAAACACATCAAATGTTTTTTTGTTTGTTTGTTGTTGTTGTTTTTTCAAACGTGCTTGAGTGCTGACATTAAATAATTTTCTACGTGTTTATTTTATTTATTTTAAAAGCAGCTCATTCAAAGATAATCGATAGACATTTCAAACAAGTTAAAATTGCTGAAGTCTTTATTTCCTGAAAAATACACGCGGCAAATGAAGGTCATATTGCACGTGAAAACGCTATTTTCGTAAACGCAACTTCGGCGGAATCGGTTAAATACAGAATATGGTATATCCCAAAGCAGGTGCTTGCAGTTACACGTGGTATGTTCCGCAGCATGATGAACTTCAATATTTGCATGTTGCAACACTGTTTCTTAAAGAAATTCTCGTTAATTCAAACAGTCACATGACACGAGTGTTTGTATAAGTCCGATATATCACTTTAGTGGAAAATGAAAGTAGGTAAATTGTTAGAGTAAAGTAGTGCTTGTATGGACATGTCCGTACGTATGTGTGTGCAGAAAGGGGGTGTGATCTAGTGGTTACCTTCATGACTACAAGGTTCTGGATTCGAACACCGTTGGAGGCAAAGATCCTAGACACCAATTACTGGTCCTGTCTAGGACTTTGTATAAGTTATAAGGATTTGTTCCCGAAACAACGTAAAGTTTGATAAAGTGTTTACATAGATATGCAAAAATGCAATAATACATGTATATATTCCGAACAAATCTTGCGTGCAAGATCTTCAATCTTTACCGAATGTTTATCACCAGCACACCTCTTTCATCTTCTTTCTGCCAGGGTGTGTATTTTCTGTGTTTCTCATTTATCCCCAAATGTATGATATTCTCCCCGCGAAGGATGACTTTCATTTCGTCAAATACCAAGCATCAATGTCTACAGCTTGAGTTGAGAACTGCAAATAATTCACCGGTCATTCACACTGTGTAATTATTTTTCTTATGTCAACATAATGAGTGTGAAACAAAAAAAAAATACAAGCTGATATTTCTGTACGCTGCGACTTTGAGGAGATCTATTTAAGTTGATTAAGAAGTGTAATTAAATACTATCGCAATATGTTCAAGACTCAAAATAAGACTATGTCAAAATGCGATACTGTTTTCGTAATTCATCTCAAAATATGTTTACGATCTCGAAAATAGTATTAGTACAGCGTACAGAGGAAAATATGTTTCCTTTTGGATTACTCGTATTCAGATAGTATTACGGTTTAATCGTATAAACCACGTAAATTGTCTTCACATGTCACGTGGTTACAGCTGTACCATTTGCATGAATGATATTGGGACAAGAAAAACAAGTCCTGACATTACTTGCATTATATCTGACAAAGACAGAAAGGAAATTATGGATTTGTATGGTGTCAATTAAAGGGGCTCTGTTTGATGACCTATCATTCTTGTGTATCATTTCCGGTGTCTCGGGAACATGAGGTCGTGGGTTCAACCCACGTCCGCAACATACCAATGGTAAAAATGGTACTCCCGACTTGGCGCTCAGTATATAGTACAGATTTGTTCAAGGACTTTTTTCATGCCACATGTCTACGTTGTGATAAACTATATCTGTTTTAAGTAGACATAGTGTCCAAATTACTGAAATATAGTCGGTCGGGTGTTTAACAAAGAAACGACCAGTGGATTTGTAAAAATAGAAATCATAACACATATCCGTGATAGCATCGTGGAATACCATTTATCAGATTTGCGGAAAACTTAGGCATGTATTGCTCATACGTGACAGTTGATATAATGTTGTATGGACGTAACCATCCATTCCATGAATTGATTTATGACGTACCTCTTTACAACACACAACCACACACAATATAACACAATACACTACAATACATATGTTGATCATCACTAAAATATGTTTGCTTTTTAGATGCCTTGGGTATTTGACATTTTACTAACTCTGACAATGGCAAAGTTGAATGGCCTTCAAGATGAAGAGATGATTCAGGACATATAACAAAAGAATGGAATGAACGAAACTGACGTAAATAGCGAAATCAAAGAGCTAAATCAATGCTATAAATAATGGGTCGGTACCGATTATGTTGAGTTGAGTTGAGAACTGCAAATAAACTTATTTTTATATCAGTTAATTATAAATGGTAATATATACTGTTTTAAACCATAAGTTTTTATTGTAATTTTCATTGTTGTAACGGGAATACTAAAAGACACTATTGTAATTTTTCACATTTAAATGATTTCTATATTATAATAAAATTTCTTCTAGAAATACTTGGAAGATATGATGATTTTACAGATTTTCTTAGTGGTCAGTTATTGGTCAGTGTTTTTGTTTTTTGGTGTTTTTTTAAGACCAAATAACGATTTTTGGGCTCCAAACAGGGTAAAATCTATGATGACTCAGTTACAATAAGTAAAGCGTCGAAAAAAAAGCATTAGATAAATAAAATAAAAAAAAAATCTTTCATTGAAATCAATAGTTTTTCCTCCACACCCGATGAATAATATTCCATTAAAACCAACAATTATCCTCTATATGAAAATACAAGCTATGTAATAACATGGCCGACACATTTGTTACAACTTATCTGACATACTACACATGCCATCCCCGTCAAAGAGAAATATCAAAAATGTCTATCAAGAATATATATGAGTTCACTATCTTTGGAAACACTGTTCGTCTGCATCATTACACCGGTTCCCGTGACGACATGACGTACATTCATTTTTTTTTGTGTGTCTCCTAATGTTGATATATGACCGCCGGGACGGAATTTTGTGAGCTGCTATCATTACGTTCATGTATGTATTACAGATGATAAGATTTATGTAGTCTTTTAAACTTGGCGTGTGGTTGTTTGTATGTGTGTTTGTTGTTATTTTCTTTGTTGTTGTTTGGGGGATGTTATTGTTGTTGTTTGTTGTTTTGGGGGAGAGTGAAATTTGTTGTTGCTGTTTGTTTGTTGTTTCTAGCTGTTGTTTTTGCTTGTTTTTGTGATTTTTTTTTTGCTTGCAGAATAGAACATATCTTTATTTCACTCAGGTACATATAATATATAATTTATAATATTTCTGTTCTATTATGTTGCTGGCGTTTTGTTGTTGTTGTTTTTTCTATTTCATTATTTTGTTTAACTGTTTTGTTGTTGTTGCTGTCGTGGTTGTTTATTTAGTCGTTGTTGCTTTTTTTGTTTTGTCTGTGTGGGTTTTTTCATGTGTGCGATGGGGGGACATCAATGATTAGGAGTGCAGTATAGAACAGACCATTTCTTTTATTTCCCCCAGTTATGACTTTCATTCATAACAAATAGGTAGAAAAATACAGTCAGTATCGAGGTCATTTGGTTGTATGCAATAAAGTTTACAAAGAAAGTGAAAATGGATGGGGGATTTCTTATTAAAGAAGTAAAAGATATAATATTTTTTAAGTTTTTATGAAAATAACAGTTTAAACTTATCTTAACTGTTTAAGGCTGATGCATTACTCACAAGTGCTTCTAATCAAAATCATGGAAACACCGATATCAACCGAGTGAAATATTGGAAAATTTATCATGTCAGAGGAAACAAAATGCGCACACCATGTACAAATTAGTACACATAATTAACATATACATAAAAAGAAAAAAATCAAGTTCAGGTGCATACTTTTATATCACGAGGGCAAAGCCCGAGTTGTATATAATTATTTACACCTTAACGAGGAACCTGATGTTAAATGAACAACAAAACAAAGACGGGCATTGATTAGATCTCATATTTCGATTCTAACAAGATATTCGTCATTTTTTCATCCTTTTTTATTTTTTTATCTTCTTGAAATGTGGAATCTATAAAAGCCAAATTCTGTTCTCCCTAAAACGAATTAATTTTGCATTTGTTGATTAAATTCTTTACTTATCTTAGCATATTTTTATTATATCTATATCTCTTACTACCCTATATCTTCTAGTGGTATCTCGGCTATTTTACCTTATATTGTAAATTACGTCATTGTGTTACGTCATCAACGTGAGCGCGCACGCTGATACCAGCATATGGCCAATCAGAAGCTCTGAAAATTCAAATTTATCCACGATTTATTTCATAAGAACACCTTTCTATTTTCTATCTGAAATGTACAAAACAGAACGATTATGCAACAAACCCCGCCTTCAGGGCGTTGCTTTTTGATGTCATAAAAACTAATTCGGTTCTGTTCAACCGCTCGTCTTGACTGCATTTTATTTTCTCGGCCAATATGATATAATTACAATTTTGATCATAGATAGGCAGTAAAATCCAAGCTTTCTTCCCCCCCCCCCCTCTCTCTCTCTCTCTCTCTCTCTCTCTCTCTCTCTCAAGTAACTCTCATAGTTTCTATCATGCTTTTGCACAAATATGCATCCTTTTTATATTTCGTTTCTTGCTTTCATAATAATTTTAGCTGCCAGACGCTATGAAAGATACGGACACGAATCTCGCCTCCCACGGGATTCAATCCAATAACCTCTTGTTCAGTGACCCGGCGTTTAACCACTGTAGGGCTTTTTTTTTTAAATGTTAGAAAAAGACAACAAATTGTAGGAAATAACAGAAATCGCGTCGCACTATCTACGGGTTGCTAAGTAACATAAGCAAATTCCTCGTTAAATCATTTACGTTGAAATATCTTGATCAAATCGACATTAAACATTAAATCAAATTTTCTGCCATCCTTCGTCCCTTGTTATTGACCAAGCAATATATGGTGAAACTTACATTCAATATTGGTCCATTATATCGAAAAGAGGTAACGTTTCTAGTCTATCGATCACATTTGAACTCACAGATGTTGATATAATATGAACCTTCCCCCCTCCCCACCCCCTTATTGTCTGCACAGAATGTAATCGTTCATTTCGATGTCTAGCTGCTTATTTTCCAGCCTGCCGCCAAGTCGAAAAACATTTGTTTGACAGAGAATAGGGTAACATGAATATTGTGTCCCAGCTTCAGTTCAATAGATATAACTTGAGCCGGGACACTTCTAAGTAGGATAGAATATATCAAAACATTTCTCCAGACAATAGAAGCCTACGTTCGCTTCAGTCTTCTATTGTTTGGAGAAATGTCTTAATATACTCTATCCTATACATAGAGAGAAAAATGCGAGTCATGTTAGTATTAAGATTAATATAGCCCATCCATATGCTAGCATCGCAAAATAATGAAATAAGTTACGGCAGCGAAAACAACTTTTATATCTTTCATATGGAAAACACTGAAAAATGAGTATATTTAGGAATAGAATGTTATTCTAACAATTTCAGGCAATAATTTTGAAGTGAATTATTTCTGATAATTGCTGATTTCGAAACCCAAGCAATTCTCACTAAGAACTGCAAAGGCAATATTTGGGTTTCATTACAAGCAAAATGACGTGGTTAGAGTTAGAGAAAACGGCATCAGTGAGATTGCGGCAAAGGAAAGCGATATGTCGGTCACACTGTTAGGAACTCCACATTAAGATCGACAAGTTTCTAGCAGAAAGTGATAAACAGGGAACGTCCCGGTATGTGTCAGGTAGATTATAGGGGAATGCAGTCAAGAGGACGTCTGGGTCGAAGTGGTGTTTTTTATCTGACGCTTTGTACTGAACTGATCCCGATTGTAATGGAATTCAGTTACAATAAACTTAAGTTTCAAAACTGCCTAAAATGAAAAACTGGCAATAATCGAGGCGAATGGCATATGACAAGGTCAGCTTGCGGGAAATTCATACCATCTTTTGGTTGTGCATGACATTTTATATACTGTTCGTCACATCCGCTGTAAATCCTATTCAAACGGACGCTTGATCTGCTTTTCAGTTGTCTGTTAAGGTACTAAATCATACTTCAATGTGACTGAGGTTGAATCCGAATAAACGCTATTCCTTTTTTCCACCTTAACACGAACGTTATATCATGAACGAGTAAATTGTTGATAATTTCAACTATTGTGTTTCCCCGCATAATATTCGAGCCGTTTTTTGCATTTAGATGTAATATACATTGAGGGATAAGGGATATCATTTTGTAAGTGATTGTTGAATGCATAAGACATACAAATAATTTAATAAATTATGCTTACAGTTAATTTCACTGCTTAATAATATTTTGTAAATAGCGATTGCTTTTTCAAATGATAAAATTAGTACAACCTTGAAATGATTAAAGATAAAAAAAAACACTAAAAAGGGAGGAGGGGGCAATACTAAGAGCAGGTTTAACAACAGTGTTAAGTAAAATCCATACCAAATGTTTTCTACATGCAATATACGTGTGTGAGCATGTGTAAAGTTAATCAGAGTTACCTACTTGCTACACATAACCTTCATACTGACTTCCGGTCAATTGTAGTATCAGGAATAAAACTCAAGAGACTTGAGATTCTAATTTCAACTTTCATTTCAAAACTGAATGTCAGACTTGCTAGATAATTTGAAAATCATTATATTCAAACACATGCCGTTGTTATTTTTGTTTTTTACTTTGTTTGAATGAATGATAACTTTTCTAAATGAACAAAATAACAAAACTTTTTATCAAAGATGTTTGCTCACTCCTTAAAGTTATAGAATCATTAATTCCCAATTTTTAATTATAATGTGTTTGAATATACCATAATATGTATGTATGTATGTACGAGGGTTGGTCAATAAATTCCTGGACATGTGCTGTTAATTAGTGTAAAATATATCAGTCATCCTAATTTTTGTATAGTATAATCATCAACTATATTCCTATATTCCTGTATCATTACAATCAGATAGGTCATATGATGTACTAAATACTTGCTGCTATAGCCACCCTATTTTAATTATCCGCCGCAGGTGAAATCTTTGGATATTGCTCGGCTTGTTCTTAAAAATCCAGCATATAAATCGGCTGAAAAAGTCCCCTTAATCAGATGACGTCATTCACGTTCATCTTAACGTCATTTCCATCAAACGCTTTAGTTTGTGTCAAATAATTTAAACGTTTGTTTTTAATGTCAATGAAGACGGTATCACCAAGACGTCACCTTAGAGCAAAGAGCAGTCATAAAAGACGTGTAAACTTTGGGAAGTCACCGACACTGTAGTGATGGCAGACAGAGTATAAACGATGCCGACATGAATATTTTCCGAATAGTATGTCGCCGTCAGACTATCTCACTATCTCCTTTCCAAACACTCGATTACTTTGACATGAGTGTGTTATTTTAGCGTACTGCAAGTAAATATTGATGGTAGACTAAATAAAATACGAATTACAGCAAAGTTGTTTTTCTCCAAGGTCTATGACTCAAATCCCAAACTCACAAATACTCAAAAAGATTTCCATGTTTAACTAAAGAAAGGTTTACCTTTCCTAGATTTGTATCATGCGTTGTGGCTAAAACTAATTAGAAAAGCGTTTGTCGCACACAATAATGGGTGCTTAAACGGAAAACGTTTCCAGCACCTCAGAGCTTTAATGTCAGAGTGTTTTAGTTTACCGTTCGAATTAATCCCACTTATGCTTTATTGAGGATAAGACTATTAAGGAGATACTACTGTAGTTGTCATTGTGTTCAGTATCATTTTCAAGTATGTTTTAACGTAATTTTCTGAGAAAGTAATGATAACATGTATAACCAAATCAAATCAATATCAATTATTCTTCTGAAGGAAAAATAATTAATTATACAAATGCAAGATAAAACAGCTGTGACCTATGCATTAGATATAAATCCATTAAGCATTGACAACTTTGTACGTTTGTACGAAGACAAACAAACTTTATTTTAAACCTTGATTTCCCGGAGTGTTTAATTTTCCCATTAAAATAAGTGAAAGAGATAATTGTTTGGATTGCTTTATCAGACTGAGGGTATTGAAAAAATATCGTTGAAATATTTAAACATTTGAAGCTACTTTAAAGTATATCTAACAACCTCTTTAAAGGTGTATGGTATTCGGGAAAGTAACAGACTACCTGTTTGCAGTCATTCATTGTTTCAGACAATATGACCCAATTTTCAAGAAACAGGTCAATTAAAAAGGGGCCTAGAACACACACACATCGGTAACAGAGAGAGAGAAAGAGAGAGATGAAAATGTGTTACATTGATTACTTCAAATGTGCGATATTTGTCTCAATTTTGATGATTTTTAATAAACTATTCACAACAAGCAATTCTTCAGAAATTATTTCATTTCAATTTATTTACGATACGAAGAGTGTCGTTGTTCATTGGTAACGTGGCCGACTGCGGAACCTCAGGTTGTGGCCCCAAACACTGTTGAGGACAAAAATCGTTCATGACCTGCTCAGTCGCAAAGTAGACTGGTCCAACGCATGAACCGTCGAGAGGGGTGGGGTAGTTTTAGTTATAAAAAATATGTTTCCAAATCATGAACGATTAATTTAAACTACAAATTATATATGGAAATATAATGATTAAAAAAAAAAATAAATAAATTGAGAATATTAATATGTTGTTCATGACGATTATAATTGCTGCTTACATTTCTGAAAATCATTATTAGAAGGTTATGGTGGATATGCTTTGAAAAAAGGATAATGAAATACCCGTCTAATATCGGTATCCAACATTACACAAACTAATCAGCATATGATGCGGGTCCTTCGAGATGATTACTAAGTGATCCTGTCCTAGTAATCCACCTGTTTGATATCTTGATATCAACATCGAAGATATCTAAAATCGTAACTAAAATCGTACTCGTACTTAAACGCAAACTCAAACTCAGACTAACGTCATGCTCGAGTAAGTTTGATTAATGAGTAGTGTCGGCAGCGTAAGCACGATCTCAGCTAAGTCAATTTCGTACTCAGTAATACTTAAGACAGTGTTTTAGAACACTAATTATTATTCACGCTTAAATTTAAGCATGGTTTATGAATAAGATGTTTTTTTTTTTGTTTTTTTTTTTAGAACACAGCAAATATCATTTTCCCAAACAGATAATATAATGCTCTTGAGCAGATAATTGAGTAAAAGTCTGAGATCGTGCTTGTATATTTCTCTGGAACACGAGGCAAAACGTAGCATCTTTACATGATATCCAACATTAACAAACTATCCCATCCTTACACACACACTGTGCAAGTGGGAGAGAACTGATTTTTTATTGTTGTTAATTTGCTAAGATAATGTTCAGAAAAACACAGGTCCTATCATGAAATATGCTGAAGCATAAAATTAAATTGATGTTTTTGATTAGTTTGCAAATATCTTTTTTTCTGTATTTTTATATGAATTTTACATATACTTTCCCTTGAGATTCTTAAAAAAAAGTACTTTGTTTATGTTCACTTTCAGACAACGATCATGAATTTTGCATCGTTTGAAAAGCCATAAATTCGGTGTCCCCGTCGAGTCTTCGAATAATGAAGCCAACACAAGGTCGTGTTATGAATTATATAAAATGTTACACTAGCGCGGGCAAAATTAAGAACCATTTTGTGTATAAAATCATAGACAGATGTTTGATGTCGGCTGCATATTTCATGCCACGACAAATATTTTAAATGCATATAATCTGATTATCAAAGAACATTTGTTGAAGGAAAACTTTCTAGAAGCACAGTACTGGTCCAATCCAAAACCCGTCAATAACGTCTTAAAAGAATGTCTCCAATTCTTTATTTAAGAGTATTATAAGAGAATACTGCCTGAAGCTAATTAGAACTGACAATAAAATTTGGCATTACTATGACTACCTCAAAATAATTTGTCGGCATACTTTTCATACCGCTTAACAATGACATGCATAGCAGAGAATTTTATTCAAACAATTGATGGCTATAATGAATATAATGATATAACAAAGTAGTAATAACTAGTCAATGAAATAGGATGCATTGGAAATTACTTCATTGTAAACCCTTTCATGTCAACCAAAATGATTATTTTACATATGAAACAATGTCATGTTACATACGGTCGACAAGGTGAAGTTTAAGCGAACAATTAACATTCGATCACATTGAGGATCGGTTCAATATTCTTTTTGAACATACCAATCAGGCTTAGTCACACGGGACATGGCCATAAATTAATCGATTGATAGTCTTTATAAATAGTACAACTTATCGTTATATACAAGCAACTGAATAAAACATATTTTTTATGTGACATGAACAAAAGACAGCAAGGTACTTAACTGGAGGCAAATCAAGAGGCAAATACACTCGGTTAACTGCAAGTTAACCGAGCAACTACACGTGTTTACCATGTGCTTGTAGCAGCTGAATAAATTCCCCACACTGGACCTTGTTTTCAAAAGGGTTCTGTCACATCCTTTGATAAATTTTTACAATGAATACTTAAAACCAAAATACTGTATCCGGCATAATAACAACTACTTAAACACAAAGTCGTACTTTTCTAACAATAATTACTTGACTTTTTTTTTCTTCAAAACAACGCTAAAAAACAAATACACCTACCTTTGTAGAGATGACGTCAGAATATCTATGAACTTAATATCACATGTATTATATCCCTTAAAGTAATGTTAGACTGCCGTGACTGAGAACCAGCCTCACACAAAGACACACTGGTTACCCTTCCTGCAAGAGCATCCAGAGAGGAACGTTTACTCTCTTCTTGAGTCATGTGAACCAGGGATGTGCTTTCCGTTATAGATTTTTTCATGGAAACACGCAATACTTTAAAGTGCTATAATAGTGTTATTTCCGATGTTTAAATCACTTTGTAGGAAGATGAAGTCCTACCAGACCGCTTTTGTGATGCGGTGTCAAAACAGGGTTAGACAGCCAAGGTGACGGGACACGCAGCGTCGGCATCGGACCGTCACACTGGCATTAAATATTGAAATATGCCATCAGTCGGCAAGCGCTTTGAGACTGTGCAATTAACACAGTGGGTGGATATCAGAATATATTCGTGCCCATTAAGCATCATAATTTATTTACTTACGTTGTGTTTTTTCTCTCCCTCTTCTTCTTTTTTTTTTTTTTTTTTTTTTTTTTTTTTTTTTTTTTAATGTTGGTAAGTAAGGCATGTCCTTGTGTTATTCCTTTTGTTTTACAGATTTTAAAATAAATGCATAAGGACTGAATAGGTTAAAAAGATGACATCCAAAAAAAATATACATACACCATTATTTAAATCCTGCAATGCTTTCAGATAGAATAATATAACAAAAATATTTCCTCACCCTTTCACCAAGTTTATTATTTCTGTTTTCGAAGATATCGTTGTTGTTTCTCTTAATTATATTCTTCCTATTTTTTTTTTAATGTAACTACAGTACATCCGTACCTAACAACATGCAGACTTCCGAACACGCTTTCTATATTTGAATTCATAAATACGAACATATTTTGTTTAAATCATGTGTTGATAAAAAGATTTACTTCTTTCCTATTTCTCATATACACTTATTCATCAGCGTTAAAATCAATAATAAAGGAGGATTTTAAAAAAAACACTAATACAAACAGACAGAAAATAAAGAAAAACTTATATGACAATCTGTATTCTGTATAAAGACATTTTGACAGGTTCTCCGTTGTTGGGCAGATATTAGTATTTTATTACAGCCATTAAGCCCCTCACTGCTGTGGGTTCGAATCTAGTATGGATATTTCGGATTTTCTTTTTCATACCGGAGAAACCTTCCAGCAGACTTAATTTAGGCGATTCAATGTTTTTTACGGGTACCTTTTCTGGCACAAAAATGTTATCGGTCCTCTAGGGTCTACTTCCAACTTTAATAAGTTGGACGCTTAAGTATAGCTGAAATGATGAGTTAAGGATGTTTCAGCGGGTTACAGCTGATTTTGATTTTGGTTTAGTTTTTGTTTTTGTTTTTTAGAATTTCTCATTTATTTTAAATAGAATGATAGAAGAAACCCCAAATTTTAAGATTCATGTGTTAAGAATTTCATCAAAAGTATATTTTGCCAAATTATGAAGGTACATAAATGTCACATTTTAGTCTTTTTATGCAAATTTGACTAAAATTTCAATAAAAAGCAGTTTTAGTTTAAAAAAAAAAAAAATCTGGTGAGGTATGTATTTTTTTAAATTTTCAGAAAGCATTTATATCAGAAAACTGACCCTGAAAAAAATGAAGAAAATCTGTCCGTTGATTTTTTTTATTTAGAAAAATAAATATAAAAATACACAGGTTTGGGATAGATTTTCTATACATTTTGGTCCGGGGACAAATGAGATTTTATGCCCGTTTATTTTCAATGCATATTTGACAGTATTTTTATCTGTAACTTATAGAACACATTAAAAGTTACAAATTGTGATAAAGTATTTTAAAAGATCATTTTAACACGCTGTTTCCTATTCTTAATGCCATGTTTTAGCAAATAGTGATGGTCTACCATAAACCAAATCTCTAAATCAAGCATAGTGACCCCCTATTTTTAATTCATACATCTTTTAGCTAAAGTCTAAAGTACTTATATGTACATTTTTAGAAAAATCTGTTGGTTAGAAGGAAAAAAGGCGCTCAATAGCCTTTAACAATCATTTATTTAGTATATATGCTTCATTCTCGATTCAAGACAATTTGGAAATATTGAGGAAAGAAGAATTTTCATCAAATATGTTTGACTATTTGAAACATAAAAAAAAGAGTTCACGTCAGTGAATACAAAAATCAATATATCATATTACTATAGAATTATATGTATTATTCACATAATAATAAATGAGTACTGCATTCATTGAATAAATCAGTAGATCGTGTATTCATTCATTCTTAGCAAATATATTTATATTATTAGTCAACTGCAAACAAATTTACATGTATAATTCGTTTTCAGTATTGTAAGGGCACATGTTGATGTACTTTATAACAAGGAAGTAAATGGAGTTACTTTGTTCCTAAATAAGTAATCGTTAAAGGTGATGATACAGCAGTATGATCCCAAAGTACGACGTACGGCCAAATGATGTAACAAGTCCTTTCTTTCCCTGAGGGAGTCTTACAACATATTTCATGACACGTTCTTCTCATTTGTGTTGGTCTTCCAGTCCCTGATGTGTTGCTTGTCAGGCAATAAAACAACACCTTAGACTTGTGAGCGCTTGACTTTTGTTGCCTGAAATAATTAAATATACATAGACTCTGTGATAAGGTTTGCTGTTTAAACCCGGAAAATGGGTAAGCATGACTGATAACATTAGGGTTTAAACAGGAGATATTATAAACAACATTACAGAAGTACCTTTTCACCTTTTCAATATATTTGGTTCCATCAAAATTTATTTTTTGACAGTACATGGCTATAAAATATCTTACTGTTACTTTATACACAAAACTCATTTGAGAATGACCTCAGTTGCTTTCACCAGGACACAAAGACGAAGGTTCCACGTCCTTGAAACTTCATTGGAATGTCTTAATGTTTTAGATGACTGAAGTTTCGTAAAATTTAATCAATCAAATGCAATGTATATGTCAAAGCATGCGATTCGGTTGTAACAAGCATTTAAAATTTCTTGAAATCCAATCATATGTTCCAATGTAAGGTCAAGATTTGTCACATGTAGCCATACACACTGATTAAATTCGGGGCATATATCTTAACTACTGATATAAAGAATTCCGACAAATTCTAAGATGAGTTTTCATGTGCATTATTCAAAGGTGAATCAAGACAATTAATAATTTAATATTAATTAATAGCAAATGGCCTCAAGAGCAAGGTATTATCGGGCAATCGAAAAACAGCAATAACATCAGGCGATATTGCTGCTGTCAAAAGTAATATGGATGATAATGATAGAAATTCTAATTTTAAGATAGCTTTAAGATTATATATGTCAATACGAAAAGTTCGCACAATCTTGATCAAGCAAGTTTTGTTTAACACTGAACACGATATTCGAAAAGTGCACACATGATTTACCAACAAAGTGTAACTTAGAAAAAATAATGGAAGGCGGGTATCTCGTTGTTGAACACGTGAACAAACGGCAATACCAGATGATTGTCGCCTATAATATAAAATATAAGATTGGAAGTGTGGAAGACGAGTTAGACAAGTTGTCGCTCAGTCGGATAGTTCGAGTCCAACGGTTAGCATTAGAAACAAAAGTGTCAAGAAATGTATACATTCATTCTTGTTTTTAGTTCTGAACGTCCCGTACTTCATATTGCAATACAAGTCTCTTGATCTGTTTCTTGTAAATAATACAAGAGAAACTGTGAGATAAATTAATATACATTCACAGATTTACATTGGAAGGCTCCAGAGAAATGGTTTAAGTGGTTTTATGGGTTTGTATCCAGGCTGCTTAACATAATAACTGTCGTAGTAAACTATTTTGATGAAGAAACAAATAAGAAACACGTGAGGTCCTATTAGATATCGAACATGCAATTTATCTAAAATCTCCAGAAAGTAGAGCAAGTAAAAATAAAATGACAGAGGGGAATCACATGAAATAGAAAAATACCAAACGATACCGCCATCGATCGGACAGTCGGCAAATAGACCGACTGGGAAGCCTAAAACCAGTTTGGAATGGAACCTTGCCTCTAACGTATCTCTAACTTGCGCATAGACTAAAGTAATTCAATATGTCCCTGAAGGGAATATACAATGTTTCAAAAATAGAATACGAATTTAGGTAGGCCAGCATCGTAATTGAATAACATGAACTATTATAGTGCGATTAATTAGCGGTATTACGGACAATTACAGAATAAATAGGCATTATGCACGTATATTTTTACAAATAAAGAGAGACGTAATTAATGCATGTATATCTAACCGTGTTACGAGAACATGGACTCTCAGATGTAATATATATAATAGTTTTGCCAGTAACTATTGTTAAACTTTTAGGAGAACAAGTAAAACAAAATAAAAAAGCATGGGAAGACTGGTTTGTATTAAATGTTACTGGTAAACTTGATATAAACCATTAAATAGACTTTTGCCAAGAAAATGAATGAACGAACTGACGATCAAATTAAAACACATATGAAAGAGAGAGGGGGGTATCTCAATCTGCATAAAGATTTTCTAATCTAAGCTGAGGATATCAATTGGAATTGACCTACTGGTGAAATGACACCTCATAGTAATCATCAGTTTCATTTAACAAAAACAATATTGTATACAAACCAACTAAGTCACTATTTTTAAGGTTGCCCTAAGGAGAAGATTGGTTATGAATTACATAAAATGTATTTCAGCAGAAGTGTTTGAAAATTAATGTAATAAGAAACTGAGCTGATTTCGCAAAAGTCGTTTCAAAATTATTTAATGATTTTCAGTTCAATTATTTGCGTGATTTTGACATTATGAATTAGAGAATGCATATAATATCAGAATATAGATATTTTAAATATCTAAAGATCTTTGAATAAAGACAAATTTAAGTTATTTACAAATTCTGGGCAGCTAATTTCCATTACCTTAATTCACAATAAAGACCAAATATCACTGACATCCGACATATATATGAGCATGGTACTAAGCTTTCTTTAACATAAAATTAGCAAATTGGGGTGTTTGTACATGTATCGAATTCTTTCAAGTCTTTGCTGGTGAATTGTGAATTTCCTTTTAACATGTTTAATACATTAACTCCATTTATATTTTTATTACGCTTTTGCAAACAGTGCAGACCAAGAACAGCAAGATCCTGTATGAGTTTTCTCATCAAAAACAATCTTGAGTGCTTATTCAGAGTACAATAATTTTATAGACTGACTGAATAACTAATATATATTGTTACATATGCTATTATAAAAATCTCGCATATTGATATTCATAAAATCATACATTCATGGACGAAATGATGAATTTTATGTCCGTGTTTTATGAAATGAGTGTGATGCATTTCAGAATATGTATTTTTGGTGTTATTTTTACACATGCCAGTTATTATTTATGATCTTTTCTTAAAGCTGGATGTGACAGAATCTCTATTTCGAAAACCAGAATGATTAAGTTCGAGACTATGGCTTTTCCGATGATCAGCGAAGGGAACTTGAAATGTGTATTTCTTTCAGTTCACTTATTTAAAACTTATTTAAAATCATTTGGATTAAATAAAACTGACAGCACCAGGCCAACTTTCCAGAGCACTGTATTTGATCTATCTTTAAAAAAATGGTTGTCGCGTTAAAATGATTCTTTGAAACAAACTTCCAATTTACCTTGCAATATAATCAAGGCTTTGTCAGTATAGCAAGCGCCATTGTCAAAAGTCCCCACCGGTGAAAACATCCCATGAAAAATTTGTGCCATATAGAAACAAGAAAATAATGGAAATGGGTTATTATCATCGAACTGCACTGACCTTTCAAGCGTGCATATGGTTGATGCGCGCGACAAACCCTTTGTGTTATGACAAGCACTTGTGTTGCATGAAAATCCAATCATAGATTTGGAAGTTATAGAGCGGACAATAAAATGTAGCCTGTGAATACCAAAATCAACTTTTAACAACTCCTGTAACCTTGACCTTTCAAGCGTGCATATTGTTGATGCACATGACACGTCTTTGTTTCATTACAAGCACTTCTGTAAAGTTTTATAAAAATCCAAATATAGATATGGAAGTTATAGAGCGGACATGAAAATGAAACCTATGAATACCAAAGACAATTTCTAAGCACTCCTGTGACCTTTAATTTTCAAGCGCGCATATGCTTGTTGCACGAACATATCTTCATATAATGACAAACACCTTTGTAAAGTGTAATGAAAATCAACCCATACATATGAAAGTTACAGAGTGGACACGTAGATGTAGCCTATAAATACCAAAGATAGTTTCCAACAACTCTAATGACCTTTCAAGGACGCATATTATTGATGCGCAGGACACACCTGTGTGTTATGATAAACGCCATTACATTTACATCTTTGTGGGTGAGAATTCGTACAGAAAGAACGCAATTTTGGCTTATTAAAACGGAATATCGAACGTAAAGAGGGTTGGTATTTAATAATTTCAATTTTGTTTCAATACCATATACACGATTTTATCATCCCGTTTAGTAAATATTGTAAGAGTAAATTCTACCAAAATACAAAAGAGGTATGTACAATTTCTGATACCGTAGAAATAGTAATGCATGAATATATATATATATATATTTCTTTTTTGGTCTTTCTCCACAAATAATAAACCTCAATGAAAACCGGTAATTTTGTAAATCTAAAGGTTTTTAAATTGAATCTACGAATACGTTTGAAAACGAAAATGATTGTCTTTAAAGATTCCATGAAAGAGCCTGTCAGTAAATACTGCGTTTATATTAAAATGTATCCCGTAATATAAATCGTCTTATCCAATATTTCCTTTTTTACATAGAATGAAGACGCTGTTACAGCTGCTTGCAGTTGTGCTCTGTAGACTTGGGGGAATTTGATAAGACATGTGTCACTGCCAGTAACGCAAAACCCGCAAACCTTCTCTAATACAAGGTACGTACACATTTTCCACAAATTTCAACTTTAAAAAGTTATGCATACATTACTACATCGATACTATTTGACTGATAATTACAAAAAAAACAACTGGGTCAGGCCCCGAAGTTTTTCCAGCTCAACTCAGTTTGAGACTGAAACTTGGTTTGCTTACTTTATGTATATCAAAACATATTGGGTGACTTTGATAGTTTATTTATGTAAATTGTAGTAGGGGCTAACTGACTTGACTTGACTATTTGAGTTAACCGTCGCATCGACAGTATTTCAGTCATATAACGACATCCAGCTAATTTGAGGTGGAGACCCCGAATGCACGGAGGCATCCGGGTAGAACCACCGACCTACCGCAAGCCAGCTGGAAGGCTTCCTCACATGAAAATCCGAATGACTCTGCCGGGATTCGGATCCACGTGGTGAGGGGCAGGGGCTAACTGTGGAACAGAGAAAGTATAGCTAAATTTAAAAATCTTCACTGACTAGTACAATATAACTTTGAGCACAAACTCGAGTTGAGCACGAAAAATGTTTATAACCTCGGGGCTTGATCTTACTAGTAAGTTCAATGAGCAAACAAGATATAATGACAATATTGGTCACCATAGTGACGTGGTCCTAACATTTAGGAACTTGACAAAAATAAAACGTTCGGATATTGACGGTTTCATGTGCTGTGTTGTATTTCCATGACATTATTTTAGAAACAGTTGTCTTGAGCAGTTATGTATAATTCCTTTCTTGTTACCTCGTTACGTACATTTAAGAGTACAAAAAGTGTCGTTGTCGCAGAAAAGAGAGTGAATAACAACTAAAATTTCATATCTAGTTTATCTGCGATCATTTCTTGGATGCATAGGTACCAATAAATTCAGTGACGTCTTCATACACGTGAAACTGACATGCTGGCGAGCGACGCAAATCTCTGGAGAAATAAACATCCTAACAACACTGTAAATTTCTTGTTGTAAAACATAGCTGGAAACACACTGTGTTCATTTATTATTCAGTGTATAACAGATGCCTTGGCAATAAAGGATGACAGTTGATTATACTTCGTGGAAATATAAGACATACCTAGGTAGTCTAGGCCCAAGAGAATATTTTTCAAACATTTGTTTTCACGTGTACTTACCACTCTTCAAAACCGTAACATTTTGTATTTGTCACTCAAAATATGATAATTACTGTTTTGTTACCTACAAACAGATTAAACTTTATTTATTTAACATCGATTACGAAACAAGTCACTACAACTTATATTAAATTAATCACTCTCGATGGCTCTGCTGGCGGCGTATGTGGTCATTAAACCACCTCCGAAACCATTTCGTTTAATAAACGGCGTTCGCTGATATTTAGCGGATATATTAAAAAGAAAATAAAATATTAAAAAGAAACAATTAGTTGGGATGTTATGTGACAATTCGGAAAAGCTTTCGAGTATTTTGTATTACATAATATTACCTAAATTCCATTTCCATTTTAATATTTTTATACATCGGTATGGTGCATCAGTGGTGAAGAAAAACGTACGCTAACCTGAATGTATGGAATTATATTTTGACAAATGGGATTTTTCAAAATTTCCGATCGGTTTAACTTGTTAAACCACTAGGTTTAATGGGTAACATAATATGCGTTCTGCACCTGTGATTAACCTTTGTGCACATGTGTAGAGGTGGACTTGGACAGTATCGTCAAAATATTATTCCATACATTAAGTAGGTAAATGTTTATCGAGGGTTTAACCAATTTAATCGCTCGGTTACTACCTATACAAAAAGATATCCGCAGTGTTCGAAGAGGCATGTATTTCATGATGAGGGAAGTTGGTAATTAAATAATAATGCTGTTTATCCCTTCCATTGGATCACTTTTTCTGCAGCACCTTGCCTGTAAATGTGTAGGCGTACATTAATTTTTATTTTTATACAAGGGCAACCAATATTGATGTTAATGAGGGCAATGTCATTAGCAGCAGGCGTTTTAAATAACGCTGTGGGACCTTGTGCAGGCAAAGTCGGACAATAGTTCCATCTATTAGACGACACCGCCTGCACAATTCAAATACTTTCGAGGAGAGGAAATCACTCGGAGGAAATCGCTTTCCCGTTCCTAACGCTTCCATCTTAATCAGCGCGGCTGTGGCAAGTTATAATCGACTTCTTCGCCTAGGAAATGAGCTCTCTCAGATATTTTATCTTGAAAAAGAAAATGGTCCGCTTTGCTTCCAAGAATAAGGTTTAAAGAGTTAAACAGTATGTCTTGGTGTTTTAAAGCTGACCAGGTATCCGATGATGTAAATTGTCCAAATACTTCATGAAACTCACCGAAAAAGTTTTCCTCTTATTTAGATACATCAGCTGAACAATCCTTGTGGTCCGGGGGACGCCCTGTCATCTGTCTCATAGTAACCAGGAGTCTTTGTCCTGATCCACAGCTGCAAGATATCAGTAACAGTATTTGGCTCGAATTCTACCAAAATACCTAAGCACTAAGTAATAGTTGAATTCTTAAATTATATAGAATACATCCCTCTATTCCTGTGTTAGAAATCAAACTAGAACATGACTTAGTTTATATGAATTCTTATTATTATATATAATGTATTGTAATATTTGGATGATTTGTTATGCTATGAAATTCGCCACTAAGTATTAAAGTATAACTTAGTGCTAAGTATGATGGGTAGAATTTGGGACTGGTATATATCGCTTACACGGCGCTCAAGATTAATTATTTCACTATACCTATTATCAATATAAGTTTAATGTATCTTATTATATAAATTAAACTTTTACCGCTTCTTTTCTTTATTTAATAGCTGTTACCGTATTTATATTGTATTGAAAACATGATAGCACTAAGGCCCACTCCTGTGCATGGCTGATTTATACTAAAATAATAATGTTCAAAATTAAAAAGAAAATATATTTTTATTAGTTTGAGGTACGAATTTCAAAGAAATTATTTTCCCTAGTTAATTATGCAATAACCACTAGGTGGCGTTGTAAGAGCGCCAGAAGTACGCGTGGATATATTGCGTTTGGTTTAAAATTGTCATTCAGCTTCAGGTGTCCAAACAGTTTACATCGATATTTAAAATTAATGAAAAATATATGATTTGGTAACATTTTGTGTATATTTTAGTGTATTTTGGTTTACTATAACTGTTACAATAGTATTCAGTTTCGTGTTAACAAGAGGGTATGTTAAAGATAATTCAAAGAGGATGTTTCTGTATGCATAGAGGTTTATAAAATTAGTATTCAAATGTTTTTATGGCTTAAAATTAATATTTTAATACTTATGTACATTTTGACTACATGCTTTCATGTTTGGTACCCAAGTGCTATTAAACATAATTAAATATGTATTGAATAGTGTTTTGTCTTTGTTGTTGCTACAAGAGGTTACGGAATGGTATACAGGGAACAGATTCTCTTTCTTTATCAAATTTGTTACAGACAGGACACTTGTTACTTGACTCTTTATCACTTGATCATTCCATAAAATGTTTTTTAATAATCAGAAAATTTGTTCAAGGTTACAACCTAGAAATTCTGCAGTGTACTATATTACTTGCCATTGATCCTTTTACAGGCATGAACAAAAGACCCCTTTGGCATGAACTTGCATTGCTACTTAAATACACGATGACTGGACATGTGTCGAGAGCCTTCATTTTGGACTTTTTGGTTGGTTATTTTGTCTTTGCATCTGCATCTCTCAGTCGTACCCTATGTAAGTAAGATGAGTACTTTTGTTGTTGTTGTTTCTATATCAAACTGTTTTACAACGAACTACAGTTTTATTTTGTTTAGCAATCTGTAAAGTTATGAATACAAACCATTAAAATCATTTAGATTATTTCGCTGGCGATTTCAAATGTTTATGCGTGAATAAATATTACTAGTATGTTCCGTCACAGTCTCTCTTGTGATTTTTCATAGGATTTGTATTGGGATACGCACTACGGGATCTTAAAAACTGAAAACAAATATGAATGCATGAATTTCATGATTGTTTGTTTCTACTGGTAACCACTGGACTCAAACTATCCGTTTAAGC
>CM037785.1:49952735-50002735 GCA_021229015.1 Solen grandis | reverse complement strand
GAATGAAAAAAAACATAATGGTGCACAACTTCAGATATTTTAAAAAAAAAAAAAAAAAAACATGTGAGTATACATGGAAATTTTCATATTTGTAGCACTTCTAATCATGTCGCAACAGCGGCCACAAAAAAAGTGCAAAGAATAATAATAATGGAAAAAAAAAAAGGGAAAAAGAAACACAAGAAGAACAGTAGGTTTTCGCGGCTGCGTTGCAGTCCACGAAAACCTAATAAGAAAAAGAAACAATAAGGAACAGCATTTACCCCCATTGGGTCTTTCCTTTTACTAAATTTGGCCATGTACCCCCTAAATTGTAGGGACTTTCTATATGGATGGGTACAAATTTAAGAAAAAATAGCAAATGTACCCCCAGTTAAGAGAAAGAAAGAAGGAAAGAAAGAGGAAAATGATGAAGAGAAATAGAAAAAAAAATACCTTGGTTTCCCCCACCAGGATGATCATTCCAACAATTGTTGCCATATCGGCAGTTTCCTTGCATGAAATATTTACAGACGCCCATATCTGTTAACTTGATATGGAACCGCTGCTAAAAAAAACAACCCGCTGATAGCATGAAAGTGTCACCCGCGAAAACTCATATCTAGTACGGCCTTGTACTTTTCGTACCAATGTCACTTTGACCACGAGAAAATTAAATTCATGAAGCATAGATAACTTTTCGTTAGAAATGGCATCAAAGATAAACAATTTCACCTCATAGTTTAGTTAAATCAATGTTAATTTTTAGAAAGTTAGAAAGTCAGGATTTCCTTAAAAAAAAAAAAAAAAAGGATGTTAATTGACTTTAGTAAGTACAATATATTTGTAATACATCAAAATACCGGAAAGTTTTGAAACAGCGTCTGCAAGACGGATCAATATGTGATGTGTCAAAACAAAGTTGGAGTTAAAGTATGCACAAAAACATTATCTAAATACATTTAACTAACGTATCAATAATGGAGAAACTGCTAGACGAAGAACACGCCTCGCCGCGCCATTTTAGTAAGAAACACGATGGGTCATCATGTCGCCTTGTATTTGCAACTGTTTGTGCCTTGATGGGGCCTTTCTCATTCGGCTATGTCATTGGATACAGTTCGCCGGGGATACCGGCGCTCGAGAAGGAAGGCCTTTTGACTGGTAGTCAAAGGGGTTGGTTTGGTTCCCTTATGACCGTCGGGGCTATGATTGCAGGGCCAATTGCTGGATGGTGTATTGAAAAATTTGGGAGGAAAGGAACAATGCAGATGACAAGTGTGCCATTTCTGTTGGGCTGGTCATCCATCTATACAGCACAAAGTTCACATGCACTTTGTTTTGGGCGATTTTTGTGTGGATTTGCAAGTGGAATGGTAACGGTCAGTGCACCAGTGTATATTGCAGAGATTGCAACAAGCTCATTAAGGGGAACACTAGGTGCAGGTGTCCAGCTGTCAATTACATTGGGTATATTGGCTGCTTACTCTGCTGGGATATACTACAGCTGGTCCACCATGGCATTGATTGGCTTAATACCAGCTGCTCTGGGTATCGTAGTACTGTGGTTCATCCCTGAAACCCCTCGGTGGCTGTTGGTTAATGGGAAAAAAACTGATGCAGTAAGAGCATTACGGCAGATTAGACATGAGCATGCTGACTGTGAAGATGAGTGCAGAGATATTGAAGAAGGTCTGGATTCAAAAGAGACATTTTCATGGGCTGAATTCAAGAAACCAGAATTATCAAGGCCATTGATGATCTCTTTGGCTATTATGATCTTCCAGCAGTTCAGTGGAATAAATGCTGTTATGTTTTACACAGTGTCCATATTCAAGAATGCTGGACTGCAGAATAGTGAGAGTGCCACCGTGTTGATTGGTGTTGTCCAGGTTGTGGCAACACTCGTTGCCTGTGTTCTCATGGACAGGACAGGCAGAAGACGCCTGTTGATCATAGCTGGAACAGTGATGAGTCTCTCTTGCTTCATGTTTGGGTTCTATTACTACAAGACAAGTGGCAGCGAGACATCTGGGTTGGGAATGCTTGCTGTTGTGTCTCTGGTTGTCTACATCATTGGGTTTTCCTTGGGATGGGGACCAATACCCATGCTGATCATGTCAGAGATATTCCCATCCAGAGCCAGGGGAGCTGCTAGTGGGATCGCCATTCTGACAAACTGGACCTGCGCTTTCATTGTCACCAAGCAGTTTTTAGTATTCCAGGAGACATTCGGTCCTGCTATGACATTCTGGTGTTTTGCTTTTGTTTGCATGTCTAGTGCCATCTTTGTTTGGAGAAAAGTGCCAGAAACCAAGGGAAAATCCCTGGAGGACATTGAACTTTTCTTCCTTGGAAAAAGCATGCTGTATGCCTAGGATATGAAGTGAATGAAAGTACTAGAAGTGAAGTCAATCATCCATTCAGTTGTACACCTCAGACGAGGTATTTGACACTTTAATACAAAAAAGATCAGAAATAATTAGGTTTTCACTTAAATTTAATTGAAAAGGATTATGTTTGAAGATAATAATCTTTAGTGTTGATGAGATTAAATAAACATTATACATTTGTATTGACTGTCATTGAGATGGTGAATCTTAAATTGAATTATTTTTTTATTTTATTGTCAAATATTTCATACGTTACTTTTTTTCAGTATACATTTAATATCATGGCATCTTTCAATATTTTTATCTTGAAATGTATGAAGAATTAATCAGTCATATTCATAAGACAGTATCAGACCTGTTGAACATGAATCTATAATTATTTATAGATATTATTCAAAACAAAATCTTTGGTTTGGTTTGGAGGTTACTGAAGGTTTCAATGTAGGTTCACTGTTTTCATTGATTGCAATTAATTTTTCTGACATAAGAAATGTCTGGGTTGTTCTCATCATTATGAGAATATTTTGTAAAAGCTTATGAGGCCATTTTTTTCTCTTTGTTTTACAAACACTCCACTAAAAAAAGGAAATCTGAGGTGAAAAATATAAAATTTGAAATTCACAATTCCTTCCTTATATTTAAGCAGCTAAAAAAAAGGTGAAATTTCTTATGACAGAAAGTTGCTGTGAAATAATTTTTAGAACAAATGGAATAGTGCAAATATATGCCCAGTTGTTTTTGATCATAAAAGTATTAAAACTGATGAAATTAATCAAGTTGAACTGAAATTCTCTGTTGTTTGTGTTCGTTCACTCAGTTTCTTTCCCAGCGTCCTACAAATGTATTTGATTAAGTTGTTGGTTAAACAAAGAATTTAATAGGCCTAAGGGGTTGAATATATATGCTGGTTTTTATTGCTTTTATATATATTAATATTTATTTTGTTATGTTTGTTAATGTTTATTTCCCTAGGGTTTTCCCTAGATATTTTCAAAACAAATGACCCCCTGTTTATATATATAAAGAGACAAATTTTGATATATTTGGGATTTGAGGGTCAAAATGGGCAATAATTTTTGTGCGCCAGGGAAATCCCCGTTTCCCATGTTGATAACTGTATCCTTGACATTCCATAGAGAAATCAACTGAATTAATAATGAATGAGATGTCATTTTTTATCATGAATTTTATGTATTAATATATTAATATTTTTTTTCAATTTTGTAAAATTTTCAAATCTTATTCTAGGATTTTTTCTCCCAATATAATACCAGTAGTGTTCATGAGAAATTTTCTCAATTTCATGTATACAAAAAAAAATCATTTTCAATATACCTATAAATAGCTCCGTATTAGATTTCCTTTAGTCTTGATTTACTGGTATTTCATGATTTGACACAAAGCATTTTAACTTATTATAAATATGAAAATCTCTCACATGCAATGAAGGTGGTGGCATTCCAATGTTTCTTGGTTTGTGAGGGACTGGAGTACTGGGAGAAATCCCAGGGGGCATCCAAATAGCTACTTGATTAGACTAGGATTGAACCTAGGTCACACTGGGGAAAAGCCAGCCTGTTCACCACTACACTCTTTTGACACACTCCTATTTCTTAAAGTAACTTTTTTTTCGTCTTCAGCACCCAATCACTGTCATATTAATAATTAGATGTTACTGAGGATCAGCATTGCCTGGGATAATTCACTGATTTAAATTGACCAATCAGTTACTAGGGAAAAATCTCAAGTGAATGTTTATTTCTCATTGAATACAATTTTACATCAGCATGTAGATAGGTGTTTTGGGAAGTGCTTGTTGATTTATGTAGGTATATGTCTCATTTTGGAGTAAAATGGTCTATAGAAGCTTATAAATTACTTGACAGCATGATATGACCGACCATGTCAGACACAATTTTTGCCGAGATTATATCTGGTTACAGTGCACACCAAACATTTCAGACATTTTTCTTTCATGTGTATTTTACTCTACAATGAAACATATGCAAACAAAAACTATTTTTCAATAGTTTTGTAAAGATTTTGTAAAAAGTTTTTAAAAGAAATTTGTAAACACTTTTTTTTTTGTCCTCAGATGATGTAGGACAGATTTTCTAATGAGACCACTGGTATGTAAGTTTGTGCAAGGAAGTGCTTATTTAGTACGAAAATTTTATTATAAGAATACATGTTGATGATGATTGATGATGTTATATATATGATTTAAGACACAACTTATTAACACATCAGAAGTGTATACATAGTATTTTGTTCTAACAGTAAAAATATTTTTCATGGTTTTACTTTGGTTATTTCCCGGCCGCAACATACCAAGTTGTCAAAAATGGTACTGTTATAGCTCCCTTGCTTGGCGCTCAGCATATAAGGGTAGTTGCAGGACTGGTTGGCTCAGTGTCAGGATAATGTAACTGGGTGTGGTATCATGCCACATGTCTATGGCGTGATACTGCAGTGTGGCAGCACTATATCTGTCTCAAGTAGACATCGTTTCCAAATGACTGAAATACTGTCGGTGGGATGTTAAACCCAACAAACAAACAAACAAACTTTGGTTATTTCTGTATGTTTTAAGTTTAGGTACTGTATAGTAGGATCCTTAACTAACGACTCTATATAATTTATGCACATGTGTTTGTTCCCAGACCAGTTGTTGCCATATTTAATAACTTTTTCAAAGTCACAAAAAGGGGGCCTTTTTTTTTAAAATTTTTGTATAACAAAACATAATAATATGATCAAAAAACCCCAAAAAATATTTCAGAAGTATGTATCACTATCATTATTAAAATTTTAATTTTTGTCATAAATGTAAAATGTACTGAGATATTTATCAAATGTAAATGCGTTAGTAAAATGATGCAACATGGAATGGCCTTTTTTGATGATTCCTTTGCTATGCTTTTATAGGATTATAACCTTGCAATGAATCCTTTATATTTGTAGTTTTTGTCTTCTATTGTGGTAGGTGATCATCTGATATGAAGAAATATGTTGGGTTTGACTTATTTTATCAATAAATTGAAAATAAAGATGAGTATTATGCAAATGATACCCATCTTTTTAGACTTTTAAGGATGTTTCAGCAGGTATCCACTGAGCATTGTACTGCACTGCACCTCTTCATCTGTTGTTATTTTGACAAGCTATTATATGCAGAATGCATCTTTTTATGTTTTATCATCAAAATTGTATTAATGTTTTTAAATTTTTTTTACATTTCGAAGGATAGTATTTTCAGAAAACATGTTTAGTTTTCATAGGATGTTTATGGACAGTCACAATTTTGATATTCATGTATGAACAATTTTTTTGGGGGGGTCAAATTATGAAGGTTACAAGACTCACAATTTAGCATTTTTCTATGTTATTTTAGCAAAGAAATTGAAGAAAAAAGGAGCATTAGATAAAAACAAGAAATATCTTTAAAAAAAGATATTCGGCGTAAAATGGAAAACAAACTGAACTACAATCTAATAATAGACTGTATTTCCGGGAACCCAGATGTATTCTCAAAATACACTGACATGGTTAAGTTTACTTATTACAAAAAGGGGTCAAAGGTATGTTATTGTATATGTAAGATTCATAATGTTTGTTGGTTAGATCCGTATTGATAAAGTAAGACCCCCTAATTGATAGGAAAGTATGTGTTAATTATAATATATGGGTTAACTTCCACCTCCTCCGCATACTACATGATCAGCAGGTTAAAGTGGGCGAGTCCACTTCTGCAGATTTGCAGGGGGGATTTTGGTCTAAAAATAAACATCGAAATCGATTTTATACAGCTACGCCGAAAAAAGCAAATGGATTTTTTTCTTCACATTTTTAGATACCTTTTTATTTGGAGGTTGTATTAGAATGAGCTTGTCAGTCAGTCAGTCAGTCAGTCAGTCAGTCAATATATTGTCTTTGTTAGATCAATATCTCATGAAAAGGATGACAGATATAGATAGTGTTTTGTACATATGTTAATCTCATTAAAGTGAAGGGCAAGTTTGACCATGGGCATAATCAGTAAAATTTTGACACAGTTATGGCCCCTTTTCACTAAGAATTTGCCCATAATACCTTGTCTGATTGATTTAGAATTTGCTAAAAGAAAAAAAAATATCCAGTCGTTGTGTTGGGATATTGATTTTCTTCATTAGTATTTCTATGTCCTATTATTATCTATTAAAGTATACATATATGACTTTCATAGTTCAGGGAGTGATTTTTTGTATATATTTGGTATGCACACACTGGACATAATTATTCTTATTATAATAATTTTCTGATTATTATGGCCGTACTTTAGATCTTGCAGTCAAGGATTATCCACGTGTGGATCCTGTATATGCTGAAGAGACAGCATGGGAAGAGATGGTGGTTGATACAAGGGAGTCGGTGGGCAATCCCCAAGCTTATTTGTTTTGTATTATTCATTTTACATATTTATCCTATCACATATTGTAATAAACAATCCTGTGATTTTTTTTCAATTTGATCTAACAGTATTTGGGACCTCCTGTTTTCAATTTAAGTATTCTTATTTATATTCTAAAGTACATGTGTACTCACTTTCAGAAGAAAAAAATGTTTGTTGGAAAGTACTCGCTGAAACACCCATAACTACTTGTTTCTGTATATTTTTGTTAATTTACCTGTACATAATGTATTGTGTATAGGAGACAAATTTAGAATTGAGGGTTGCAATTACATGTAATGATAATCAATGTTATTCTCCTTTTTTAATCACTGGAGGGCAAATCTGCTTGTTTTACTTGTGGGTATTTTTCTTGGAATAAACTTTATTTATGTATCTGATGTTTTCTCTCTTGTATTATTCTTGAGAGGTATGCAAAATCAATAAAAAGTTGGGACAGAAACAAGGGTAGACGGGTGTCAGTGCCAGAGTGGTTAGAGAGTTCAACTGTAACTTGCAACTTGGAAAAAAAATCTTATCCAGCAAAGTTGGCAGAAAATTTTACAAACTTTTAGTCTCACAATTGAAAAAAAAATTGTTTCAGTCAGTTTGCATGTTCTAATTCTGTTTGGAAATCCTATTTACTGTAAGTATGAAATCTAAATTGTTAATCTTGATGTCTGCAATGTTTATAAAGCTATGTTTACACAACTGCTACAGAGCATTATTGAGTATAAAAGTTTATTAGGAACCAGTCGACTGTGAATGTTTATTATTCGCAAAATGTGTACCATTGACAACAGCCCATGTTTTATCTTATATAAAAGAGAGACATTCAGGATGATACACAACTATACAATGGTAACCAGTCAAGATAATTTGCAAAGCCAGTATGCAAGGAGTGGGTGAGCTCATTGTATAGGAGTTTGCACAATCCTTTGCCTGCAGTTTACAGGAATAAATGAATGCATTTTCAAATGATTTGTTCCACATGAGAGCACATTGTGTTACTCAAACATGTTATGTGTTTCAGTGCATATCTAGGTACACAAGCAGGCTTTTATTTCAGAATATAACTAATTTGTGTCACCTGCTTTAAGCACTTTGTCTGTGACACTTTTTCTGTCATGCTTCTTTCAGCAGGTGACACATGTTTCAAGGAACACTGATTTTTGTGCTCTATGAAAGGTTAGCATGAAGTTACCGCTTTGTCCGTCTGTTCTTTTCACTTTTTGTCTGGAGCATAAAATGTTCAAAATGTATGAAAGTTATTAACTTGAAATTTCCCATGTTGGTAGATCTCTTGGAGGAGAAGTGTAGTGAACCATAACAGCACATCATGATTCTGGAGTTATTGCCCTTTGTTAAATTTCATTTTTTTGTCTGGGGCATAACTCATACACTGTGAGACATAATTATACCCTTTAAAATTCATAGGTAGATAGACCTCATCGGTTAGAAGTGAAGTGCACAAGAACCATAACTCTCCACATCTTGTTTTTCAAGTTATTGCCCTTCGCTTAATTTCATAAATTTTTATCCTGCAGTATAAAGGAATTTTTCATGAAACTCTTTAGCTGGATAGATTTCACTGCTAAAAAGTGCTGTGCATAGGAACCATTACTCTGCACTTCACATTTTTGGAGTTATTGGCATTTGGTAAATTTCGTACTTGTTTTTTATTTCTGGAGCACAACTCATAAACTATGAGACATATACCCTTGAAACTTCATAGGTAGATATACCTCATGGGAAAGAAATTCAGTGCACAAGAACCATAACTCTGCAAATTATATTTTGGAGTGATTGCCCTTTGTAAAATTTCATACTTATTAATATCTGTCTGGGGCCGCCGTGGTCGAGCGGTTAGGGTTAATCCCAGTAGGGACTTTGGATTTTTCATGTGAGGAAGCCTTCCAGCTGGCTTGTGGTAGGTCGGTGGTTCTACCTGGGTACATCTGTGTACTTGGGATCTTCCTCCACCTGTAATTAGCTGGACGTCGCTATATGATTGAAATACTATCGCAGCGATGGTAAATCCCATTACAACAACAATTTTTGTCTGGAACATAACGCATAAAGGATGAAATAAACCGTCATGAAACTTCATCGATGGAAACATTTTATTGAGGAAAGGTGCAGAGCACAGAAACCATTACTCTTCAAAATCTTTGGAGTTATTGCCCTTTGATATATTTCAAATTTAATTTATATACAAATTCAAGACATATAAGTTTGAAACCTAATAGGTTAAGTTAGAAATGTAGAAGTACAGTTCCTCCCCTTGATGAGATCAATCCACCCATTTCATGACAATACCTTATAAGTATATCAGCATCTTCCTGGATTCCCTCATTTCTCAGAAAACATATAAATTCTTATCTGCTTGAAATGCATCATTCATATACATTGCACAAGTGCAGTTAGAGGATATAATCTGTGTCCAACGGTTTCTTGTTTTAAGATGTAACTAAATAGCGTTGGACAAGAAACAATATAGCCATATATGACTGGATAATGCATTTTGGTATACAAGTTGTGTACAATATGAAGTTTTGATAACAAATTAAGTCAGGCTGATTTTTTAAATTCTGAAAACTGTTGTTTTTAGCTCGACTATTCGAAGGATATGAGAGCTATTGTAGTCGCCCTTGTGTTGGCGTTGCAGCTTTTGGTTAAAGTTTTGCATGCAAGTTACTATTAACCTTATATCTCAATAACCATTTATGGTATTGACTTGAAAGTTTATAAATATGTTCAGGGGCATCAGACAACCAAGGTAGATAACTCTTGACTGAATTTAATATAAATTATGGCCCCTTTTTAACTTAAAAATTTTGGTTAAAGTTTTGCGTGTAATAGAAAATTTGGTTAAAGTCTTGCATGCAAGCTACTATCCAGCTTGTATCTCAATAACCATTCATGGTAATGACTTGAAAGTTTATAAATATGTTTAGGGGCATCAGACAACCAAGGTAGATAACTCTTAATGGAATATATTACAAATTATGGCACCTTTTTAACTTAAAAAATTTGGTTAAAGTTTTGCATGCAAGATACTCTCATGCTTATATCTCAGTATCAGGGCATTTAATTGATTTGAAACATCTTTAATATGTTTAGGGATATCATACTATCAAGGTAGATAACTCTTGATGGAATATATTACAAATTATGGCCCCTTTTTAACTCAGACACTTTGGTTTAAGTTTTGCATTCAAACTACTGTCTAGCTTACATCTTAGAAATTGTTTATGATATTGACAAGGAAGTTAAGGAGTGTATACAGGGGCATCACAGAACCAAGGAGGATAACTTTTGGACTGAATTTTATACATATTATGGCCCTTTTTTAACTTGGATGCTTGGTTAAGTTTTGCTTGCACATCATAAACGTTTTAAGGGGTATCAGACTATCAAGGTATACCATTTTTGACTATTATTATATACAGGGTATGTGAAGTGCAAGAATTGAAATAGATTTCATTTTATTTACTAACAAGCATTTTGAATAGTCGAGCATGCTGTCCTCTGACAGCCCCTGTTAAGCCATGCTGCTCTTTAATAAAATATTAAGATTATAAAGAACAATAAATGGAGTGACCTTCATAATTTAGTACGTTTATAGTCAACATAATCATATCATAGTACATAGAATATTTTCCTATCTTACGAAATTGGCCAGCAACATCGATCCGTCCCCGGTGGCCGTGTGGTTAGAGCGTCCACCTCGGGAGCGGGAGGTCGTGTGTTCGATCCCCGACCGCGACATACCAAAGTAAAAAATGGTACTGGTATAGCTCCCTTGCTTGGCGCTCAGCATATAAGGGTAGTTCCAGGACTGGTTGGCCCGGTGTCAGGATAATGTGACTGGGTGTAGTATCATGCCACATGTCTACGGCGTGATACTGCAGTGTGGCAGCACTATATCTGTCTCAAGTAGACATCGCCTCCTAATGACTGAAATACTGTCGGTGGGACGTTTAACCCTACAATCAAACTGCGACATCGAGCTGATATGATTATACAATGTATATATTTTCGTTATGCACGTACATGCACATGGTAATGAATCTGTATTTGTCGGTTTATGCAATTAAATACTGAATTTCTTGAGGTGTTTTCTCCTCCACCACATCGTGAATACATCCCCATTGAACGATTGATATCAGGAAATTGCATTCAGCCTGCACGTCATTATAAATGGTGTATAAAGCATATGTGTACATCTAATATCCTAAATCCTCAACGTGACGACACGAGATCATACAGAATCTTGTTACGACCACTTTGAATATTTTATTATTAAACAAATCGACCTTGCGACAGTACGATACGAAATCGCGACGAAATGATACGACGCACGAAACTGGATGATACGACATAACGAGACATAACACGAGATCCCTACGGAATTCCTTGGACCTCTTCCCTGACACGCTGTTGTGATCCCGTGTCGTTATGTCGTGATATCTTATGGTATGGTCATTATGTCGTATCGCACCATCGTGAGATCGACCATTCGACGCATTCAGTGGTACCTGTACTCTTCTTATAGAAACACCACAGTTAGTATCCGCCGTGAAACAGAAGATTCGGGAGGAGGTATTGTTTAGTCCGTCCGGCCGACACTTATTTTGTAGTATGGAACCCACCTCAAAATTAAATAGCCAAGGTCACAGAACTTCATGGGAAGTTCATCATAATGGAGGTTGGATACCCGGGGTTTCGATTGTTGATCACCTAAAATATGCAAAATTATGGTCCAAAAAAGGATTTGCTGTTTCGCTCACTATATGCAAAGTTCTGTCATTTCAATAAATTCAAAGAATAACAGTACCAAATCTCTTAAGTATTAAGCAGACTCACAGAATATTTACAGGAATGTTCCCCAATATGCAAAAATAGTACCTTTTCGGAATTTGTTGTTGTTTCACTCAACATTGTCGAGTTATGAATTACTTTAAAAGTAGCTATGCCACGTTTATCTCAAAAACTTAATGAATAATATGACCTTTGTTTTTAGCTCGACTATTCGAAGAATATGGGAGCTATTGAAGTCGCCCTTGCGTCGGCGTTGGCGTTGCAGCTCTTGATTAAAGTTTTGCATGCAAATCACTATCAACCTTATACCTCAATAACCAATTATGGTATTGACTTGAAAATTTAAGAATATGTTCAGGGGCATCAGACAACCAAGTAGATAACTCTTGATGGAATATATTACAAATTATTGCCCTTATTTAACTTAGAAATTTGGTTAAAGTTTTACATGCAAGGTACTTTAATGCTTATATCTCAGTATCAAGGCATTTAATTGATTTGAAACATCTTTAATACGTTAGGGGGTATCATGCCATCAAGGTAGATAATCTTAATGGAATAAATCACAAGTTGTGGCCCCTTTTTTACTTAGAAATATGGTTAAAGTTTTATATGCAAGGTACTTTAATGCTTATATCTCAGTATCAAGGCATTTAATTGATTTGAAACATCTTTAATGCGTTAAGGGGTATCAACCCATCAAGGTAGATAAATCTTGATGGAATATATCACAAGTTTTGGCCCCTTTTTAACTCAGAAATTTTGGTTAAAGCTTTGCATGCAAGGAAATCCATGCTTATATTTCAGTAACCAGGCTTGGGTTTGATTGGAAACTTCTTTTTATATGTTTAATGGTATCATACTATAATGGCAGATAGTTTTTGAATGAATATAATTCAGATGAGGGCCACTTTTTGACTTAGACCTTTTGGTTAAAGTTTTGCATGCAAGCTTTTATTCAGCTTATATCTCAGAAATTGTTTTTGGGATTGACTATAAAGTTTAGAAGTGTGTTCAGGGGCATCAGAAAACCAAAGAGGATAACTCTTGGACTGAATTTTATACAAATTGTGGCCCTTTTCTAACTTGGATACTTGGTGAAAGTTTTGCATGCACACTGTTATTATGCTTATGTCTCAGTAACTAGGCTAGGGAATGATTTTAGATTTCATAAACCTATATAAGGGTATTAGACTATCAAGGTATATCATTTTCGACTATTATTATATACAGGGTATGAAGGGCAAGAATTGAAAAAGATTTTATTTTATTTACGAAGAAGCATTTTGAATAGTCGAGCGTGCTGTCCTCTGACAGCTCTTGTTGTTACAAAGGCTTGAAAAGAGGACATTTGTGTACATGTATATGGTCTCGTCTCGTTTCTTGTTGTATATATATGGACATTGGAATGATACATGCCTACGCATTTTCACAGTATTCCAACTTTCTAACTTGACTTGACTATTTGACTTAACCGTCGTCAGTATTTCAGTCATATAGCGACGTCAAGCTAATTACAGGTGGAGGAAGACCTCGAATGCACGGAGGCATCAAGGAAGAACCATCGACCTACCGCAAGCCAGCTGGAAGGCTTCCTTTCCTTGAATATCCGAATGGCCCTGCCGGGATTCGAACCCACGCGGTGAGGGCTGAGTGAGCGTTAAAGTCAGCGACTTTACCCTCTCGGCCACGGAGGCCCCTCCAACTTTCTGGAGGCATACTGCAAGTTTGGAGAGGTATATTTTTCAACTAGTTAACTTCATGTAAATTGCCTCTTTCGGCAGATGTATGAATCCAATCGGCTTGTTTATGGGCCATTTTATATAATATTATCTCTTATTTTCAGGGTTCATGGATTTTACCTATCAGTTTCATGTTGATTTTTAAAAGTCCGTACACAACAACAAAGTTTATTTATAGCCGTTGAGCGCTTTTTAAGTATGAGCAATACAAGCACATGTAATTCATTCTTAAATAGTTTTCTGTAACTTAATAACCCCTCTTTTGTCCCTGATTAATCATGCAGAATGCCTTTTAAAAAGCCGTGTACAATCTCTAATGACTATCTCCACTTGAAAACGGACCAAACTATATATAGAACGAAAGATTATAGCTTTTGAATAATTTATTATCGAAATTACAATACATGCATCTACTAAATGTTCAAGATAACCCCTACAACACAACTTCCTTGTCCCCATAACTTCCTTCTTCTTCATTCTACGTCGCTTAGGTTTACACTGATCAGGAAGTAGAGTCCACTTTACGTTTCATTGCAATAGATAGTCGGATTGTTAACAGTTGTTGACTCAAGGTAAAGGAACTTTTGTTATGCTTTCTTCTGTTATTAAGCGTTATTGTGCTATGAATAATTTCAATTTGATAAGCTTATTTCAAATAATTATACATGCAATTATTTTCGATTTATAAGTATCAAAAATTTTTTTTAAAATGTTAAATTCACTGATTTAATTTAATTTCACAAAATGTTTAACCTGTGATTGATATACTACCGACAAAATGTTTAACCTGTGATTGATATACTACCGACAAAATGTTTAACCTGTGATTGATATACTACCGACAAAATGTTTAACCTGTGATTGATATACTACCGACAAAATGTTTAACCTGTGATTTATATATTACCGACAAAATGTTTAACCTGTGATTGATATATTACCGACAGATATATATAACAAACGCATCTCCTTTCAAGTCATCAATTTCCCCTTTTTAATGTCACCTGCTGTTTTTTCTTTCGTCGTCTGTCCGTCCGTTTGTCTGTTCGTCACACTTTTTCTGTCACACTGAAATTTCATTTATGGACAAAGCTTGACAAGAGGAATTGTCATCCATAAGATCCATAACACTAGCATCAGATGTTTTTTTTTAGTTTTGTCCCCTTTTTTATTCTGCAATAACTCCTGCTCTACTCCTGCTATTGAAATGAAATTTCATTGATGGACAGAACTTTGACATGAGGAATCGCCTTGCACAATGTCCATAAATCTGGCATCAATATCAATTTATTTATTACCACTTTTCAATCTGTCTTTCACACTTTTTCCACCATGCTTCAGCAGTGACACATTTGTTCCAAGGAACACTCTTGTGTAACCTACAATTGACATGCTTAAAATAACCGACATATAAATGAAAAAGAGATAAATGATCAAAATATTCAATTAAACATGCACTTGATTTTCTTAGCAAATTATAGCAGATCATTAATGTACTACGATATTCTGTTTGTTGCATGTATTTAGTGTACATGTAAATGTGGGGCGTTTGCTGAAAGAATTCGTATATTAAGACTGCTATTTTTCTTATAATATTGAAATCAACTGTTTAAATGAATTAAATAGATGACATTTTATATCTTGATAATATGCACTGAAATAAAAACTACGTGATTATCGTGCAAAACTGCATGGAGTTTTCAAACGTTTAAACAATATCAAATCGAACGGTTTTGTAACTCTGCCAAAATATCAAACTGACATAGCCGTTTCCTATACACGCGAACAATAGAATTGTAGATTTATGACCAATAGTTCAAGGTTGGAATACGCGCGATCTTGATTGCTTTATGTTACACGTTTCTGCAGTTCATTTAAGAGCTCAGTGCGTCACATATAATCAAAATGATTAAAAAATGTAACTATGTAAATGCAACGAACATTGTGAATATGTAAAATCAAGTTTGATGTCATTAAAGTGTTACACATATGTATATAAAATATTGAAATAGATTTCCTGGGTAATAGCAGAGTGTATCAATGCTTGTTCAATTGCTTTGTGAAAGATACATGAGTGTGATGAACATTTCGTTACAACAGTCAGTGCGGTAAATAAAAAGAGGGATATTATTAGAAAGTTTGCATTATCACTAGTCCTATACTATGTATAAAATAAATATGCATTTAAATGGTAAAACTGATGATATACCTGTTTAAACAGCATTTTGTTTAAAATCTGTGTATGTTGTTACGACCAATTTAATGAAATGGCGCAACAAAGAAAAGCCAGCAACAAACTAGTTAACTAAATATATTTTAATTATAAACAAGTAACAAATATCAATATGAATATCACAACATACAGTGTCTTAAAATTATAAAAACAAATTAGTTTGAACCTTGTCTGATTGATAAAATGTAAATATAACCTGAGTAATCCAATAGATATGTCCTTTTATCCAAATGTATGTCCGAAATTAATTCCACACTGTTGAATGACCCACACTTGATGAATTTCTGCCAAAAACAAGTCTTCTAAAACAAGTCTCTTCCAGAAGTCTGCTCTAAGTCTGCTCTCCCTAAAACCCCCTTCCTTATATATACTTGAGCAAAATATTCTAGAAACAACCATACTATTCTTCAAAAAAGAATGTTCTAAAGTGTAAACAGGTTACATAAGACTTCTAGAATTTTCTGTAGAAAGAAAGTTCCAGTAAACAAATATACCAGTAAACAAGTTATTTTTAGAACAAGGATCGCCTAAAATATCACTCCAGAAGAAAACTAGTAAACAAGTTATTTTTAGAATAGGGAATTCCCTCTACAGTGTTGTGTATACATAACTAGGTTAGGTGTAATATGTAACACCTCCCCTCCTTAAGAAAAAAGATTTATGTAATAAATCTTTTTAGGTCATTATGATTACAATATAAAATACAATAAAAACAAATTAAATTACAGTATGCAGTAAAGATATCATTTCAAACATAATTTCAATGCACATTACACACGTGACAAAGCATCTGGAATGATATTGTCCTTTCCTTTAATATGTTTAACATCAAGGTCAAATTCTTGCAACATTAAACTCCACCTTAACAATCTTTGATTTTTGTTCTTTAACTTGTGCAAGAAACTTAAAGGATTGTGATCACTAAAGACAGCAATGGGTTTTTGTGATGAAGTCAAATAAACTTCAAAATGTTGAACAGCAAGTACAAGAGCAAAACACTCTTTTTCTATTGTAGAGTAATTTCTTTGATGTTTGTCAAATTTCTTTGAAAAATAACAAACAGGGTGGTCAACTCCATTAATGTCTTCTTGTAACAGAACAGCACCAGCACCAACATCACTAGCATCCACAGCTAGCTTGAAACATTTATTAAAATCTGGTGCTAATAGAATTGGTGCGCTCTTGAGTATGGCTTTTAATTTTTCAAATGCTATTTGACAGTCATGATTCCAAACAAAGGTTTTACCTTTTTTAAGCAGATTTGTCAAAGGCTCAGAAATTTCTGAAAAGTTCTTACAGAATTTTCTGTAATATCCAGCCATACCAAGAAATCGCATCTTTTACATAAAGGTATTGGAAATTCTGAAATTGATTCAACTTTTGCATTCACAGGTTTAACTTGACCCTGTCCCACAACATGTCCTAAAAATATTAATGATGCATGACAAAATTCACTTTTAGCCAGGTTGATGGTCAACTTTGCATCACTTAATCTGTTGAAGAAATCTCTGATGATCCTCAGATGTTCCCCAAATGTGTCGGAATAGATGATGACATCATCGATGTAAGCATCACAACCGTCATGGCAGGATATAACACTATTTATGAGCCGTTGAAAGGTGGCCGGTGAATTTTTCATACCATAAGGCATTACTTTGCACTGATACAGACCATCTGGTGTAACAAATGCTGACAGATCTTTGGCACGATCTGTAAGTGGGACCTGCCAGAATCCTTTCAATAAGTCGAACTTTTCTGGGTATTGGGTATGAGTCTGTTTTAGTGACAGCATTGATTTTACGGTAATCAGTGCACATCCGATACGTGCCATCTGGTTTTGGTACAAGAATACATGGGGAACTGTAGTTACTTTGACTTGGTTCGATGAAGTCATTTTCAAGAAGATACTTAACTTCATTTTTCAAATAATTTTGTTTCGCCGGATTCATTCTGTATGGATGTTGTTTGACTGATCCATCACTTTCGACAATTACATCATGATATATTTTATCAGTCCGTGTGGGAATATCCGGAAACAAATGTTCATATTCTAAAACAAGTTCTTTGAGTTGTGTCTGTTGTAATGACTCCAGATGAATTAATTTCTTGTCAATGTTCCTCAATATGTCAGAGTTATTTAATTTAAGCGGACAAGGATCAACATTAACATCACAAATACTATGGTTATCTGGTTCAAATGGGACAGGTTTAATAACTGACACAGGTTTAACAATATTTTTGTTATTTCTATCAACGTATTTTTTCAACATATTGACATGGCACATTTGTTTTTGTTTTCGCCTCCCAGGAGTCAGGATAACATAATTAAGATCACTGATTTTCTTGTCAATTAGATATGGACCAAAATATCTGGCTTGTAATGGTTTGCCTGGAATTGGCAACAAAGCAAGGACCTGATCACCTGGTTTGAAATTTCTGTTTTGAGTTTTAATATCATATTTCTGCTTCATTTTATCCTGAGCTAGATGAAGATTAGATCTTGCCATTTCGCAAGCTTTTGACAATCTATCACGAAAGTCAGAAACATACTGTAATAAATTCAAAGATGATGAGTTATCATCGGACAAGAATTTGTCTTTAAGCATTTTTAATGGTCCACGTACAGTGTGACCAAACACAAGTTCAAATGGACTAAAGCCAAGTGACTCTTGAGCTGACCCTCTAACAGCAAACAGAAGCAAAGGGATACCTTCATCCCAGTTCTTCTCTGTGTCAAAACAGTATGTCCTAATCATGTTTTTCAATGTCTGATGAAATCTTTCTAAAGCACCTTGACTTTCAGGGTGATAAGCAGAAGACCTATATTGATGAATACCTAATTCATGCATGACTTGTTGAAATATGCCTGACATGAAATTTGAGCCTTGATCAGACTGAACTGATTTTGGAAGACCAACAAAGTAAAAAACTTCACAAGGGCTTTAACAATGGTCTTGGACTTTATATTTCGCAAAGGCACTGCTTCAGGAAAACGAGTCGAAGCACACATTATGGTCAAAAGATACTCATTCCCTAATTTTGTTTTGGGCAGAGGTCCAACACAGTCAATGAGAACTCTACTAAACGGTTCCTCAAATGCAGGAATAGGATGTAACTCTGCTTTGGGAATTGTTTGATTTGGTTTACCCACCATTTGACATGTATAACAAGAGTTACAGTAATGAGACACATCTGATTTTAAACCAGGCCAGAAGAAGTGATTCAAGATTTTGTTATAAGTTTTGTTTATACCTAAGTGACCTGACATGGGTGTTTCATGAGCCAGACTATGTATTTCCTCGCGATATTGCTTTGGAACTACAATCTGATGGTTAACCATCCATTCATCATCGGCTGAAACAGTAGGTGGTCTCCATTTTCTCATAAGGACACCGTCCCTTTCATAATATCCAACTGGAACACTTGAAATCTCGTTCTCAGGTAAAACCTTTTCGAACAAGCATGAAATATCAGGGTCATTATTTTGATCCTGAATAAGTTGTGAACTTGACCTTAAGTCATGACTTTGCAATTTTGAAGCATGGTCATCTAAAGACACTGTTGACTCATTAGAATGCGATGTACTCACATGATTCAAAAATGGGCTATTTGCCTCATTATAAATTTGACCTATGAAAGTGTCAGCTAAGTCAACATCAGAAGTGACATTTTCGTCACTATTGACGGCTTTATTAACCGTGTCACTAATGGCTTTTCTTGCCATAGCTCGAGTAACTGCACATGAAGGATAAAGATCAGGAATTTCCTGCTCAATAGGATCAGGTATACTGTCCATGATAGGTGTGTCAGTTACAAGTGGATTAACCACAACCTTATCCCCAGCTAAGTCATTGCCTAGCAACAAATGAATACCTTTAAATGGTAATGAAGATCTAAGACCAACAGACACTGGCCCAGTAACCAAAGCGGATGATAAATAAACATTATGGAGGGTACATTTAAAGATCCGCACTCTACACCCTGAACAAGGACACTTTCCCCAGAAGAAGTCTTCTCAGAAAAAGGCAGGACATCTTTTAAAATAAGGGATTGAGAAGCTCCTGTGTCCCTCAAAATCTTAATAGGGGTAGGTGGGCATAAATCACTTTCAAGTGACACAAAACCATCAGAAATGAATGGCTCATAAACCTCCATAACAGAATCCGATCTAGGTTCTGAAACCAAAACATTATGAATAGGCTCTTTTGCCTGAACAAATGAAACAGGTTCAATCACCTTATCAAAAGTGTTACTTTTGACACAAATCTGTGGCCGTGATTTTAAAGTGGTAAGACCGGTGGGTTTAACATCATCACCAGACTGCTTCCTTTTAAGTTTAAAACAGTCTGAAATAAGATGACCAGTCTTTTTGCAATAATTGCAAACAAGATGAGATAAGGGTTTATTTTCAGAAGCTGGTTTTGGCTTGTGAAATTTGAACTGACTTGAACCGCCAGTAGAATTGCCGTTTTGAGAATTGGCAAATTTATAGGAACTAGTATTTCTAGTATTACCAGTGTGGGGTTTGTTTATAAATGAGACTTTATGAGTCAGAGAATAGTCATCAGCCAATCGGGCAGCTTCTTCTAAAGTTTCGACTTGTTTTTCATCGAGAAAGGACTTAACATCAGGTTGAATACAATGTTTAAACTCTTCAACGAGCATAAGCTGACGTAATTTTTCATGACTTTGTTCTATTTTCTAAGATAAACACCAGCGATCAAATAATTGTTCTTTTGTTCTAGCAAACTCAACATGTGTTTGACTAGTTTCTTTTTTACAATTTCTAAATTTCTGTCTGTATGCTTCAGGAACAAGCTCATAACTTTTTAGAATTAGCTCTTTAACTTTGTCATAATCAGAACACTGTTCAATACTTAATTGTGTGTAAATTTCACGAGCCTTTCCTGTCAGTACACTTTGTAAAAGTAAAGTCCAATGTTCTTTTGGCCACTTTAAATTTGCTGCAACTTTTTCAAAATGTAAGAAATATTTGTCAACATCTTTTTCATGAAATGGAGGAACAAGTCTTATATATTTAGTCACATCAAAAGGTTTGTTTGTGGAAATTGTAGCCTGATTTGCCTATTCAAATTCTTTCATTCTTAATTTAAATTCTCTTTCTTCTCTTCTTTCCCTTTCTTCTAATCTCATTTTCGCTTCTCTTTCTTCTTTTTCTAAACTCATTTCTAACCTCATTTTCTCTAACTGAATTTTTAATTCCAAATCTGATGTACTTTCTTTTACTAAAGATAAAAAATCATAAGACAAAGTGTCTTCATCAACTAATGTTTGAATTAAAATGTTAAAAATTTCATGTTTGCGCATAGCCGATTTTATACCAGACACTTTGTAATGATCAACAATATCAAGCAAATCAGACTTTTTTGCCAAAAGAATTTCCTCCTGGGTAGGCGAAGCAATGAATTTCTCCAAATTGAATGCCATGATAGTTTGCTGCCGGTTTTTACACAAGAAAACAAATGCAAAGTTCAATTTCAAATATTGGGTTAAAATATAAGTATGCCCCTTTTATTAAATACTCCGAAAAATAGGTATGTCCCTTTAAAAATATACCAAAATTTCTAGACGAAAATGTTTTTCTCCCGGACGAGCCCCCAATTTGTTACGACCAATTTGATGAAATGGCGCAACAAAGAAAAGCCAGCAACAAACTAGTTAACTAAATATATTTTAATTATAAACAAGTAACAAATATCAATATGAATATCACAACATACAGTGTCTTAAAATTATAATAACAAATTAGTTTGATCCTTGTCTGATTGATAAAATTTAAATATAACCTGAGTAATCCAATAGATATGTCCTTTTATCCAAATGTATGTCCGAAATTAATTCCACACTGTTGAATGACCCACACTTGATGAATTTCTGCCAAAAACAAGTCTTCTAAAACAAGTCTCTTCCAGAAGTCTGCTCTAAGTCTGCTCTCCCTAAAACTCCCTTCCTTATATATTCTTGAGCAAAATATTCTAGAAACAACCATACTATTCTTCAAAAAAGAATGTTCTAAAGTGTAAACAGGTTACATAAGACTTCTAGAATTTTCTGTAGAAAGAAAGAAAGTTCCAGTAAACAAATATACCAGTAAACAAGTTATTTTTAGAACAAGAATCGCCTAAAAGATCACTCCAGAAGAAAACTAGTAAACAAGTTATTTTTAGAATAGGGAATTCCCTCTACAGTGTTGTGTATACATAACTAGGTTAGGTGTAATATGTAACAATGTTTGGTTCGTATAGCCAAAAAGCCCGACAACTGAATAAGAGAATTTAAAAATTAATTATTTAGTAATACAATCTTTGAATCCTTATCATCAAATTAAGTATAACATTAAGCTTAATTGTTCATTTATATGATTTTGACATATAAAATGGTATTTCATGCATATCCAGTATAATCTAGTGGCTTACAATTGCCAGTTTTAACCTGCATCAGTCACCTTCATTGACAAACAGTTATCATAATATAACACAATCACTCAACACATACACATCTATTAGCCTTTGATCTTTTTTCGCTATAACTTAAATATTTAAATTTTCAAAATACATTCTGCATAGTTTTATCGCCGGAGTCCGGTGATAAATGTAAAAGTAGATCCGAGGGTTGTGGGTTAGAACCTAGTTGGGGGCATGTTTTCATGTTTCATGTTTTTTCTGACCTTTCAATACGCAAAGTACTGTTCAAACACACGAACTACCAAGAAGAGAGGGATAAAAATACGTAAGAACCTGCTTCTCAATTATCGTACGTAAACTTAATACGTTTAAATTACTTGCATGAATAGTTAGATGCGCATATGAATTCCCGATGAAATGCAATTGAGTCATACGAAATGTTAAACTCTAGTATGATTAGACTTACTGTTGTTGATTGTAGAAGTACTTTTCCACTTGATACACGTACATCATTACATACTAATATTATGACAGTTGTAGTACGGACAAACGGGAATACATTGTACTAAGAATATAAAAAATCTGTTTTGTAATGATGACCTTGCGCCCGTCGTGCGTCGTGTGTCGTGCGTCGTTAACAATTTGCTTTAAACGACATCTCCTGTGAATTTGCTGGACAGAATTTGATTAAACTTTGCAGTGATGATCCTTTTGGGTTAACCTTCACAAATGTTGCTAAAATAAACTTGATCCATGTAAAACTCTGGATGCCATTGCAACGGAAAGAAAAAAAATGAACATTTTGAAAATCATCTCCTTCAAAATTACTGGCCAGATTTCAAAATATTTTGGTACAGATGTTCCTTGGGTAACCCTCTACCAAGATTGCTTAATTTATTCCGATCCGTAAAAATACATGGCCGCCAGGGGAGGGGCTAATTTGCCTTAAATGTACATAGTGATAACTTTAAATGACATCTCCTCTGAAACCACCGGACAGAATTTGATTAAACTTAGCAGGGATGATCCTTGGGTAAACTTTCACAAAGTTGCTAAAATAAACTTGATCCATGTAGAACTCTGGTTGCCATGGCAACGGAAAAAGAAAACTTTAAAAATCATCTCCTGTAAAACTACTGGCCAGATTTCAAAATGTTTTGGTACAGATGTTCCTTGGGTAACCCTCTACCAAGATTACTAAAATTATCTCGATCCGTAAAAAATCATGGCCGCCAGGGGCGATGCTAATTTGTCTATAAATTGTACATAGTAAAAACTTTAAACGACAACTCGTCTGAAACCACCAGACAGAATTCGATTAAACCTATTAGTGATTATCCTAAGATGAACCTTCACAAATGTTGCTAAAATAAACTTGATCAATATAAAACTCTGGTTGCCATGGTGACAGAAAGAAAAAAAAGAAAATTCTAAAATCATCTCCTTCAAAACTACTGGCCAGATTTCAAAATGTTTTAGTACAAGATTGCTGAAATGATTCCGATTCGTTAAAAAACATGGCCGCCGGGGGAAGGGCTTTTTGCCTTAATGTATAGAGTGAAAACTGCACAAAACTACTGGCCAGATTTTAAAATGTTTTACCAAGGTAACCCTCCTCCAAGATTGCTCCTTTAGAGCAGGGGCCATTATGGCCCTCTTGTTTCCATTTGATTACTTATCGCAAACTCCTGAACACTTCAAGTCTTGACAGACTGTGTACAAAGGGATATACCTGAACTAAAAACACTATAGTATCGCATGAAGAAATTCTGGTTGACATTAAGATATAACATGTAAATTATATATATAAGAATACAAGGAAAATAAAAAAAGGCCCGTGACTTTACAGTTTAAATGATATATACGATATCATCGCTTTTAATGGCTATACTATATACAAGAAATGTTTACCTCATGTTAAGATGACCTTCAATATAAATCACCCTGGACCGAGAAGTGAATGTATTGCAAGATTAAATTTCGAGTTAAGACAGGCTGGTATTAAGATTGTTGCTTCTGGCTCTTAATGGTAATGCATTTTCCACACAGTTACTGGAAGGAAACGGGGTATCTTATTTTGCTACATATACAGACGATGGAAGGAAAAAAGAAAAGGGATATGTCTCAGAGGCAACAGTAGCAATATGACTGTCTCAATATATTTTATGTGTCATTTTCAATATCGTCCCCTTACAGTGTCATAAATTAACAGAGCCACAAACTTAGTCACCACTATTTTCTTTTAACTGGCAAATATATGAGTTTCCCTATGACAAAACTCCTTCCTTGCGTAATCCCTTTGCGTATATAATAATTCAATGACTTCTATAAGATGAATTAGCTATATGTAAACGGTATTAATCGTATATTTCAATACATGCATGACTTCCATTCTTATAGATATTTAGAGAGGTTTCAATAAGCGGACGTAGACGTAAATCCCAAAAATACGCCACAGAGTTTGACCTCGGGCGTTTTGAAAATGACTCAAAATCGCCTTTGAGGCACCTGTTTATGGGACCGGGCGTTTTTCATGCTCCTGTCCGAAACTGGTTAGAACCGGATTTTCATAAGCAAAAGGCCGATCGATTGTATTGATTTGACAGACACTAACTCCCTGTGCTTCTTTGAATATATGTATAACGCATAACTTAAATTCTGTTTGTCTGTGTATTTGCATTATGTATATAAATGCATGTTTTCTTTTCTTCTTTTGCATTCACAGCGATCATGCGATAGTACAATTTATATCATTGTTTATTTGACAAGAAACTGTAAAAAATTACGTCAGTAAAGTATACTATCTGTGTTGTGATGAAAATGCAAGTTTAATTTTATATCTTAAGATTTTAAATGTAGACAATAATTGAAGATTTTCCCCAAAAATTTGGGTGATCTTTTCTTGTTTGTTAATACTTTGCTTCGGTTCAGGGACGCTCATTAAAGAATACACCAGAAAACATCTGCATCGTGACCATGAGAAACTATATAAAAGCAGCTCATTTGCTGTGTTTAGTTAAGATGAACACTGTTCTTAAAATAGTATATATAAGAAAGCGTGGATGTTGGGTACATTCAGCGTTATTGCGTTATGGTGTTCATCAATTCCTCCAGAGGTTTAGAAGTGTTTCAGATACAGTTCTGCTCATAATAAGTAGAAGTGATTCATGTCGACTTTTCAATAACTATAGTTATTTGTCGATATGGGTAGTTTTGAGGAGCCTGATGAATCCTTGTTAAAACCCTTGTTTAATAATTGAAATAATTGTTTTATTGTTTAATTCAAACAATCAATCGGCTAAGCAGCATTGAAAAAAAATATGTTAAGTTTGTTTTTTATCTGCTCGATAACTTTTATAGATGCTTAATTGCTTAAAAATGTAGAAATCATAATCGAATAGCAAATAACTATCTTTCACGAAAGCATTTCATCCCTTCACTCATAACCAGTGCAATAATCAAAGTGTGTCGGCATCAAACTACGTTAATAATATGTATATTTTTAGTATGGAGACTATGCTCACATATTTGCTTCTGACTTCTTTGATAAATTATCTATATATAAAATTTATATTTTCTATAATTTACCGTATAACATATAATTTTGACAGTTCCTTTAAACATTCAATATAAGTCTGATTGTAAATATATCTATATTACAAATGTTCTCATCAATACTATTTAGGTGTTTATAATATAGTAGTTTTTTCATTTGAAAATGTTTTATCAAGATAGAAACTATGTGCATGTATTAGATATGATTTGTTCCACATTGTTTCTTATCAGGTTATAAAACACCGACAGATTTATGCCTCACTACTCAATGTAGTAGGATTTCAAACGGAAGAGTCTCGCAAAAAAGTCATGTTTGCAGATGTGAAGAAAACACTTTGATTGATAAATCACAATCTTATTTGATGCATAAAACGGCTATAAGTGGTCATTTCATGTCAATATGACATTTTCAGGACAATTTTATCGTAAGGGTATTGCGTTCACATATGTGAATAGTTTTCTCGATTGAATAATTACATTATGATAAATGAAACTTTGGCTGATTTTAATACAAAAAGATATAATGAATATCCTTTCTGTATCTCTTTCCGTGTCTGTCTGTCAAGATTTTGTCTGATACAATTGTTTCCTTGATTTGTAAACCTCGAAATGTGTATATAAATGACCATTATTTCAGGTTGGAATATGCGCCATCTTGTTTATATTTTCCTGTTTTGCATATATGATACAGGTACGTGAAGTTTGTACAAATCTATATGTCTCACAAATAAACAAAACGGATTGAACATTTTAGCTATTTTAAAGAAGCAAATGCTTGAAAATATAAGTTAAAATTTCTAAATTAGTATATTTTATAAAGCACATCTAAAATATTGAAACCACAGTGCAAAATGATAACAAAAAAAGGTTCATTGACATTTATTCCTTTTATCTAGTTGCTGGACAGGTAAAATAATCTGCAATCGACGTGGAATGCTGCCGTGGTGATTGTACATGCTGTACCAAAAATACAATCTCAGGTTCCTGTCCGAATTGCAAGGACGGATATCATGAGAAAAAAAGGACTTTACTATGCCCAGATAAATGCCCGACATGTAAGGACCATCCTGATATACTGACATACCCAGGTTATGCAAACTGTACATACTGTAGTGATGGATATTATTCTACGACGGAGTCTTTCCAGTGCCAGACGCCTTGTTCAGATGGCTGCAAAGAATGCCTTTCATTTATGAATCAAGCAGAAAACTGTAAAACGTGTAAGGATGGTTATCACTTGGTATTACTGTCAGGTAATACTGGAAGGTGTGATGAATGCCCAAAAAATTGTAAAACATGCGCATCCGCTGAGAGCTGCACGGCTTGCAGTTTGGGTTACTTTGGAATTATATGTAATAGCAGTTGTAGTTTGGGATGTAAAGAGGCAGTGTGTGACAAGGGAACAGGGGGCTGTACAAATGGCTGTGTGTCCGATTATTTCGAGAACAATAATACTTGTGACATGTGTAAAGTTGGGAAGTATGGACTAGCATGTACCGAGGCTTGTTCAAATGTCTGCTTAAACACAATTTGTGAAAGGTATGTTGGTGATTGTGTACGCTGTGCTGGAAATTTTGATGGCAGTCAATGCGATAAATGTAAAGACGGGCATTATGGATCATATTGCAATATCCCTTGTTCAATACATTGTGAGGGTGGTATATGCGAACAACTAGGTGGAGATTGTATCAGTTGCAAAGAAGGTTTCACTGGTAAAGAATGCAGTAAATGTCTTGCAGGTAAATACGGATCAAAATGTAATTTGTCCTGCCCGGAATACTGTATGGACAACATTTGTAACCGGTTTACTGGTGACTGTGAAGAGTGTGCTGACAATTTCAGTGGACTAAGATGTGATACTTGTAAGAATGGGTTTTATGGACAAGGATGTTCTCTAACGTGTTCAAAAAATTGCCGTGGTGGAATATGCAATCGAATAGATGGCACTTGTTCTTCTTGCGTTCCTGATAGATATGGGTCATTTTGTGAGAAATACTGCCCAGTGAATTGCTATAATTCAGAATGTCATCTACAGACAGGGTTGTGTATCAATGGTTGTAAATTAGGTTATTCTGGCGATAAGTGTTGTGCCAACCACAAGCAATTGTCTCAAATGTTCAACTAATGATCTATGCCTGGAATGTGTTCTTGGCATGTATGGTGATGCTTGTAACGCACCTTGTCATATAAACTGTTTGGTCAACAAATGTCATAAAGATAATGGAACATGCTTCAATTGCCAGATACCATATGCGGGTTTGTTTTGTAATGAAACCAGTCTGATTACAGAAATGCACAAAGGAGGCACAGAGAAAAGCCAAGTCGGTGTCATAACAGGTACCATTGTTGGAGTTGCTGTCTTCATTTCATTGCTGATGAGCACCTTGTTTTTTTTCGCAAAAGGTAATTAATATTATGATTAAATTTATTTCTATAACTGAATCGTCCATTGAAAATTAAAAGGGCTCATGAACCTATATAAAATGGAGGCTGATGAGCCCTCTCTATTTTCAATGGGCGATATGTATTGATTGTCCCGATGTTTCAAATAGTTTTCCGTTTCCGACAGTATAAGTTTCTTATTCATGCGAATACTTTCGAAATTAAAAAATATATAAATTAGTTGTCAAAATGTCGAATCAAAACTATGTTTACTTCAAATTTCATCGTGCTTTAAATTTATGGACACCCTAAGCTTTGGGACAACCTTGGTTTTTGAGAAAATATTTTTTGTGCCTATAAATTTTGGGACACTTTTAATCTGATATTTTTTCACAGACTACTGGGACATGATTTCCTTCCATAACAACCACTTACGCGGCAGTGTATTCTTTATACCATTACGCAATATCATATGGCACTTTAGTACCCAGAGCATGAAATATACTTTGCGGTGATATTTACTTATAAGCAGGTGAAGTATTATTTGTTTAGGCAATTAATAAACCAGAGAGATAATTTAATTATTTGTCTTCAATCCCCATTTCTATCTGCCTGTTTGTCTTAAAAACCCCACCCGTGATACGGTGTCGCTTGTAAAAATAACATTGCATCTCGGGGGACGGAATGGGGCAAGAAGAGGAAGGGATGTGTACTGTATATTCCCGGACCTGTCATTAATAGGTCACCAAGGATATCCAATGACACAAATGTCCGATTTACAACAGACCAATTAGGGCTCTGAGACCGACTACCTGTGTGCGTTTCGGTAATGTTTTTCAGTTAGCAAATCAGACCGCTGAATAAATCAGCGATGTAATACAATTTAACAGGTATATTTTCCGCATTCTGACTTTTCTAGACGACGAGAAACAAATGTTGACATATTAGACCGGAAGTGATATTTACTGACATTTCCTTTGATTATTTTTCTAATTTGTCCCTAACCTACGGGCATTAGAAATATATTAAGATTTTCTTATACGTGGAGACTGAATACAAAATTAAACTATGAAAAAATACACTCCGATTTGAGCCTAATGCTAAGAATATCTGCGATGTCGGCCGATCTGATTTGTTGTACGGAAAATACCGATATCGGTTGGTGTGTACGTGATTTCAACCTTAACGGCTCTATTTTTGTTTTGGATAATCATTTTTCTGTCCCAATACTTAGAGTATTTACGATTATGAACATCTGTACGATGAATGGTCATATTTACTATTTAAGTTTGAATTAAGGTGAAGTCCCTGTAATGGTTCCGCTATATTTCGGACCTCATTGCCTTTGACGGAGATAACCAAAGTTTCCTAATGTTTCATCAGGGTACATTGTTTATCTTAGTAGACGTTAAGTGGTCCAAAACGTAGCGGGACCATTACAGGGACTTTACCATAAGTAAAATTCAGCTACAAGATGTTATTTAACAGCGGCTAATCTTCTAGTATCATTATTATTCAGATTGCAAGGGCGTTTATTTGGAACAAGCGTAGCTCAAAATGGGACAGAGGTTTTTTACGAAAATCAGAATTTTACTCGTAAGTTATTTTTATGTATATTTGTTACCTTTAGAATATTGAAATGTACTTGATTCCATTGACTATTATGCATTCTATTTCATAATGTGATTTAAAATGGGGTAAAATATATATATCTAAAATATACACAGGGATTTACAAGTTTGTTTAAACTAAGTATTCATGTTTTGTTTAAACATTTACTTGCGTTTTTATACAATTTTAATTTCAGTTTTTATTCAACTCAAACACGTTTTTGGTCAGAATCTTGTTTTATTACATTTAATATCATTTGATCGTTTTATTTCAGATGAAAGAGGAGAAAACAAAATTTATGAAGGATTGGCTGTTAGTGGGCATGCAGAAAGTCCATATACAACCTTACACGTCTAAAAGACGTTTGCTTTTCATTTTACGACATGATGAATCACCTCCATCCTTAATTTGACAATTCTAAATCCCGATAAATATTAAACATCTGCAACATAAAATAAGAACTTCCGAAAAAAAAAGAAAACAACATTAACAAAACAACAACAACAACAACAACAACAACAACAACAAAAATAATACATGCTTTAATCTGATTTAATTAAAAGTGACAAATATGGTACTAAAATTGATTATAACGTTTCCAAATATGTATAAATTCATATTTTCACTGGAAATATATACACGGTAGACAGGAGACAAGTTCTTGGGTAGAACCAGTACTAAGTATTGCTAGTTCCCATAGCAAAACCATAAGCCGAGTGCCAGGCAAGGCTACATCTGATACCAATTTCATACGTCTTTGGTTTGACGCGGTCACCGGAGGAAGTATCCCAGTTTGAATTCGAACCCGACCTCCCGAACGCAAATCGGACACACTACGGTACCACTGAGCTATTGCGTTTCCTTTACGTAAACACAAATATAGATTTAATCCCATATTTGAAGCCAAGGAAATGGTAAAAAAATGCCATTTTATTTCAAACTTCTTGTTACATAATTTAGTTGTAAAGATATAACTAAAATATGATTTTAGTTTAGTGTGAGGTATAAAGTTTGAATATTTTTAATAGAACTTTTATCTTCTTTATACTTTTTATGTGCTCTTTTAAGATTAAGAGGAATTTTAATATTACATATACGTTTTAGTTGAATGAGAATTGAAATCTCTGCAGTGATATTGTTTAAATACATATTTATTCAGTGAAATTAAAAGAAACTTACTAATTTAAGTGTGATTATTTAATTTCTTGTATATGATTTCATCAGTTGACATCCTTAAAATTGTGTTGCTCTATATTTTTCAACACAAGAATAATGCTATTAGTTTTTATCACGATATTAGAATTTTAATATTTACCAATTCACGCTGTAAATGAAATGCAGAATGAAAGCACTTAATTCATATCATTCTTATAAGCATTTGAGGTGAACCGTTTGCAGTATGTTTTCCTGGATAAGATATCTGCATTTACGCATATATGGTTTGCCTGTAACATAAACCACTTATGCGTTTTAAATGTTATGCAATGCAGATTAAAAATGTTATTTACACAAAATGTAGATTGGTTTTTTTGTGAAGTGCGATCAAAGATTAAGAAGCAATTCGCCCTTAGATATACATGTACATTTACTTAGTTGCAAATCAATGAATTAGAAAAAAATTGTAGCCTTTTGGAACAACTTTTATTAAAATTTTAAAAATTTTTTTCGTGTTTAATCATTGTATAGTTTACTTATTTGTATTTACGATTTTTATTCTGTATTATTTGTGCCCGTATACATAGATAACACAACTAAATATTTTTGTTGTATGTTCATAATCTGTTGCATATTCCTATAGACTCGAATAACCAAGAAAAGTTTAAAATTAGCAATAAAAATCAGACTATATTAAAATGTTTCATTTTTTATACGATAATAAATGAAATAAGTAAAGAATAAAGTCACTGTTAACCTGACAATTTCGAGAATATTTTACAAGATCCTGTTTAAACAATGCTCTAGAAATGCAAATTAAGAGGTAAATCGATATGTTTCATGTTATCGTCAATGTAATAGAATATCGTTTATGTAACTGTTTATGAAGAAGACAAGTATTATATGAACTATTTACGAATTTTAGTATTTTTGCAGTATTATTCATAGACGACGAATTCATGATTATAACAGAAGTGAACTCAAAAGTAAAAAAAAACGTGATAGTAAGAAGTCACTTTAAAAATTGCGACATAAGATATGTTAAAAATTATTATCATACATTTTAAAACATAATATTCACAAAACTGAAACATAACTTCATATTCATTTACTTTTTATGAATATTCTTTTTATGTTTTATTTATAATTAGTAACATTGTTTAACTAATAACTATAATTAACATGTTGTCTGGTTTATTGCTAAAACTCCTACAAACCATGTGTAATTTGTTATATAACGAGCGATCTTAAGTTGCAAGCTGTAAATATGTTACATTTGTACTTCGAAATGTTTGCCTTTCCCTTTAATTAAAGACATATAGAATGTATAGTTTTATAATCATTTCAAACCTTTAGTGCTTGAAGAGACATAGCAGTTTACATTTTTAAGGTCTGGTTCAACCAAATGGAGGAAAACTTGAAACACTTCTGGAAATAAAGCGCTAATATTTGGCTCGATTACTACCTCTTCTAACAATATGAAGCTTTTGAAAAATCGGATAAAATTACAAAATTATAGCGAGAAAGCAATAAAACTGTTCATGAAATACATACTGTATTGTTGTTTTTTAGTCATTTGTCGATATTGTCGATATTGTATACTTAAACTATAGGCATCTCAGAATTGATATGCGTATACGTTATAAAGTCGGGTTAAGAATAAGAAAGAAAGCTAGAAAAACAGTCATGTGAATAGGTTTGAATGTAATGGTGATAAATGTACAAAACTGACTTATTGAGGTTCCCTTTCTTCTTCTACTGTTTTTAAACGCAGATAAGAAAAAATGAAATTCCAGATGGAATTTAACTTTTACAAACTATATTTTGACAAACTTATTATAATACGAGTATAATAAGGATTAGTGTCTGCATGGGGAGCACTACATTTTGTTCACATGTTGCTCCCATTATTCTATGAGTTATTCTATGATAAAATATTTGATCAAATTGAGAGTTTGATCAAAAAGTGTTGTTCAAATTGATGCAGTTGTATTTTCAAAGACTTTCAGATTGCTGCATTTGTATTTCCATGTCAGTATACTTTTCTTTAAATGTAAAAAGACTGTGAAAATACATTTATTTAAATATTAAAGTCATTGCATTATATCTAGAGAAATATCTAGTACTATATGATGTAACTTCCCTTTTGAAAATAGTCATGGTATTTTGATAGCTAATACGGGTTTGAAAGGGATATTTTGTTTGTTTACTATTTGATTTATGAAAGCAATTACCATTCGCTGTCGTGCCAGCGACTCCAATCTGAGTTGACCTTCTTGTTATACTTGATTTGAAAACATTTACAAAACTGGGATTGTAAATTACACATTTAATATTATACAACACATTTTGAAATTGATTCCGAAATCGGAATGTAAAATGTCAATACTCGAAGCGTTTTTAATAGATGCATATTGCTCTGATACTTAAACAACCCCAACCATGTTTTAGAGTACAAAACAAAACAAAAAAAAATAAATCTTCTATTCTCTTGCTTAATCTAGCTTGAGAATTTTATTTTTGGAAGTATATCTGTTGTTATGCAATAATATATATCTATGCGAGTTACAAAACACTCTTTTATGGTTTTTCAGGAACCATGGAATTTGTACTTTTCTGCTAACTTATCGCAAACTCATCGACTCATTGAGCCATATAAGGCTGTATACAAAAAAGGATAAAGACTATTATAAGTACAAAATAGATACAAATTGCTTTTATAAAAAGATACTTAAATATTATTTATCAAGGGTGAATTTTGTGACTTTCGAAATACGCTAGTATTCTCTTCCTATAAATATATTAGCCAAAATGATTTTGAGTCCTTACTTTATCAGGACTTCGCAAAATTTTAGTGTACAGTTAAAAAGTTGTTTAACGTATAGTTCAAGAAATTATTGCATTACGGGTAGCGATCCAGTGTTTAGAAGATATTCAAGATTAATCATTATAAACCTTCATAAACCGGATGAGAATATATCGCAAGACCTTTTCTATTGCAGATAGGAAACTTGTTTAATTCAATTCTACACCAATTTGAATTACACTGATCAGGAAATACACTCTTTTAAATGCAACAGGGGAGTCTGTAATCAGCTATTGACACAAGGTAAAGGAGAATTTGTTTTGCCTATTTCTTATTTTTTTTTTAATTTATAAATCATTTCATGTGCATCTTATTGAAACACTGTTCTGCGAACGGTTGTGAAATGATTAATTTGATATTTATAGTCATGATGACTTTAACGATTCTTATTATACAACCCTAGCATAAAACATTCATATATAAAACATGTATGCCAAATTGATAAGCATCTTAAATAAACGATATATTCCTACAAATTCTTAAATTAATATTTACGATTATAAATTGCATTATGTTTCCCTTTCTGTGTTAAATTTGTCAAGAAATTCGTTTTCTCCACATGCGAACTATGGAGAATGTATATTTATGACGACTTTTACAGGTTGGAATATGCAGCATCTTGTTTATATTTTCCTGTATTGCATATGTGTTACAGGTAAGTGAACTTTGAAAAATACTATGAAATAGTTGAATTTTTCTTTTCCTGTGGTATCAACCCATGGGGGAATATAAAAAATCGAGCCGGGGAGCGATTGTATTCCTCACCTCATAAGTTCATATATTTGTAAAAGCCATTAATGCATTTTATTGTCCGCTTTACAAAAGAAGATTATCTTCTTTCAGGAGTGACAGAGATATTAAGCATTTCCGAATTATATTTCATTTCCTTTTAGTTCTAGATATCTATATACATTACTCTATCATCAATTTTGTCATTTAATATCAAAAATGCTTACCACAATGCTAATCTGTTACATAATCCCAAATTTGCCGACGTGTTTTTTTAGCTTGACTTTACTAAATATATCTGTGTATTGCCATGCCTTCTGGTAACGTTTATATCAGTTACATGTTGCAGTCAATAACTTTGCTAATTTAATTCCTATTTTTCTCCTACTAAATAATTTATATTACGTAAAAGTTCATATAATAAAAGACCAACAAATTGAATATCAGTGTATCCGTTGGCATGTTGTGAAAGTTTGCCCAACCCAGTAATTTAAAAATAAACTGGGTTGCAAGCTAATAACGATATAAAAACAGTTAAAATATTTTAGCTTATTGAATGAAATTTGAATTTAAATAATTTTTCGAATAAAAGGTGTACACAACAATATAATAAAGTTTGCTGAGTAAAACATTAATTCTTTAAAAGAAGCAAATGTCTGAATGACATGCATCTATAATTATCTTCGAAAACATTTTGCTTCGTAATAACTGATAAGAAATAAATTACCATTTATTCCTTTTATCTAGTTGCTGGACAGGTAAAAGAATCTGTAATCGACGTGGAATGCTGCCGTGATGATTGTACTTGCTGTACCAAAAATACAATCTCAGGTTCCTGTCCGAATTGCAAGATTGGATATCATGGGAAAAAATGTACTTTACTATGCCCAGATAAATGCCCGACATGTACGGACCATCCTGATATACTGACATACCCAGGTTATGCAAACTGTACATACTGTATTGATGGATATTATTCTACGACGGAGTCTTTCCAGTGCCAGACGCCTTGTTCAGATGGCTGCAAAGAATGCGTTTCATTTATGAATCAAGCAGAAAACTGTAAAACGTGTAAGGATGGTTATCACTTGGTATTACTGTCAGGTTATACTGGAAGGTGTGATAAATGCCCAAAAAATTGTAAAACATGCGCATCCGCTGAGAGCTGCACGGCTTGCAGTTTGGGTTACTTTGGAATTATATGTAATAGCAGTTGTAGTTTGGGATGTAAAGAGGCAGTGTGTGACAAGGGAACAGGGGGCTGTACAAATGGCTGTGTGTCCGATTATTTCGAGAACAATAATACTTGTGACATGTGTAAAGCTGGGAAGTATGGACTAGCATGTACCGAGGCCTGTTCGAGTGTCTGCTTAAACACAATTTGTGAAAGGTATGCTGGTGATTGCGTACGCTGTGCTGGAAATTTTGATGGCAGTCAATGCGATAAATGTAAAGACGGACATTATGGATCATATTGCAATATCACTTGTTCAATTCATTGTGAGGGTGTATATGCGAACAACTAGTGGAGATTGTGTCAGTTGCAAAAAAGGTTTCACTGGCAAAGAATGCAGTAAATGTCTTGCAGGTAAATACGGATCAAAATGCAATTTGGCCTGTCCAGAATACTGTATGGACAACATTTGTAACCGGTCTACTGGAAACTGTGAAGAGTGTGCTGACAATTTCAGTGGACTAAGATGTGATACTTGTAAGAATGGGTTTTATGGACAAGAATGTTCTCTAACGTGTTCAAAGAATTGCCGTAGTGGAATATGCAATCGAATAGATGGCACTTGTTCTTCTTGCGTTCCTGATAGATATGGGTCATTTTGTGAGAAATACTGCCCAGTGAACTGTTATAATTCAGAATGTCATCTAGAGACAGGTTTGTGTATCAGTGGTTGTAAATTAGGTTATTCTGGCGATAAGTGTTGTGCCAACCACAGCAATTGTCTCAAATGTTCAACCAATGATCTATGCCTGGAATGTGTTCTTGGCATGTACGGTGATGCCTGTAACGCATCTTGTTATATAAACTGTTTGGACAACAAATGTCATAAAGATAATGGAACATGCATCAAGTGCCAGGTACCATATGCGAGTTTGATTTGTAATGAAACCAGTCCGGTTACCGAAATGCACAAAGGGGACACAGGGAATGGCAAAATCGGTGCCATAACAGGTTCCGTTGCTGGAGTTGTCGTTATTTTAGTCCTGTTGGTAACATTTGTCCTGTATAGAAGGAGGTAATATTTGATATAATGTATTTTTGAAATAATGTATTCTAGATTTCACTTACTGCTTAATAGTTTGATTTATTCCACACCCATACATATTTTCATTTTTTCAAGGATTTATTTAAATATGAACATAATAATAGTAATAATAATATTATTTTTCACAACATGAACGAAAAAAAACTATGAAAAGGGATTGATATCATCTTCAGGAAAGAGATAACTGATTGTATCGTTCCAGAAAACCACATTGGCTGCATTGTTTCAAGTCAAATGAGAAGATTTACGAAAACGCACCAGAAAATGGTTAGTTTATTCAAGCTTTATTAAGGACATACATTTTACTTAAAGTTTTTTTTTTCGGTAGGACATATCTTCCTTCACAAAGGATTAGCATAAATCATTTTACATACTCGTAAGTTGTTTTGCGCTTTGTTTAGTGCTTGATTAATATCCCCACTAGTGTTTTCTGATTTGTGATATTAAGCATAACTGAATACTTAAATGCTAATTAATTCATATTTCAAACCTACATGTGAGAAAAGAAGAAGGAAAACACTACAAATTTCATCACGATTAACTTTTTCTTTATGTTTTATGCATTCTATTATTTTAATATGTTTTCTTTTAGAAAACCTGCAAATGGATACACGTGTTATTCAATATGACATGCCCAATTCTGGTGAACGAGTAAATGTAACGGCATCTATAAATGAAAATGATGATTTTGCCATAAGGACAATAGACATGAACTCTTACAAAATAGAACCAATCGATGGAAAACCATTAGTAACACGTGCCGAATCCGTCACAGTTGCTAAAGAAATAAATAGAAATATTTCTATCGGCACATCAAGGAAAGTTGAATTGGAGAATCTTCTCGAATATATTGAAGGAAAATCAGAGTCTTTCTTCATATCTGAATTTCAGGTTTGTAAATCTGTTTGATGTCTTTTAGTTTGTTTAATAAATCTAAATAATGATATTGATAGGTATTATATAGAAACTAAATTCCTCTCTCTAGCGTCTAATAGCTTTACAAAGAAATATGTTATTGAAATGATATATTCATTCCGGTACATTGTAAAATTAACCCGAGTTTTATTTACATAATATTTTCACAGGAACTTCCAAAAGGCCTTTTGAAACCATGTCTTGAAGCAAGAAAACCAGAAAATTTAACTGTTGCTGTAATTTATTGATTTGATCATCTTACTTGAATATTTTATACATTGGTATATTCCTAGACGACGAAACGAGAGTGAAACTGTATGGTATTGGGTCTGACTTCATAACGCCTGTTACATTGATGTAAGTTTGTTTACTTTATTTTTAGGTTACTCACTGATGTAAAATTGCATAGCTATAAATTTAATTATTCCCGGTTTTATTGAAATATTATTCATACTCTTTTCGCAATATTATTATTTCAGTACCCTGTCATAGCAGAAGTTTAATTTTTAAACGGCTAAAAATGCAGCAATATAGAAACCCATTGATTACTTTGGGAAGAAGTGGAAATATGTGAGAAAAAAAACAACAACCCAAAATAAACAAAAAAAATAAAAAAAAAAAAAAAAAAAAAAAAAAAAAAAAAAAGAGAAACAAAATAATTGACATAATGTTGAATAACAACAATTAAATTTGTCTGTTTTTCACTTCCTTACTTACAGATTCCTTAAAACTTAAAATGTAACATTTGTTTAAAGAAGGATTATAAAGAATTTCAATAGTAAAATAAAACGGCATCTTATATGATATTTTCTGGCATTTTCTAAAATATGTGATTTAATAAAAGAATTTACAGTTAAGATAAAAACATATACTGCCAACCGATTGATTTTTCCTGAAAACTACCTTAATCTTTCAAGTTTATTGCCTAATACCTCACTGATTATTGATTTGTTTCGAAACTTTATAATGTTCTTTTAAAATGTTTTCAATTTTATTTCAGTCAGCTGGAAATTAAATTATTTACATTTCTTTATAAGTTTTCCTGATTTTTTTAAAATTTCATTTCGTTTGCTATGCAAATCCATGGAATTATGCCTTTCCAACAATGACGAGGGGCGGTAATTTACATACTTAATCGGCACTGTATGGAAGGTTACGAATGGATCGGTGCAAATGGTAATGGTAACAAATTGATCGGCAACTTGAAATAGATATGAATTGACCTGGAAACTTACAAATTGGCTAAAAGACGTTATGAACTTGTTAGCTTACGAATTGATCGGTATTGTAAATAAACTCAATGTAAAGTTCAATATATCGATTTGGACACTTTAGGGTATGTTAGAAGACATAACACGAATCGTTTTAATTATTTTGGCCCTACGTTAAGATTTTAAGTTAGTATTTTTAAATTTAAACGTTTTCCGTATTTGATTCCGAACTTAACAGATGATCGACGAGTACCACGTAATGTGTCGAAGTTAGCCGCTTTCTTTGTATAACATACGCAAGCGTACCGTACATAAACGTGCACAGTTCAGGAAACGATATATGATATACAGACACCACACACGTAACCATATGTACACACCGATGACAAAAATAATGCTAAAGAACAAGAAGACATCAAACATATTTTTTAAAAATATATACATATACAACATCCAACATGTAAAGTTAAACATTCATATTTTTAATCATAAAAGATATGTCATCTGTAGAGACAAACATATATGTATTGCTTCAGGCATTTATATTGTCTGCAGTATGAAATGATGATAGTTTAAAGTAATATTACTTGTAGATTTAAACTACTGTACATATATTATGAACTGTGTAAGCTATTTTATATATCTGACAAATGAGTTTCAGAAAAGGATAAAAAAGATTTAAAAACAAACAAACAAACAACAACAACAACAACAACAACAACAACAAAACAATAACTGCAAGAATACACGCGAAAAACTACAGACTCACACTACCACCACTAACAAAAAACATCCTGGTGAATATTTTACCATAACTTTGGGTATTACATAAACATAGCACTTAGTTTCAAGTTAGCATTAATCTGTGTTAAGATTGTGTATGATTTAAAGCCAAATTATCTCATTAAATAGTTGAATTGATTTGAAGTATTTTGCTTGTGATCTTATAATAAAGTTATGTATAGTTACGTTAGTATATACTCTTTTCAGATAAAAACTAAAGGGATCATCTTTTAATTTGTGAAATTTAACTGAAGGATTGTTCCGTAATATCTACCGCTTGTAACATATATTTTTTGTTGTTTCAGGGATACAAACGGAAGAGTGAATACATTGCGTCATTAGGTATGAATATTCAAACCTATTTCCGGTATTATTTTAAACAGTAAATCAAAAGCTCCTGTCTTACTACACGCGTATCTACTACGTTGGCACGGCGTTGTTTAATTTTCCAGTGCCGTGAGATCGCAAGAAAAAATCTGTTATTTTTCGTAAATATAGAGATGTCACGGCGTCCTCGCAGCGACCAAGGCGTTGCTACGGAGCTTCCATGGCGATCTATTGCGTTCCTACGGAGTTTTAGATGGCGATTGTATGCGCCATGCGTGTATACGCGGTAGAGACGCAGTGTCATTTCAGAGAACGCTGTACAATCTCCATACAAGCACAATGGATAAACACTGCGTTCGCAATGTGCGCCCCCACGGAGCTCCCGTGACGTTGTATGAGACCTTACTGCGCTGCTAAGGCGAACTTACGCCGTCACTCAGCGTAATGCATGCACCTCGGCGTTTTGCTTTTGTTTGGACGCCGTGGGAACGTGGCCCTGGTGTGACAGGGGTATAAGCTAATTGTAAGTTTCTACTGATGAATGATAATTATAGACGACCACTTTTGTGTACATATTTAAAAAACAAAGTTAGCATCAAAGCTTATTCAAATAAAAATAATAATAGTACGCCTTCGAAAAGTATATCATGAATTAAACTTATAAAATTTCTAGGTCCCACCATGAAAAATATGGACAATTTTTACACATTCTGGCGAATGGTTTGGCAGGAAAAAGCACAGACAATTGTGATGGTAACAAATCTGATGGAAAACAGAGTAAGATCTTTTTATACAAGAAATTTTCATTCGATGGTAGAGCATGTATGTCTTTAAATTATAATCTTGTGATTATCATTGCATTTGGGATGTCAAGAAGCTAGTATTTTGCGTTTAATCACTATGAACTTAACTTTGAGAATATGACCAATAAGAGGGGTTAACAGGCCTGAAAAAATATAATGATATCATCTCAACAGATAAATGTAATTGTAATTTCAAATACATTTCTTTTCGCATCTTATATACAATTTGCTGTTGTTCAGCCCCGCTGCATTTCAATTGGAAGACAATATTTTCATCTGTTAATACTTTTTGGTTTGCCTTGATTTCGTTTTTGTGAAGAGAATAACCAAATTAAAACCTTAAACTGGAATAAAATCGTGTTGAACAGGTGATGAAATGTGAAAAGTACTGGCCAGAAATTGGCCACTCTTTGCGCTATGATGAAATCCAAGTAACTTGTCTACAGGAGTCGTCGTTTGCAGAATATACAGTTCGATTGTTCCAAGTTTTAAAAGTAAGAATAAGCTGAGTTCTTTTAACACTCCTTGATATTCTATTTTTTTCAATGTCAATTAATATATAGATTTACAAATATAATGCTAGAAATACACATACAGTTTTCTTTCACAGTTATTCATTTTGAATTATGGAAAATATTTATATGTAGTGAAGGACGTATCTAATTTTTGTACTTTCCTTTTTCTTCAGGACAGAGACCAAAGACTTGTCCACCATGTCCACTTCACTGCCTGGCCTGACAAAGGCGTACCTGATGACGTCACAAGCCTTATAGAGTTTCGACAGAAGGTCAAGGCAATTCATGCAAAATCTAGTGGGCGAACAATTGTACACTGCAGGTAGCTTTGACGTGTTCAAATGAGAATTTGAAGACTGATGAAAACAATAATAACACCAACAGATAAATAAACAAATAAATATTCACCATGATTTGGAGCAGGAAATTTTAGACATTTAGGCTTAACAAATTAATAAATAAAAACATACGATAAAGTTGTTGTATAATTGGAACATTTGTTATTTTATCGTAACCCTATTTTCTGTGTTTCGGGCAAATGATGCGTATAGAACAGAGTGTACAAATGAAAACAACAACCACAGAATCAAATTTAACAGACGACAACATTTAACAAATTCTTCGTATTTCCGTTCTTATGACAAAACCTGATATGAAGAATAACGATATCAATGATGTATTACAACATACAATATTAGAAGTTTTATCAATGCTTTGACGATCTGTGTACTTGGCAGCGCTGGTGTAGGCCGGACGGGGACATACATCGCCCTTGACCTTCTAACCCAAGAAGGGGAGGCGGAACATGCCGTGGATGTGTTTGGCTGCGTTTGTAACCTGAGGCAACAGAGGACTAGCATGGTGCAGACTTGGGTGAGTCGCTAGGTAAATTCAAACAAATGAGAGGAGTTTTATCCTTAAGCAGATAAGACAATATATTGTATATTCATTCACGCTAAGTGTGTTGTTATCCGATAAAAACATTTGATTCTTAAAATTAAAACTTTGGCATATTATCTGTAAAGCTAACGCCATAATCCAGAATACTGACATTGCTGAGATTTGATTATAAAACTGATGAAACAGGAACAATACGAGTACCTACACCATGCCGTGGTCCACTCATTGACGTTCGGATGTGAGGCCCTCACTGCTGAGGAATTCGAGGAATACGTGTCCTCATCTAGCGATTTGTTAATGGAAAACAAATTCCAGGTATGTTAGAAAGTGGAAAGTAAGATTAGGTTAGAGAAAGAAAAGTAAGCGTTTCATGTCAAAATGTTCATATTTTTATTTATAATTTAAACCATTTTTACCACCTACTTCTGAATATACTTAATCTGCTTAACACAATCAATTAGAATAAGTATGTGTTTTCCTTTTAAAAGCATGTAAAGACTTAAATGGAAAAAACAAGACGGATTTATAACATTCACTATTGTCATCATTTGAGAGATACTTGAGATACTCATGGCACCAAAAGTATGGCAAAAATAACATTACGTATTTCAGCAACTTCAGAAGATGGGTGAAAAACTGTCGAAAGATGAAGTGGAAGCTATCGCGAGAAATAAGAATAGAAAAGGAGTCAACAGAATTGGCGCCGATGTACCAGGTAATTTGTTACGATTATGTTCAAGACATTTTTATGAAATGCTATTAAGGAAATACTTAAGGTCCGATTTATTCAGGGAATATTCGTTTTCGGGAAAGCTTTTTGAACTGTAATGCTGGTGTTAAGGATGAATATTCACTTGACCCAAAGATCTTGCAAAAATGAAATTATTGTTCATCTCTTTAATAACTGTTGTTAACTTTGAAACATATATTCCTTTCCGTTAGTGTCATGTATTTATGATTATGATTGTAGGGAATCGCTATCGAGTAAGACTGTTCCGAGACGGAAGGGACGACTACATCAATGCAACGTATCTCAATGTAAACAATAATGAGATTATAATTACATATATATTTTTAACTGAATGTAACATATCATATACGACAATTATTTACTATATTAACGATATGAAAAAATGTTTTATGACAGAAATCGATAGAGATTTTTGAATTTGTTTTTATAACATTTACTCTCAACAAGGAATACCAAAATATTGCATAAGTTATGCTTATAATATGGCTTTAGCTATTCTTGAGTACACATTTATATAGAAAATGTGATAAAATTATATTAAGATCATAAAATATTCTCAATCTTTTTGTTAGAGTTTTAAAGACAAGAACAAATACATAGTCACCCAAACTCCGATGGATTACACGGTAGAAGACTTCCTTGTTATGGTCATCCAAGAGAATGTGTCCTGTATTGTCTCAATGGATGAGAAAAAAGTACATATGCCTTTTGTTCTTTTTGATTGAAATGATTTAAATATGTACCACAGGAAATGTCTTTTATTGAATTTATTTTAGTAAAACTAAATCATAAAGATTAATTTTGATCTTGAACGAAAATGCATGTTGTTGTTTCACATCGATAAGTAATTGGTCACTGTGAATATAAACATGTGTACAAATAAATTTTTTTTTAAATATTTATCATCAATGGCAAGTCTTGGGAGCTGTATTTACCGAATAAAGAAGGAGTCGAAACGTTTGGAGCCTTCACAGTGGAAACCATGACAGTTTATAGAGAGAACAGTCTTGACCACAGGAAATTAATAATCGCAGTCAAATCGGAGGTAAACAAGTATATATATTAAATCAAGTAAAATAAATCAGCCATCTCGATTGCATGTACACCTGAATTCAACTTGATATTTATATTGAAATAATAGCACAATGAATGTATTATTATTTCAAATATTTTAATAGCTACAAAAGGAGATAACACGCGAGGTCAACTACTTCCGATGTAACAATTGGCCAGACGATGACCCGATTCCGAAGTCTCCAACACAGTTCCTGCATTTAATACAGGAAGTGGAAAAGAGGGCAGCAAACATGCCCATTATCATACATTGCCTGTATATGACTTACTTATATACATCGCTGTCATTTCTTTTTATTGTAATTCCTAATGAATAAATATCTAGCTGATAATGTTAACGATAATGCAGTTTATATGTTAACAGTTCTTGTTGCCACGTCTTAGTTCATATTCATTTAGATATAATTTTTTATTAAATTGAGCAAGCTTTGAATTGTTTTATTTCCCGAATGGAATTAAAGGAAGTGTAATGATAATTACAGACTAGACCTAATGCGTCTCTTTTAAATTCATTCATTAAAATATTTGATTAATAAATTATAAAACTAAAGTATTATTAGTTTTAGTTTTTTAGTGCATTAATTAATGTTTTAAGGTATATTTAGGCTTGATAAATCATGATAAATTCTTCAATAGAAAGGGTGCCATGAAGAGCGGTCTGTTCTGTGCCGTGTCCATGCTGGTACAGAAGATGGAGATAGAGCACGAGGTTAGCGTGGTCAACGTTCTGAGAAAGGTCAAGGTCAGGCGGTCTCTGGCTATACCAAATAAGGTAAATGTCATTATGAATCTGTCTTGTCCTTTATTTAAGCAAAAAAGGAATCTGAATATCATATATTCAAGTTTTGTATATAGTATATACGTGGTTTGTTGTAACATTTTATTCAAAATTTTAAATGACTTTGTTCAAAATATGTTGTTTAAAAATGCTTGTCAGATTATCTTTGTATTACAGCATCAGTACAAGTTTTGCTACCTGTGTGTCTGTGAATTCCTGCAAAGTGTGGACAAGAAGGTTTACAGCAATACCTAACATACCTTTTGACAATTCTAAGTGAACATGAATACACATGATACTTACGTGATTGACCTTCTTTCAGACTAATTGTCATTTTTAGACAGATGATCTTAATCAACTGAAACTGGGAGTGTGTACACTGTACATATAGGGGATCTTACACAAAAATACATATGATATTTAAACATATGAAATCGTATGATGAGTTTTATATTTTATATCACACAAATACGAGCTTTAGATTCTCTATATCACATAACCCCCAAATTGCACATTTGCTTGCCATCTGTATCTGTTTTTGATTATGCGGTGAGAACCCCCAACCAATTTACACTTTTAGCATATTTGAAGCGAGTAAAAAAGAGTTCCGCTGAAGCTTTTTTTAATATTTTTCTTGGTATGTAAACAGAACACACTATTCTTTCAATAGCAAAACGAGTAGAATTTACTGAAACCATCTGGCTTAATTCCGATAGGAAATTGGTCAATAGTGATTGTAATTTACAATTGTGCGCAGGAACACACTCGACTTTCGGCGTGCAGTACTCTTTGTTGACATTACACATGTATGAAATAAAAGTATTACATTGTTGTATTAACTCGTGAACAAGCTGGGTTATGTGATGAGTATAGATATTTGTAAAAAAAAGAATTGTTCGGACATATCAGTATATCTTTAATGAGAAATGGACTGTGACAAATATTTTATTTTTGTATTAAACGGAATGCATACCTTTAAGCCATCCTTAACATATTTAGCTAGGTTGTAATCAGCAATTTATTACTTTGACTGTCGTGCACAATATAGCTATTGCCATACACAACATATTTTGAATTTGTATATTATATTCCTTTTATTTGTATACTTATGTTATATTAATTGCTCATGTATAACCGCTTTTTATATTAATATAATTTGGAACTTAAGACACATAAACGCTACCGATATTGTAATAAAATGCTAAGATGACCAGACAAGTGGATGTTTTACACATTAATGAAAAAGTTACCCATATAATGTCAATAAGTATTTCTAAAATATCCATTAATGTTACATTTTCATGCGAGTCATTTTGATGCCAATATTTACTTTCAGTTATAGTTTATTTACTGGAATAAATTCATACAATAACAATGTTACAGTAAAGGCTAAATGTATAAAAGAAGCTGTCAAACTGAATTTTTTATATATAAATAAACGTTTTATTTGTGACATACTTGTCTTTCTTTTTTCTAAATGTAACCATGTTTTTAGGAACAAAAAGAAATTATTGATTCTAAGCTCATCTGAATATAAATAAATGCCATTCGTCTTCCATTCTGTTCACATCCTAGCAAAGACAGTACTTAAAAACAATGTTTATGGCTTAGTACGTTGATTATTTAAGAATTAATGGATTTAATATGTTTCATATTGAAGCATGCCAATTTTACAATTGTTTTAATTTAGTTCAAAGCACTTGATTTCTCAAAAAAAAAGTAAGCAACAAAATATAACTATATTACAAACATAGAACCAAAGAAAATATCTAGACGTTATGAATGAAGCACAGATCATGTGATAATATGTTTAATATTTGACATTTGCACTAGTGATGCGCTTTCATTTGACATCATTTAATTTGCATATGACCCCAGTGATTGGGCCCAGAGGAGTTATTTTCGTGCGGTGGTATTCGTTTTTTACGAACATGTTTTGTTTTAAGGATATATTAAATTATGAAGTAAACAACAGTACCATCTCTGTAATTGTATGCATGTCATATATAGGAACTTGTATCTTATTACATATGTATGGAGAGCCTCAGATTTACCGCAATTACTTAAGTAGAAAATTCTAGTGATCCCATTAGGCCTGGCTCAATAACGAAACATCGGCTGTCAACGTCATTTGTCAATCATTTTGTTGGCATAGATATAAAGCAAACTATTATTTTATGTTGTATCTCAGAGGCAAAAAATGAGATTATATCGTTCTGTCACAAACATAGCATTATTCACCATCTCTTGAGTCTATATTTTAGACTCAGACTCAAGAAGTCCAATTTAACTAAATCTATAAACATTTCTATATTTAGCTATATTTGTATTTCTGCAAATATAAAGGGACTAACTATTTGATGTAAATTGGGTTTAATATATGAACTTATAAAGATGACAATTTTAGAATCCCGAGTCTAAAATTAGGCTCATGAGATTGATAAAATTAGGGCCCTTGTCATTCTGTGCATATGTCACTTGAATAATATCCTTCACATAATCATCAAAGCTAATTTGAGGTTTTACTAATCGCACATTAAGGAAGACGGCAGAACCACCGACTTGCAGTTAGCCAGCTGGAAGGCTTCATTATCTGAAAAAGGTCAGAGGTTCCAGAATTCGAACTCATAACGTTGAGGGTCTGAGTGATGTTAAATCAGCGACTTTACTTGTTCGGCCACGGAGACCCCTACTCACACAGGGATACTGCAGATGGTAGTCATGCTTTTACCCTGGCCGCAACATATTAATTTCTTTAAATTGTACTGGTATAGATATATTAATTGTCGCTCAGTATATAAGGGTAGTTCGACTTCAAGGACTGGTTGGCCAGGTGTCGGAATAATGGGATCATGACAATTGTCTACGGTGTGATATCGCAGTGAGACTTCACTATACATGTTTATCTGTTTCATGTTGACATGTTTAGCACAAGTACACCTGACAAACACTATGATTTTATGTCGCATTATGGCTCTGTCTCCGAGCTGATAAATTCCACTGTATTTTCCGACAAAGAATTGCGTTCGTTCAGATCAATATTCACTGGAATAGCTCCCTTGCTTGTCGCTCAGCATATAAGTGTAGTTCCAGGACTGGTTGGCCCGATGTCAGAATAATGTGACTGGGTGTAGTATCATGTTACATGTCTACGGCGTGATACTACAGTGTGGCAGCAGTATATCGGTCTCAAGTAGACATCGTCTCCAAATGACTGAAATATTGTAGGTGGGATGTTAAACCGAATAAACAAACAACAAACAGTTAGAACAGGTTTTTATTAGACATCCCCAAAATTATTTGTGTTTTGCCCTGCGTAGAGGCGAAATCCTAACAGGAGTGGAATTCACGTATTTCCACATTTATCCCAGCCCGCATATTACTCAAATGTACAATGCAATTCTTTTTTTGCTGGGATGTGTTGTTAATATTATGATGAATATGTGTGAAAAGTATCGTACAGATCTGATTATCGATTCCTGAGAAATCAGCTTAAACGCAAAGATAAACCTCAGGTGTGACGGACGGACAGTCTTAAGAAAGCTATATGTCCCGCAACAAAGTTGGCAGGGCATAAATATAAATGTGTGAAACCCTCTTACCAATGATAAAAACAATGAGGCCCTTTAAGACAGAATCTAAGTTGACCCAAGTCAGCAAAAAGATGCCCTGTTTTGGCGGAACGAATACCACTGTAGACATGTCTTGAGATGCGAAGGAAGAAGGTGTGAAATCTTCTGAGGAGGATCGTCTCTGCAAATAAAAATATATATTTAAAAAATAAAGAAAGAAAGAAAGAATTAATAACGCATGCAATATCATGCAATATCAATATAAAAAAAATTGATTTCTCTGTAGCGTTAATATAATGTAGTAAATTTGTTCAAATAATGGAGCAGAGTTAAAAACATGTCAAACTTAATCATGATTCTTTTATCTTTTAACTTAGATCTATCTGATAATTAGTATAACTAGTCACATTCTCCGACAATAATTTCAATACTGTAATCATAATACAGAAAAATATTATTACATTGTTAATGTACAAAAAGACAACACCCCAACATACATCTATTAAATTACATGTATAAGTATTTATTATTATAACGTTATTACGTTATTACAAAAGTATTCGGATTTTTATACATCTTTTCAATTGTAAGTGGTTATCTTTATTACATTGTTACCTTAAAAAAAAAAAAAAAAAAAAATCAGATTTTGTTTAATAGATCTACATCTTTTAAATTGTGTAAGTAGATCTAGTTTAAACTTGACTTCCTTTAAAAATGTTACACTTACAATCAAATATTAACATTGCATCAAGGTAGGTGGGAAATTAAGAGACTTACCTGAAAAGATAGTTTGGAATTTGCTGATGTTGTGACCGCTGTAGAATGGTAGATAGGTTCCGTAGAAAGCTGCAAATGTGTTATTATAAGTATGTAGAAGTCATTTTTTTCTACATCGGTATATAGAGTTACAAATTACAGGTAGCATCTAAAAGTTAAGAATCAGAGGGGGTGGATCTTGAATCCTGCTGGAAGTCAACTCGATATTTCCTCCCATTAACATTAATAAATCAACTCTATATTTATTTCCCATTACGATAAAACATCAAATGTTTGTTGATTTTCTGCATAATAGGTCTATATTTTGAGCGTTATCATTCTTAGGTTTGGAAATGCAGCCACAAATTTTACATATCATTAAACTTAATTCTTGATTTACTTACAGTGTCAATTACGCATCTCTCCGTTAAGATATATCGCCGATACTGAGTTTACGTCTGTACAAGCCAGGTCCGTATCATGGGCGATCACTGTTTTGAGGTCTGGTAGTCCATGTGCTGTGTTCAAGATCGAATCAAACAAGCGATCGAAGGTTCATCTTGCAATATGTATGTTGATACTGTTCAACACCGTGTAAATTCCTGATCCGTGATATTGACACTTCAACAGTACGTCATCCTCTACATTATGAACGCGACGACCTGGCGTCATATCGTAGTAAGGCCTGGCACCTCTTGAAACGCACAAAACCGACAAAAAACCAAAGAGTATGCACAAGTTCACCATCTTTTGTTGTTGTTGTTGTTGTTGTTTAAGAACACGTGATTTTAAGAGCGCGTGATCCTAAGGCGGGAAAATGTACATTATTAGTTTCCTTATGCTAAAGACTATCTCAAAGGGGGGGGGGGGGGGTGTGTGAAATGGATGAAGCCAGGAGGAGGAGTCCCCCTTTTAAAAAAATCGATCTCGAACGGTGCAACGGAGATCAATCTCGCAGCCGAGTTTCGCCCCTTAGTACGAGATAGCACGGTTAGCCGGTTCCCAAATCGGCA
>CM037785.1:49934512-49952635 GCA_021229015.1 Solen grandis | reverse complement strand
TTAGTCGACATTCGTAGAAAGAGAGCTATTTAGTCACCCGGCGTCGGTGGCTTTGGGCTTGCAGTTTTTGGTTAAATTTTTTGCGTGCAATTTACTATAAACCTTATATCTCAATAACCATTTATGGTATTGACTTGAAAGTTTATAAATATGTTAAGGGGCATCAGACAACCAATGTAGATAACTCTTGATGGAATATATCACAAATTATGGCCCCTTTTTAACTTAGAAATTTTGGTTAAAGTTTTGCATGCAAGATACTCTCATGCTTATATCTCAGTATCAAGCATGCGATTGATTTGAAACATCTTTAATATGTTTAGGGGTATCATATTTTCGTGGCAGATAACTCTTGATATAATTTGTTACAAATTATAGCCCCTTTTTAACTTAGAAATTTTGGTTAAAGTTTTGCATGCAAGGTACTTTCATGCTAAATATACTCAGTATCCAGGCATGGGATTGATTTGAAACATCTTTAATACGTTAAGGGGTATCATACTTTCATGGTAGATAACTTTTGATGGAATATATTACAAGTTATGGGGCCTTTTTTTAACTTAGAAATTTTGGTTAAAGTTTTGTATGCAAGGTACTTTCATGCTAATATCTCAGTATCCAGGTATGGGATTGAATTGAGACATCTTTAATACATTTAGGGGTATCATACATTCATGGTAGATAACTCTTAATGGAATATGTTACAAATAATTGCCCTTTTTAACTTAGAAATTTTGGTTAAAGTTTTGCATGCAAGTTAAATCATGCTTATATCTCAGTATCCAAGCATGGGATTGATTTGAAACATCTTTAATATGCTTAGGGTATCATACTATCAAGGTTGATAACTTTTGACGGAATATATTACAAGTTATGGCTCCTTTTTTAACTTAGACATTTTGGTTAAAGTTTTGCATGCAAGGTACTTTCATGCTTTATCTCAGAGTCCAGGCATGGAATTGATTTGAAATATCTTTAATATGTTTAGGGGTATCATACTACAAAGGAAGATAACACTGATGGAATAAATTAAAATTATGACCCCCTTTTAACTTAGAATTATGGTTAAAGTTTTGCATTCAAGCTACTATCCAGCTTATATCTAAGAAATTGCTTGTGGAATTGACTAGAAAGTTAAGGTGTGTCTTCAAGGGCATCAGAAAACAGGAGGATAACTTTTGGACTGATGCAAATTATGGCCCTTTTTCTAACATGGATTTTGGGTTAAGTTTTGCATGCACAGTGTATTTGTGCTTATGTCTCAGTAACTAGGCATGGATTGATTTTAGACATCATAAATATATTAAGGGGTATCAGACTATCAAGGTAATATCATTTTTTACTATTACTATGAAGGGCAAGAATTTAAATAGATTTCATTTGATTACCAACAACATTTTGAATAGTCGAGCGTGCTGTCCTCTGACAGCTCTTGTTTATTTTTATATTTTATTTTTTATATTTTATATTTTATGTATTATTGTATACTCATACACAATCATGCTTCATGTGAGGAAGCCTTCCAGCTGGCTTGCGGTAGGTCGGTGGTTCTACCCGGTACCTCTGTGTACTCGGGTCTTCCTCCACCTGTAATTAGCTGGACGTCGCTATATGATTGAAATACTATCACAGCGACGGTAAACCCCAATACAACAACAACAACACAATCATGCATACACATTCACATACGCATGCATTAGCAAATTTTAATGTGTACATTTAAACACACCTTCATGCACGCCTGCACCATTTCTTTTATACTTATATAGATCTTGACCATATAGAAACTCTTACATTTTCGTTTCGGTAAGTGGTTTCATGTTTATATGGTTGTAAACCTTATTAGTCCCCTACCGGTGTTCACACCGGAGGACTATAGGTTTGCCCTCCGTCTGTCCGTCCGTCCGTCTGTCCGTCTGTCAGTCTGTCCGTCCGTCTGTCTTTCCGCTCAAATTTGGATCCCGCGATAACTTAATAACTAAGCAAGCTAACTTGATGAAACTTGGTATATGACTAGATGGCAATGTGTAGATTATGCAGTCATTTTATTTTTGTTCTTCGACTAAAATTGTGGTTGCTATGGTAACGGAAATAGTGAAAATATGGCAAAAATGGGATCCCGCGATAACTAAGCAAGCTAACTTGATAAAACTTGCTATATGACTAGATGGCAATGTGTAGATTATGCACATCATTTTATTTTTGTTCTTCGACTAAAATTGTGGTTGCTATGGTAACGGAAATAGTTAAAATATGGCAAAAATCGTATCCCGCGATAACTAAGCAAGCTAACTTGATGAAACTTGGTATATGACTAGATGGCAATGTGTAGATTATGCACGTCATTTTATTTTTGTTCTTCATCTAAAATTGTGGTTGCTATGGTAACGGAAATAGTGAAAATATGGCAAAAATGGGATCCCGCGATAACTAAGCAAGCTAACTTGATGAAACTTGCTATATTACTAGATGGCAATGTGTAGATTATGCACGTCATTTTATTTTTGTTCTTCGACTAAAATTGTGGCTGCTATGGTAACGGAAATAGTGAAAATATGGCAAAAAATGGGATTGATTACCATATTGAGTCAAGGTGGAGCCTGTAGGGGACTTTATGTGTTGCATACAACACCAGTTACTTTATATATGGCACTCTGGCATCCATTTTTTTTATTTTTATATTTTATTTTTTATATTTTATATTTATGTATATTATTTTCAATTTTATTCATAACGCTTATTTCCTTATATATGTCTTACCCTCACATCAAAACCTTGTATTCTGAATGGACAATGTTTTTTGGGTTTTTTTTACCAGTAAGGGTGCTGTAATGATAGTAGTCATTAAAAACTATGTTTAATCTTTGTAAAGTTTTAAATAAAAATATTGCCAAGATTTTTTCTCGTTAAAAACCTTTGCCCTATTTAGTTTTATCCCTTTAATTTTACAATGGATTTCTGCCCTGTAAATACACACACATGCTTCCGACACTCATGTTATCATGCATGCCAAACACAACACTTAAGCTTTAAAAAAAATCCCAAATTTCAGTTTGCACTTGGCATCCAATTTTTTTTTTTTATATTTTATTTTTATTTTTTATATTTTAGTATTTTTGTATACTCAACACAATCATGCTTCATTGGGGAAGCCTTCCAGCTGGCTTGCGGTGGGGTGGGTGGTTCTCCCCGGTACCCTGTGTACTGGGGGTCTTCCTCCACCTGAAATTAGCTGGACGTCACTATTGATTGAAATATATCGCACGCGGAAAACCCCAATACAACAAAAACAACAACAAAAACATGCATAACATTCACATACGCATGCATCGCAAATTTAATATGACTTTTAAAACACACCTTTATGCATGCCTGCACGCCTGCACCATTTCTTTTTATACTTATATGACTTGACCATATGAAACTCTTACTTTTTCGTTTCGGAAAGGGGTTTTCATTTTTATAGGTTGTAAACCTTATTTAATCCCCTCTGGCACCCAAATTTTTTAGCTCGACTATTCGTAGAATATGAGAGATTGTGTACCCTGGCGTCGGCGTCGGCGTTGGCGTTGCAGCTTTTGGTTAAAGTTTTGCGTGAAAGTTATATGAACCTTATATCTCAATTACCATTTATGGTTTTGACTTAAAGTTTAAAAATATTTCGGGGGCATCAAAAACCCAAAAGGTAGATAACCTTGATGGAATATATCACAAATTAGGGCCCCTTTTTAACTTAAAAATTTTTGGTTAAGTTTTGATAAATAGAAAATTTGGGTTAAAGTTTTGCGGCAAGCACTATCAGTTTGTATCTCAATAACCATTCATGGTATTGACTTGAAAGTTTTTGAATAGTTTAGGGGCATCATACAACCAAGTAGATAACTTTTGATGGAATATATCACAAATTAGGCCCCTTTTTAACTTAAAAATTTTTGGGTTAAAGTTTTGCAGCAAGATACTCTCATGCTTATATCTCATTCAAGCATGCGATTGATTTGAAACATCTTTAATAGTTAAGGGGTATCATATTTCAGGTAGATAACCTTAAGGATTTGTTACAAATTTTCCCCCTTTTTTAACTTAGAAATTTTGGTTTAAAGTTTTGCATGAAAGGTATTTCATGCTAATATCTCAGTATCGGGGCCTTCTATTGATTTGAAACATCTTTAATACATTTGGGGGTATCTACTTTCATGGTAGATAACTTTTGAGGAATATAGTAAAAAGTTAGGGCCCCTTTTTTATTAGAAATTTTTGGTTAAAGTTTTGCAGCAAGTACTTTCATGCTTACTCGTACCCCGGTAGGGGATTGATTTGAGACATCTTTAATTGTTTAGGGGTATATACTTTCGGGTAGATAACTTTGATGGAATTGTTAAAAATTATTGCCCTTTTTAACTTAGAAATTTTGGTTAAATTTTTGCATGCAAGTTACTTTCATGTTTATATTCAGTATCCAGGCAGGGGAAATTGATTTGAAATATTTTTAATATGTTTAGGATATCTACTATCAAGGTAATAACTTTTTAGGGAAATATATTAAAGTTATGGCCCCTTTTTAACTTAAAAATTTTGGGTTTAAAATTTTTGCATTCAGCTACTATCCACCTTATATCTCAGAAATTGTTTGTGGAATTGACTAGAAAGTTAAGGTGTGTCTTAAAGGGCATCAAAAAAACGGGAGGATAACTTTTGGGATGATGCAAATTAGGCCCTTTTCAAACTTGGTTTTTGGTTTAAGTTTTGCATGCACAGGGATTGTGCTTTTCTCAGTAATAGGCATGGATCATAAATATTTTAAAAGGGGTACGGGTATCAAGGTAATCATTTTTACTATTCTATGAAGGGCAAGAATTTAAAAAGATTTTTTTGATTTTCCACAAGCATTTTTAATAGTCGAGCGTGCTGTCCTTAACAGCTCTTGTTTTTTTTTTTTTTTATTTTTTTTATTTATGTATTTATTTTCAATTTTATTCATAATGCTTATTTTTTTAATATGGGTTACCCTTACATCAGAACCTTGTATTTTGAATGGACAGGTTTTTTTAGGGTTTTTTTTTTCCATAAGGGTGCTGTAATGATAGTATGTCATTATCAAAAATAGTTTAACGTTTAAAGTTAATGATAATATTTCCAAGATTTTTTTCTTTTAAAACATTTGCCCTGTTAGTTTATCCCCCTTTAAAATTTTAAAAGGATTTCTTCCTGTAAACACACACATGCTTCCGTACACTCATGTTATCATGCATGCACAAAAACCCCACACTTTTTTAAACATTAAAAAAAGCCAATTTCAGTTTCCACTCTGGCACCAATTTTTTTTTTTATTTTTATTTTTTATATTTATATTTTTTTATTTTTGTATATCTAAAAATCTTCATGTAGGAAACCTTTCCCTGGTGCGGGAGGGCGGGGGTTCTACCGGGTACCTCTGTGTACTCGGGGGGCTTCCTCCACCTGTAATTAGCGGACGTCACATATGTTGAAATACATCGCGGACGGAAAACCCAATCAACAACAAACAATCATGCAACAATTCACATACGCATGCATTTAGCAAAATTTTAAAATTGTCATTTAAAACACCTTAAAGCATGCCGCACGCCGCACATTTCTTTTTAACTTTATAGATCTTGACCAATAGAAAAAATTTACATTTTCGTTTCGGTAAGTGGTTTTTATGTTTAAGGTTGTAACCTTATTAATATGGCACCTTTTGGATCCAATTTTTTAGCTCGACTATTGAGAATTGAAGGGTATTGTAGTCACCCTGGGGTCGGCGTTGGCGTTGGGTTTCAGCTTTTTGGGTTTAAAATTTTGCGTGCAAGTTTCATGAACCTTTTATCTCAAATTCCCCTTTTTGGTATTGACTTGAAAGTTTATAAAAAATGTTCAGGGGCATCAGACAACCCAAAGGGAGATACTCTTGATGGAATATATCACAAATTATGGCCCCTTTTTAACTTTGAAATTTTGGGTTAAAATTTTGCTGAATAAAAATTTGGTTAAAGTTTTGGGGCAAGTACTTTTTGTTTGTATCTCAATAACCATTCTGGTTTTGACTTGAAAGTTTTGAATATGTTTAGGGGGTCATACAACCAAGGAGATAACTCTTGATGGAATATATCACAAATTAGGGCCCCCTTTTTAACTTAGAAATTTTTTTTAAATTTTTGCATGAAATACCCATGCTTATATCTCAGTCTCAAGCATGCCATTGATTTGAAACATCTTTAATATGTTTGGGGTACATACTTTCATGGTAGATAACTCTTGAAGGATTTGTTACAAATTTTTCCCCCTTTTTAACTTGAAATTTTGGTTAAATTTTTGCTAAAGGTACTTTCAGCTAATATCTCATATCGAGGCATTCTATTGATTTGAAAATCTTTAATACTTTTGGGGGTTCATACTTTCATGGTAGAAACTTTTGATGGAATATGTACAAGTTAGGGCCCTTTTTTTTTAAACTTAGAAATTTTGGTTAAAGTTTTGCAGCAAGGTACTTTCATGCTAATATCCAGTACCCAGGTTTTTGGTTGATTTGAGACATTTTTAAATATGTTTGGGGGTATATACTTTCAGGGTAATAACTCTTGATGGAAATTTTACAAATTATTGCCCTTTTTAACTTGAAATTTTTGGTTAAAGTTTTGCATGCAAGTTACTTTCATGCTTATATTCAGTATCCAGGCATGGGATTGTTTTGAAATATCTTTAAATTTTAGGGTATCATATATCAAGGTAGATAACTTTTTAGGGAAATATTTTACAAGTTATGGCCCCCTTTTTAATTTAAAAATTTTTGGTTAAATTTTTGCATTAAAGCTACTATCCACCTTATTCTCAGAAATTGCTTGGGGAATTGACTAGAAATTTAAAGGGTGTGTCTTCAGGCATAGAAAACAGGAGGGTAAATTTTTGGGCGATGCAAATTTTATGGCCCTTTTTTAAATTGGATTTTTGGTTTAAGTTTTGCATGACAGTGTTATTGTGCTTATGTCTCGTAAATAGGGAGGGATCATAAAATTATTAAAGGGTATCAGGCTACAAGGGATATCATTTTTTACTTTACTATGAAGGGCAAAAAATTTTAAAAAGATTTATTTGATTTTCCAACAACATTTTGAATATCGAGCTGCTGTTTTGCAGCTCTTGTTTATTTTTTTAAATTTTTTTTTTTTATTTTTTATTTTATGTATATTATTTTCAATTTTATTCATAAAGATTTCCTTATATATGGCTTACCTTACATCGAACCTTGTATTCTGAATGGACAAGGTTTTTTAGGGTTTTTTTTACCAGTAAGGGTGCTGTAATGATAGTATGTCATTATCAAAACTATGTTTTAAACGTTGTAAAGATATAATAAAAATTGCTCAAGTTTTTTTCTCGTTGAAAACCTTTGCCCTAGTTTAGTTTTATCCCTTTAAATTTTCAATGGATTCTGTCCTGTGAAAAAACACACATGCTTCCGACACTCATGTTATCATGATGCACAAACACAAACCCCTTTAAACATTAAAAAATGCCAAAAATTTGTTTCCACTTGGCATCCAATTTTTTATTTTTATATTTTATTTTTTTTATTTTATTTTTATGTATTATTTTATACTCATACACAACTTTCTTCTGTGAGGAAGCCTTCCAGATGGCTTGTGGGAGGTCGGTGGTTTTACCCGGGGACCCCTGTGTACTCGGGGGCTTCCCCACCTGTAAAAATTTGCTGGACGCGCTATATATTTAAAACATCACAGGACGGTAAACCCCAATACAAAACAACAACCAAATTTTCATACACATTACTACGCATGCATTAGCAAATTTTAATGTGTACATTTAAACACACCTTTAGCACGCCTGCACCATTTCTTTTTTACTTTTATAGATCTTGACCATATAGAAACTCTTACTTTTTTCGTTTCGGTAAGTGGTTTCTTTTATATGGTTTTAAAACCCTTATTATATATGGCATCTGGTCCAATTTTTTTTTTTTTTATTTTATTTTTTATATTTTATATTTTTTGAAATTATTTTCAATTTTATTCATAATGCTTATTTCCTTATATATGGGTTACCCTTACTCAAAACCTGTATTTGAAGGTCAAGGTTTTTTTTTTTTGGGGTTTTTTTTTTCCCGTAAGGGTGCGTAATGAAAATGTCATTTTTAAACTGTTTTAATGTTGTAAAAATAAATGATAATATTGCTAAGATTATTTCTCGTTGAAAACCTCTTTCCCTAGTTTGTTTTATCCCTTTAATTTTACAATGGTTTCTGTCCTGTAAAACAACACAGCTTCCGCCACTCTGTTTCATGCTGCACAAACACACACACTTAAGCATTAAAAAATGCCAAATTTTAGTTCCCCGGGATCCAATTTTTATTTTTATATTTTATTTTTTATTTTTTTTATTTTTTGTATTATGTATCCATCACAATCATGCTTCATTGGGGGAAACCCTTCCCGCTGGCTTGCGGGAGGTCGGTGGTTCTACCCGGGGAACTCTGTGTACTCGGGGTCTTCCTCCACCTGTAATTAGCTGGACGTCGCTATATGATTGAAATACTATTGCAGCGACCGTAAACCCCAATACAACAACAACAACACAATCATGCATACACATTCACATACGCATGCATTAGCAAATTTCAATGTGTACATTTAAACACACCTTCATGCATGCCTGCACCATTTCTTTTTATACTTATATAGATCTTGACCATATAGAAACTCTTACATTTTCGTTTCGGTAAGTGGTTTCATGTTTATATGGTTGTAAACCTTATTATCTACCGGTCTACACCAATTTTTTAGTTTTCTTTTTATGTATCCAATTATCCCGCAAACTTAATCATAAGCCTAACTTCCTTATATATGGCTAATACCCCACATAGAATTGTAATTAAAGGACCAGTTTTTTTTGTTCTTTTACCAGTAAGTGGTTGCATGGTAACGAATAGTAAAAAGTCAAAAATGGTAAACCCCCGTAAAGAATAATGATAATATTGGTAGATGACTACGCAATGAAATTCTTGCACTTATTTTTTTTTTTTCATTTTAAAATGGGTTTGCTAGGAGTAACAAATGTGTACACTATGTTTAAAATGCATGCCCGAAAAACAACAACTTTAAACATTAAAAATGGCAATTTAGTTTGCACTCGTCCAAATTTTTTTTTTTTTTCGACTAAATTTTGTTGCTATGTAAAAAATAGTAAAACTCATGGCAAAAATCCCGCATAACTTCAGTGAGGAAACTTATGCTTGGTAGGACAGATGGTTGTAGGTACCTCTTTTTATGTTTTCCTCCACTAAATGTTTGAGTAAAATTTTAAATAGCAAAATGGGTTCGCTAACTAAAAAAATTGAAATACTATCACAAGCAATGGTAAACCCCAATACGACTAAAACAACAAATATGCAAAATTCACATACGCATTGATTACCATTTTCAATGTGCTAGGGATTTACATACAACACCTTCAATGCACCCTGCACCATTTTTTTTTATATTTTATATAGATTTTATATATATATACTTTTCATTTTCTTTGATAAGTGGTTTTCCTTTATATGGCTTACCCAACTATCAGAACCTTGTTTCTGAAACGGACAGGGTTTGTTTGGGTTCTTGTTCCGTAACGTGCCGTAATGTAGTTGTCTTTCCTGTTCAAATTGATCCCGTAAAAATTAATAAATAAGGAAGATATCCTTGAAAACACTTGTATTACTAGATGGCAATGTGTAGATTATGGACGTCATTTTATTTTTTTTCTTCTTACTAAAATTGTGGTTGCTATGGTAACGGAAATAGTGAAAATTGGGAAAAAAAGGGATCCCGCGATAACTAAGCAAGCTAACTTGATGAAACTTGGTATATGACTAGATGGCAATGTGTAGATTATGCACTTCATTTTATTTTTGTTCTTTGACTAAAATTGTGGTTGCTATGGTAACGGAAATAGTGAAAATATGGTAAAAATGGTTCCCCCCGATAACTAAGCAAGCTAACTTGATGAAACTTGGTATATGAACTAGATGGCAATGTGTAGATTATGCACGTCATTTTTTTTTGTTCTTCGACTAAAATTGTGGTTGCTATGGTAATGGAAATAGTGAAAATATGGGGAAAAAAGGGACCCCCGATAACTAAGCAAGCAAAATTTATGAAACTTGGTATATGACTAGATGGTAATGTGTAGATTATGCACATCATTTTATTTTTGTTCTTCGACTAAAATTGTGGTTGCTATGGTAACGGAAATAGTTAAAATATGGCAAAAAATGGGTTCCCGCGATAACTAAGCAAGCAAACTTTATGAAACTTGGTATATGACTAGATGGCAATGTGTAGATTATGCACTTCATTTTATTTTTGTTCTTCGACTAAAATTGTGGTTGCTATGGTAACGGAAATAGAAATAGTGAAAATATGGCAAAAATGGGATTGATTACCATATTGAGTCAAGGTGGACCCGGGTAGGGGACTTTATGTGTTGCATACAACACCAGTTACTTGTTATATATGGCACTCTGGCATCCAATTTTTTTATTTTTATTTTTTATATTTTATATTTTATGTATATTATTTTCAATTTTATTCATAATGCTTATTTCCTTATATATGGCTTACCCTTACATCAGAACCTTGTATTCTGAATGGACAAGGTTTTTTGGGTTTTTTTTTACCAGTAAGGGTGCTGTAATGATAGTATGTCATTATCAAACTATGTTTAATTGTTGTAAAGATAAAAATGATAATATTGCTCAAGATTATTTCTCGTTGAAAACATCTTGCCCTAGTTTAGTTTTATCCCTTTAATTTTACAATGGATTTCTGTCCTGTGAATACACACACATGCTTCTGTACACTCATGTTATCATGCATGCACAAACACACACACTTAAGCATTAAAAAATGCCAATTTCAGTTTGCACTCTGGCATCCAATTTTTATTTTATATTTTATTTTTTATATTTTAATTTTATGTATTATTGTATACTCATACACAATCATGCTTCATGTGAGGAAGCCTTCCAGCTGGCTTGCGGTAGGTCGGTGGTTCTACCCGGGTACCTCTGTGTACTCGGGGTCTTCCTCCACCTGTAATTAGCTGGACGTCACTATATGATTGAAATACTATCGCAGCGACCGTAAACCCCAATACAACAACAACAACAACACAATCATGCATACACATTCACATACGCATGCATCAGCAAATTTTAATGTGTACATTTAAACACACCTTCATGCACGCCTGCACCATTTCTTTTTATACTTATATAGATCTTGACCATATAGAAACTCTTACATTTCATTTCTGTAAATGGTTTCGTGTTTATATGGTTATAAATTAATTTCAGTTTGTTGTTCTTGACCATAATTATAGAAACTCTTACATTTCGTTCCAGTAAGTGGTTTCATGTTTATATGGTTGTAAACCTTATTATATATGGCTTACCCTTACATCAGAACCTTGTATTCTGAATGGACAAGGTTTTTTGGAGTTTATTTTTACCAGTAAGGGTGCTGTAATGATAGTATGTCATTGTCAAAACTATGTTTAATCATTGTAAAGATATAATAATAATATTGCTCAAGATCATTTCTCATTCAAAACATCTTGCCCTAGTTTAGTTTCTCTCTTTAATTTTACAGTAGATTTCTGTACAGTGAATACATGCATATGCTTCTGTACACTCATATGTACACACACACTTAAGCATGAATTAGCGAGGACATGTGCTCAGGATGAACTATTAGGATCGATGAATGTCCGTCGTCCATCTGTCCGTCATCCAGAATTAGTTTGATTGCACTCTAGAATCTTCATTTCTTAAGCTATCATCTTCAAACGTTATGACAATGTTTGTTACCTTTATATCTTGGCCAAGTTTGATTATGACTCAGTAACCTGTTTTGAATCAAGAATGTTTGATGTGTGGCATTTGACTTTGGCCTTGGATGACATTGACCATGACCAAGAAACCTACATAGGATATCTTATGCTACATCCTTCAAATTTTGTCCGCAGGTACTGTTTGGTTTGCAGAATTTAAATGATCATGCTGAATTTCTGCATGGCATTAATTTTTATGCTCCTGAGACATGTGATCAGGGGCATATTGTTTTTGCCCCGTCTATTGGTTGGATTTTCATCAACAATGACCATAACTTGAAATCTGTGTTAGCTGTTGACTTCATAAATGAATTGAATGCAAATAGAAATTATCTCCCTTATTTTTTTTAAAAATATTTTTGTTAGGAGCAAAACTCAAATAAAACAAAAAACAAGGTCTTAAAACATGATAGCAAGTAGGAACATTGCAGTTACCCAAGAACCATAACTGTCTGGTCCATTTCGCCCCTTCATTTAATTTTTTTCAATTTATTTTTTGTTCAGAACATAACACTTCAACTTTTCAAGTTATTGATTTAAAACTTGTGATATAAATAGTGAGTAGCAGAATTGTAACTTTTACAAAAGAGCTCATTCTGGTTCTTATTTTAATTTATCCCTTTATTTTTGTAATGTTTTTTTTTTTGTCTTGAGCATCATGGCATCAGTACTATTTTTTTAAACCCATGACTTTATTATTGTGAAAATTATCACTATTAATCATAAATTGGAAAATACTAAAATAATAAAGTTGGGTTGATAGTGATCATTTTTAGAACTGTAACTGCTTATTCACATTGTTAAGACATTTGCCTTATTTCTTTTTTTCAATGTCATTCACAGTGATAGTTTAAGCAGTGATAGTTGTAGATTTTTTTTACAACCTCAAAATGGCTTTTTTATTAGGAAATTTAGCATTACAAAAAAAATTGGGAAAGTATACAAAATAAAAATGATTTTTATTAATAAATCAATTCCTTATTATAGGTTGTATATGTCATAGAAAGTTTCAAATCATCATAAACATTAAAAGATAAACAAATTTCATAATTCCAGGATTTATTTCTTTTGAGATAAAAGGAACTATTTCATTGAGAGAATAGGAAGTTATTTTGGGAAAAAACATATTTTTGGCAAGGGAAACCACCTGTTAAAGGGGGCTAATTAGAATCCTCTTTCTTTCTTGTTTTCCAAAATTTTGCCATAGTCTGTGAAGTCTGGCATTGTTCTGAACTCTCCAGTGATGTCCTATATGGAGGTAAGTTGTGTACGACTGTACACCAATAAGGAAGTGTCTCATTTGTGTAGTAGATTTTTAATTTTTTGTGCACATTTTTTCCCCTTGAGTGTTTACCAGAAAGAGAAAAAATTGCTGAAAATGTGTGCCCTGCTCAAGAAAGCCTGACAATGCAGCACCCTAGGAGGAAATGCATGTATGCTTTCATAGGCATGCATGTATGATTCTTCATTATACCACTCATACAATTAATAAAAGATTACTTTTGTTAATTTTACTATATATTTTATTAACTGAATTAAAATAAATTTTAAGTCCTATTTCCAGTTTTGCTTTCACCCCTTGTAATATATGTGGTATAAATGAAGGAGGACTTTTAGTAATATTTTTGTATGTCCTCAAGCCAACTGTAGGATTTTTATTTTTTTAGCAGGCACAATTTTCCAATTTTGGTTGTGAATTGTACTTTGGACTGCTACCAGAGCTAGTTGCCAGACTGAATGTTTGAAACATTAAGAGCTTGTTAATGTAATAAATAAAACATGATAGATATTCAGATAGTGTGGATTTAATAATTACAGAAATAAATCATGGGGGTTAAATGATATTTGTTATTTTTAAAAATTGTTAAATTGAGACTCTATGACCTGTGCCATCATAATTAGGTTAATTCTTTTCTTAATTTAAAGCATTTTCTTTATTTTGTGATCTCCCGATTTTTTATTCATAATGCTTATTTTCCTTATCAGAAAGTCACAGGCATTAAATATAATCTAAAAAACACGAAGTTATGCCTGCCATTGTACCCTAACCCTAAAAAAAATACTCCTTGATAAGTGTTATTCCACATACACGCACATGCTTTTGTACACTCATATGCATGCACACCCTTACGCACGCATTTGCCCATGCATTAGCGAACTTTAATTTGTACATTTAAACACACCATGCACGCCTGCACTATTTCTTTGTATACTTATATTGTTCTTGACCATATAGAAACTCTTACATTTCATTTCAATAAGTGGTTTTGTGTTTATAAGGTTGTAATCCTTATTATATATGGCTTACCCTTTCATCAGAACCTTGTATTCTGACTGGACAAGGTTTTTTGGGTTTTTTTTTACTAGTAAGGGTGCTGTAATGATAGTATGTCATAAGCAAACTAGACATAAGCAAACTATTTTAATCGTTGCAAAGATATAATAATAATATTGCTCAAGATAATTTCTCATTCAAAACATCTTGCCCAACTTTAGTTTCTCTCTTTAATTTTACAATGGATTTCTGTCCAGTGAATACATTGTTTATTATATACTTGAAAACTTGACAAGTTTTTGACTTGAAACTTCATCTATAAATATAAGATAGCTAGGACTTGTGTAGTGACAAAAAAAACATAACTCTACCAAGTCAGGTTTTTTAGCTCACCTGAGCATAGCTCAGGGTGAGCTTTTGGGAGACTTGATTGTCCGTCGGCCGTCGTCCGTCGTCCGTCAACAATTTGATGTTTACACACTAGAGGCCACAATTTTGATCCAATCTTCCTCAAACTTGGTCAGAATGTTTGTCTTGATGATATCTTGAACCCTTTCGAAAATGGGTCAGGTTGGATCAAAAAGTAGGTCAGTAGGTCAAATCTTAGAAAAATTGTGTCGTCCGTCAACAATTTTGATGTTTACACACTAGAGGCCACAATTTTGATCCAATCTTCCTCAAACTTGGTCAGAATGTTTGTCTTGATGATATCTTGAACCCTTTCGAAAATGGGGCAGGTTGGATCAAAAAGTAGGTCAGTAGGTCAAATCTTAGAAAAATCTTGTTTACACACTAGAGGCCACAATTTTGATCCAATCTTCCTTAAACTTGGTCAGAATGTTTGTCTTGATGATATCTTGAACCCTTTCGAAAATGGGTCAGGTTGGATCAAAAGTAGGTCAGTAGGTCAAATCTTAGAAAAATCTTGTTTACACACTAGAGGCCACAATTTTGATCCAATCTTCCTCAAACTTGGTCAGAATGTTTGTCTTGATGATATCTTGAACCCTTTCGAAAATGGGTCAGGTTGGATCAAAAAGTAGGTCAGTAGGTCAAATCTTAGAAAAATCTTGTTTACACACTAGAGGCCACAATTTTGATCCAATCTTCCTCAAACTTGGTCAGAATGTTTGTCTTGATGATATCTTGAACCCTTTCGAATAATGGGTCAGGTTGGATCAAAAAGTAGGTCAGTAGGTCAAATCTTAGAAAAATCTTGTTTACACACTAGAGGCTACAATTTTAATCCAATCTTCCTCAAACTTGGTCAGAATGTTTGTCTTGATGATATCTTGAACCCTTTTGAAATGGGCAGGGCCGGACCGAAAAGTAGGTCAATAGGTCAAATCTTAGAAAAATCTTGTTTACACACTAAAGGACCAAGTTTTGATGCAATCTTACTCAAACTTGGTCAGATTGTTTGTCATGATGATATCTTTTGTGGATGGGGTCAGAAAATTCCTGAACATTGTTTCACCTCATCATCTTAATTCTAAAGCAATCTGTTTTGTACAGGCAATGAATGATACTTTTCTCAGGTGAGCGATCTAGGGCCATCTTGGCCCTCTTGTTTATTTTATTTTTCATCTTACCTGAGCACATGTGCTCAGGATGAGCTATTAGGATCGATGAATGTCCGTTGTCTGTCCGTCTGTCATCCACATTAGTTTGATTGCACTCTAGAATCTTCATTTCTTAAGCAAGCATCTTCAAACTTTATGACAATGTTTGTTACCATAATATCTTGGCCAGGTTCGATTATGGCTGATATCGGCCTATTAAGTCAGGAGGTATGCCCCTTTTAATATTAAGAAAATGCCAGATTTCACTTTGCACTCTTGCACCTACATTTCTTAAGCAATCATCTTCTTTTTCATTTGACTTCAGCCGTGTCTCCATCTGATGCAGTGACGACAGCAACCTGTGGCCTGGTGATTTCCTGCCTCTGTTTGTGAAGGTTTTTTCCAGTTTTTAGGCTGTGATAGACAGGTATGTTTTTATCTCTTTTAAGCATTACAGTCAAACCTGGTTGTCCTTTCATTTTCCCATTGTCCATTAATTTTCTCATTGTCCACATTTTGTTTGTTGTCCTTTAGTTTTCTCATTGTCCATATCTTCCGCCCTTTCATTTTCCCATTGTCCACATTTATTTGTCCTGACATTTTCTTTTTCCACACACACATGTTGTTGTCCTTGCATTTTCTCATTGTCTAGATCTTCTCTTCCTTTCATTTACTCATTATACAGCTCTTATGATCCTTCCATTTCCTTTTCCAGATCTAATGATTCTTTTTCATTTTACTTCAGCCGTGTCTCCATCTGATGCAGTGATGACAGCAACCTGTGGCCTGGTGATTTCCTGCCTGTGTGTGTGAAGGTTTTTTCCAGGTGTTATCTCTTTTGTGGTCAGGAGAACAGGAGAAAGTGTCCATCTTAACAGAAGTGCCTGCTAAATAAAGGTTTCCATATGTAACAAAATACAGTAGTTTGGTAATATGAAAACTGTATTAGCAGCCACCTTTATTGAGTGGTCAACCAGCATTTACTGGTCAGCTTTGACTATACACAAGACCACTTTAAAAAGTTTCATAAATGTATGAAAGGCATTTCAGCATTGTTTTTTCCCTATGGACTGATTTTTCTAATCTTTTACAGTAATTTAGAGTAATTTAGACTATAAGAAAAAGATGTCTGAATTACAGATAGGGGATCACCATGCTCATTTTAGACCTTTTTTAGCTTATGGTAAAACATTGGGAGCAGGGGGTTGTGGGTTCTACCACTGGCTATGTCATACCAAAGTTTATAAAAATGATGCTGGTATAGTCCCATGCTTGGCACTCAGCATACAGCGGTAGTTCCAGGACCGGTTGGCTTGGTGTAGGAAATGTTTTTGGGGGTGGTTTTTGCCAGTGTGACAGCACTGCCTCAAGTGGACATTTTGACCTAAGGTCTGAAATTTTTTTTTCGGGGGGGGTTTGAACCCCCAACTTTGGGCCCCCGTTTTTAATTAAATTTTTATTATTTATTAATAAATTTTTTTTTTTTTTCATCCATTTTCTCATGATATTTGTTTGTTCTTTCATTGTCCATGTCCAAATTTTTTGTTTCCTTTTAATTTTTTTGGGGCCTACTTGGCCCTTGATTTTTCATTGTCCCCATTGTCAAGATTTTTATTTTCTAGTTTTTCTTGTCCTTTTATTTTCTCTTTTCCCTACTTTTTCCTTTTTATTTTCCATTTTCAAAATTTTTTTTTTTAAATAAATCCCTTGAATTAAAAAATTTTTTTAATTTTTTTCTATTTTCCATTAAACTCTTTGCCTTCCATTTTTTTATAAAACTAATGTTCTTTTTATTTTACTTCAGCGGTCTCCATCATGCAGTAGACAGCAACCTGTGGCCGGGGATTTCCCGCCCTGTTTGGGAAAGGTTTTTTAGTTTTTAGGCGGGAAATAGCATGTTGGGTTTTTATCTCTTTTAAGCATTCTTACTTTCAAGTACATTTTCCCAAATGGTTTGTCTGAAGTGGCAGAGAACAAAAAAGTGTCCTTTAATTGAATGGGTGTTAAAAAAAAAGGGGGGTTTCCAACAATGGTAAAAAAAAATACAGTAAAGTTTTTGTAAAAAATGAAATCTGTATTAGAGCACCTTATATGGTCAACCAGATTTACTGGGCAGCTTTGACTTACACAAAAACTTTAAAAGTTTCATAAAGTATGAAAACATTTCAGCATTTTTTTTTCCCCTTTTGGGGTTTTTCTAAACTTTTACGAATTTAGAGTAATTTAGACTAAAAAAAAGATGTCTGATTACAGATGGGGATCACCCTGCTATTTTAGACCTTTTTTTTATGGTAAAAACATTGGGGGGCAGGGGGTTGTGGGTTTACATGGCTTGTAACCAAGTTTAAAAATGTGGGGTATAGTCCCATGCTTGGAATCAGC
>CM037785.1:49884412-49934412 GCA_021229015.1 Solen grandis | reverse complement strand
AGGAACTCCCAACTCATTTCAGCGAAGGGAAATTATTGAGCTGAGGGGAGTTTATAGTTTCATTTGGGTACAGCTATTGTTTGGGCATTATCTTTTAAAAGATGGTATCTGTTTTCTCTTTTAATAAGTGAGGCTGTATTAACTTAGATAATTGGTAAACATTCATTAACTTGTTTGTTTGAACACAATTGGATTTAACTCAGTTTAGCCTATAAATTAACATATTGAATAAAAGTATGAAGAACTTGTTTCATATTAAAAGTAAATGCTCAGAGTAAGGTTGACTTTGAATGATTAAATTAATTACATGGTTAGTTATTTAATTTTTGAAGAGCATAAGTTCTATAACACTAGCAGTTTTTTGTGACCAATGGAGTACTGACCAAAACTTAAACATTTAGTTAAAATAATTAAATACATAAAATAATTCAAATATATAAAATCATATATTTTTTTTATCATATCAAGAGTCATCTTTGATAATTTAATTTTTTAAAAGCGTAGTGTATGTATAACTTAGCTTTGGGTAGCTGTTATTTTTGATTCAGTATTTATTATATAGGAAGTTTATCATTGAAAATTGATACTACGAAATAAAGGCTTGTTGGCAGGACGTTTGTATTTTTATTGAGCTGTTTAAATGTTTGATGACATCCGATGTTTAAGTCCTGATGGGTATTATCTGTCCAATGAGTAGCTCATAAATTTATTATGTATTTTCAAACCGGGTGACATTTGCGGCCATTGTCATTGAATATGCTAGTACCCTGAAGAAGAGCCGTTATCAGAGAATAAGAGGAGTTTCTCTTAAGGAAGAGTAAACAAAACTATCGGGACACGCTGAGTTAATTTTTTATGGGAATATTAAAGCTGGCCAACTCTTCATGGATTTTTTATGGAGGTGAAAATGTTGAATAGGCTGAAGTAAATAATAAGCTTTATTGGGTGAATCATTTAATCCAGGATGTGATGTTAAGTAGGGATTTATGGATAGCATTGGGGTTCAAGATAAAAGCTCTCACATAAAACAAGCAAACATCCAATCAAATCATAATCCATCAAATCAGCTAAACTGATACAAACATGGTCTACCAATACTGAAAATTAAGATATTTTTTTATTAATAATAATAATATTCTAGCAAACAAAATCTGGTTATTAAAAACTTCACAGTGTAAATAGTTGTGTATGAAACCATCCACGAAATTGGTGAAAATTATATCCTGCTGAATATTGATGATTTTACGGTAGATTTAATGATGTGTGACTTGAAAAACCTGACTGACCTATTTTCTTGTTTGTACCTAATTGGGAAAAAAACCTGGTATTGTGAATTCAAAATTCCATCTTTTGTGCCCTTACATCTGTTAAAGATCCTTTAAAAACAGAGCCCCAGTCTATACAGCTCCTCATGACAGAAGGAAGAATTCAAAGGCCGGGGGGGGGTTTTTGTCTCAAGAGACATTATCATGTGTTTTATGACAACGTGTTTGAGAAGGGATCGAAAGTAATTCAACAGATGTGTAATTATCAGTTAAAGTACTAGAGCAAGACAATTGCATGCAATTTATGATGGACTCAAGTATCGCCCATCTTTCCCTAGTATTTGTATTCCGCCAGGCTTCCCTAGCTATAAAGATAAGAAGATCTGTGTTCACAGTTGTTAAAAACCCATCATATTCAGATACTGTTAGAAATTAGACCAGTTCTTCAAATTTTTATGGCTCATTTTTTTTTCTCTCTCTTTCATTCTGGGTACGCCTTTGATTCTTGACATAGACTCTCAAGATAAAAAAGAAATTAATTTACAGCCCTCCATGAATCTAAAATAAGTCACAAAAATCAGTTTTGTTTTTGAAATGTACATGGGTTATGGACAATTTCCTGTTTATGTACACTGAAAGTGTGTGCTGTTTTTTTTTCCCAGACAACTCTTGTGACAAAAATAGTCTCTATAGAAACAGCTTTTTTTTCCCCCAATATGAATACACATGATATGGTACTGATGATTCTCAATTTTTATATTAGGATGTCCTTTAGGTATTCTCATCAAATCAAATTTTACCCAAAATGCTTCTATTTTCATTCGATAAGCCAATCGTCAAGGGCTCAACACCCAACTGCATGGTACTATTCTTTTTTTGAAGAAATAGGCATGTTGTTCCCAATGTTTTTTCACAGTGGTGATTTTTTTTTTGCTCAGAAGGGGAGACAATCCCATGTGGAGAGTGTGGGGAAGTCTTCAAGAACGCCATCTCACTGCAGCGCCACCAGGCCTACTCCTGCAACAACTCTCGCTCATACTCAGAAGGTCCGCAATCCATGCAACCTTGTGACGAGGACATGAAATTGTGAGTATTTGATTTGTTTTTCTTTTAACAGTACTTAATTACATGTACTGTTCAGATATATTCATTTTGCAGTTTCAATATCTATATCAATTCAATATGCAAAATAATAAGTTTGAGTAAATTTCAAAAAATAAAGAATAGAGTGTAGAAAAATATAAAATAGAGGGTACCCTTTGGAAAAATGTGCCATTATTCCTCTTCAAGTAAAAGAGAGTTGCCATTTTTATTTTTCAAGATTTGTTGTGACTATTATTCCTTCAGAATTGTTTTCTTTTAATGTTTGGTGTTTTTGATAGATTTTGGAAATCCACAGAAAGTTGCTTCTTATTGCATTATTTATTTTAAGTCATCTACACATTGTTCACTTTGCGACCACAATTTGACATTCTCCTTGTAACCAGATACAATGGTACAGAAATAAAGCCATCATTTCATGACAATTTAAATGTTTAGTTGAACTGCAGGCTTGCATTCACCTGCTGTGTTGATATGTAAATATCCCTCTGACCCCTTGATGTGAAAAGCATTATGGGTACAATTTAGTTTATCACTAGTGGGCATGTGCAGACTCCACCTTTTTATCCTCTGAATCACGCATATCAGCTGGTTTACGCTAAAAGAGCATATTGTTTATCGAACATAAACCGTTATACATTACCATGTTAAGGTATTCTCGATGCCCTGGAATATAGTTATTTTATTACCTTAATCACCACCCAAATTTCTTTTGACAACTCCTGCGGTGAATATGTATCGATATACATTTTTTTCCGCAACAATACACAGAGGTTGGTAATTTGCATCGCACATAGATCAGGGTTTTCCGGATGCTTGACGTGAAATATTTTTTGATCAGCAAGGTGTCTCTGCATTGAGCAGAACTATGAACAATGGCAGCTCTTGACAAGAAAATCTGGTGAAATTAATTGACCAGTGTACCGCATTGACCAGAACATGAAATTGGATCTCAAAATTGATACTTTATTATCCAAAATATTTGAATTATAATACAGGACCCTCTATTGACAGTTCTTGATACCTGTGAATTGATATGTAAACAGGGGAACAATAAATTGAAAATTGAAATTTATGAGCTGATATAATTTGAACAATGAACGTCTTACAGTGAAATTGGAGTTCATTCAGTTAAGTGCCATCAAGTGTTTTGTGCTTGCTGGGCCATTATAACTCTGGTTCATTCCAATAAAATATGATTTAATTGATAACTAATTAAATTCTTATCTTCATTGCAAGGTGTAGAAGTTATCATTTAGGATTTGTTATTGACAGATTTAAAAAAGGTTACATTGTTCTGTAAATTAATGGCAATATGAATATATAGATATTGATAAGAAAAATTTTTGAAACTGTTTTGATAGCTAAATCTACAGAATTAGAACCAAACAATTAAAAAAAAATGATTAAAGACATTTATCATGATTCTTTTTGACATTCATCTTGTGTTAATTGCTTGTTGCTCATGATTATTTTTATTTATTCCATACTTACATGTATTATGAAATTTTGACTGGTTTATATATTTAATTGAAATGTATATTAACTTTTTTCAGATCTATGGAAGAAAACCAGTCAGAAATGGACCAATCCCATGATCACTGTGATGATGCTGACTTTAAATGTGACGAGTGTCCGAGAAGTTTTGCGCTAAAATCCAATTTAGCCAGACACCAAATAGTGCACGAGTCTGGACGGCGATTCTCCTGCGAACACTGTGATCGCCATTTCACTGACCCGTCCAACTTACAGCGTCACATCCGGTCCCAGCATCATGGTGCACGTTGTCACACGTGCAGCGAATGCGGGAAGACATTTGCGACATCATCGGGACTGAAACAGCACCAACACATTCATTCCAGTGTTAAGCCCTTCCAGTGTGAGGTAAGAACCCCAAGTGATATTTTTATTTTAGGGAAAATCACTCATTTCAACAGAAGAAAATCACATACTTATATAGCTGAACTTATCGAATCCTGGGTGGATTTGAGGGGTCGTATGTGGTGTATCTCCCCTAAAATCCACCAAGATGTGTTTTGTTATATGTTTATCAACATAAATAACTTACCCCTTTACCAAAAATCCTTTATCTATACCTGCTATTGATCCATTTTCTTTATCATGCAAGCAAGAGAGGGCATTGTTAATCTACTTCTTTTTAGGGTAATTAATTGTACAATATTTTACTTAAGTGGAGAAAACGATTTTTAAATATGGTTTTTAATGACCACTTAACTAGATTTATGATAGTTTGTCCTAAAATGTCAGTTAAATTGCCATAACATGCATTAATCAAGATTATAAATATTTTGTTTCATCTTTCTTTTCATAGGTCTGCTTAAAGGCATACACTCAGTTCTCCAATCTCTGCCGCCACAAACGCATGCATGCTGACTGCCGCCAACAAATCAAGTGCAATGACTGTGGGCAAGCCTTTTCCACCATAACATCTCTCAGTAAACACAAGAGATTCTGCGAAGGAGCCCTTAGGAATGGCATCCGTCTTGGAGCATTTGGTGCTGAATCCAAGCTATCCCCAGGATCAGGAATGGTTGGGGCTAACCACACATCGCCATTTTCCCCAGCTATGATGATGAGCCTATATGGGGGTCGACCTCCATACCCATTCTACCCTCCAACCCTGAGTAGCTTGCCAATGTTCCCAACTGGTCATCCTTTGGCAGCCTTGACCTCTCTCTCCCCGACAAGTCTCCGGTCTTCTGGGATGCCAATGACGCCAGAGAAATCTGATCTCAGCCCGGCTGGCAAATATGAGAAGCGAGCACCAGATGGCAGTGAGGGGGGCTCCGATGCAATGTCTGGCAGTGACCTAGATAATATACCATCCGACTCAGAGAGTGAGAAGAGCATCAGCACATCCTGCAAAGAACCCCAGGTTCCAATCACCATTTCAAAACCAGTTCCTTGTTATCCACAAATGTCACCATCTACAACCTACCAGTATTCACCAAGAACACCATCTGCCAAACCCAGCTCCCCTCCTGCTGCGGTTACCACGGAGATCAAGGAAGAATCTGCAGACGCTCCATTTGATCTTTCAAAGACTTGCAAAGAAGAGCAAGTTACTCCACAATCCAGTCCTAAAGTCAAAGAGGAGAGCAAAACAAGCTCTGGAGAACAGCCTCTCGACTTGAGTCGCAGTGCAAAAGAGGTTACACCACCAGAGGCTCCAAGGAAGACCCATATTTTTGGGGAGGTGAAAACTCCTGTTTCCTCGGAGACCCGTTTGCATTATGCCTACCCACAATTCTCAAGCCAAATGATGATGGAGCAAGCTCTAAGAATGGCTGAAAGCAAAGAAAAGTCGCCAGAATCCAGCAGTTTCCTGAGGTATCCACGATTTCCTTTCTCCGGACCGTCCCAGTATCCAATGGGAATGAATCCTTTTGGATTTGTTAGTCGTGAGTCAACCAAAACTGTCTCATCATTGCCAGCACTTTCACCACAGACCAAGCAGTTCACAGACTTTCCTGCATCCCAAATTGGCCAGTTCTCATCTCCAAACAAACTGAAAGACAGATACAGCTGTAAGTTCTGTGGGAAGATTTTCCCAAGAAGCGCCAATCTTACTCGGCATTTGAGGACCCACACCGGGGAGCAACCATACAAGTGCAAATACTGCGAGAGATCCTTCTCTATATCATCCAACCTTCAGCGTCATGTTCGCAACATTCACAACAAGGAAAAACCATTCCGCTGCCCTCTTTGTGATCGTTGCTTTGGCCAGCAGACCAATCTTGACCGCCACCTGAAAAAGCATGAAACCGATGGTCTCAATATCGTTGATTCACCAGAACATGTTGATGAGCGTGAAAATGAATTGGAGGACAAAGATGAGTCCTACTTTTCTGAGATCAGAAACTTTATTGGCAAGGCTACAAATTTGAATGCTAGTGGGTCGGACATAAACCAGAATTCCCTGTCAATTGCTGACATGAAGAGAAAAATTGACCATTTGCAACAGGAAAATGAAGACCAAGATGATGTTGATGAGGAGATAGATCCAGTTTCTGATGACTTAGATGATAAGTCAGACACTAAAGCTGATGACGAAGTAGATGACTTGACAAGTGCTGAACCTGTGGTCAAGAAAGTGCGTGTTGAAGATCAGTTGATGGTTTCCAGTTACCATAACAACGATGATCCTCTTCCACTTTGCAAAAAACCAGGATTTGAGTTGAAGAGAGGTTTTAGCCCTGTGATGTGTTCTTAATCTAGTGCAAGAAATTTTCCATGTTCTATATGCATTTAGTCTCATATATTGTTTATATTGTTGAAGAAATAAGAAGCCAAAATGTATAAATAATAGGGCATTATGTATATGTTGAGGAAATGCTTGGATTATTTGTTGCTATCATCTTCAGAAGTTTAAAACCTATGTATGATTCCCAAAAGACCATGTTAAAAACATGAATATTGGAAGAATCTGATAATTTTCATAGAAAAAAAATTGATGCATAGCTTTTGATTAAGATATTAGGCTAGGATTCTTGTTGTTTGAATTTGAGCATCGTTAAATTATATTTATGACAAATGATTATCTAAAGAATCTCGCATATTTTAATGATTTATTTTGAATTTGATGTCTCACAGATACTTGACAGTTGGAAAGAAAATCTCATTAAATGTATAGGACTGTATCATGTAGATTTTCAGTATTGTACTTAGCTACTTAATTTATATTGGACTTGTATGTCTCATTTTGTAAACATTTCAATGTTTTTTTCTGATGTGTTTCACAATTTATTTTTATACATAATTGCCAATCATAGGTTTTGTGTATAACTTCATTTTGCTGAAAGACATTTTGTGTGTGCATTGTGCTGAAGCATAGCTGCTGAAAATATTCAAAAGCAGTATTCACCCATACACTTAGTCAAGATACCACTTGAAGGAAATGAATGCGAAAAGGTCACTGTGCTTGTGGATGTTGGTGATATTCTGGAGAAGGGGGAAAAAAGTCCCAATTATTATCTGTGAAACAGATATTCTAGGATAATTATGGATGAAATTGTCTCATTAATACACCCAATCAGTTGTTTCTAGCCTAAAAACCAGAAATTGCATCTCATTATATCAGGACTAATTGCATAAAAACGTTATAATATTACTAGTATATTCATCACTGTTGCCAAATCACATGGGAATTACTTATTACAGAAGGGATAGTCACTATGGAGACATGGGGGGAAAAGCATCTCTACTATCTTTTTTTTATCTTTTTTTTTTTGTAACATTGTATTATGCTAGCAACAGTTATGACTAATTGATATCATTGGCTATCATTTGTATGTGTAACATGTCGAGAACATGATGAAAATTTAAGCCATGTGTTTATAACATTTATAAATGAATATTTGAAGAATTAAGCAGTGTGAAATGACAGAGTTATCCTTCTTAAGATATCCCCCTCCCACCTGCAATAATGACTTTAAAGATGTTCTTTTAAAATATGCAACTTTGAAATGTATGATTTGGATATTTTATATATATGAAAATTTTGAGCTGATGAGATTTATATGTAACTTTATATAATGATCAGTAAAATTGTTATATAAAAAGAAACTGAAATATTATTGGACCAAAGTGTATGTTTAACATGACTGTCATACTGGACAATCATTACCGGTAAAGATTATGTTTTAGCTGATACCAAATAAGCTTATAGTGTTCATATAACTAAAGTTTTCATTGAGGAGAGATTGGGACCAGACCTTTTTTTTTCGGGGTCAGTACTTTGTTTTGAATTCCAGTGTAAATATTAGGTGAAACAATCCTGTATATAGTTATTTATATATGTATATAAGAGAGTTGTTAGTTGCTGTATATACATATATCTATATATATTGAAGTGATATTTGTAAAAAAATTGTTGATTTATATAAGAGTGGTGATGTCAAACAAGTGTGACAAATATACCATTAATAAGAGTATTTGTTAACAAATCGGACCAAAGATATTTCCAGTATATGTTTGAAATATCAGATATTTGAGGATGTACATAATAGTCAAACTATGCTTATGTATACTTTTTTGATTTTTTGTGTGTGAATTTGATAGGAAGTAGAGTTCATAGGCAAAATTTGGTAGTATCCATTTGGATTGCAAGAAGTGTTGATTTTTTTTATTTAGATTGATTTGATAGCAATGTGGTGCTTTTGATTTGCATTATTAATTTAAATTTTTTCTCCAATGACAAATCTGCATTGTCAGATATATTTGGCATTATTTGTTATTTTAATTTCCTTTTTCTTGCCATGTCTCAGTTTATACCTCATTTTGTCTTTAAATACAACTAAGTCCTTTTTACTTTTTTGTTTAGGCTTAACTATATTTTGATTGGTTAGGTTTTCATTAAGAACTTACTTTCCTAAAGAAAGAGTGTTTAGAACAAATCAAACTGGTTGAACAAACACATGGTTAATTATAATTGACCCAATTTTTTTTTGGAATGTAAATTTATTATAATCTTTGAAAAGGAATGATTTTCATGGATTTATTTGCAATATTTGACTTCCATTTCTTTTCTTGATTTTCATATGATTTAAAATGTCAAATATACTTGTTTTATATAATGAACAATAATGTCATTGTGATGAAAATAAAATGTGCTTTTTCCTTGAATAACTTGTTTATGAGTTCGAATTCATTCTAAATGAATGAGACTTTCTACCCCCACCCCTCTACCCCCCCCCCCCCCCAAAGTACCATTTAAGTAAAAGTGAACTTCATTGTTTAAAGATTTGTATTACCAGTATACAACAACAATAATAATAGTAATTATAATGATTATCATCATTATCAATTATTATCAAACATTTATGATGATGATTATGATTTTCATTATTACATACTATTATTTTGTTATATAATAATGATGCTGGTGATATACACAATGGTACATTTAACATTTAACAGATCACACATCAGTTTCTATGCCTTCTCTCTCTTTCTCTTTGTGAATGCAGTAAGGTTATCAAAAAAAAAAATAACAATAGATATTGAGAACATGTTAAACAAGAATATCATTGAAGATGATGAATACCCTCAGATACGGCTTTGTTACTGTTACCACGTCAGACAATCTGTAGAAAATAACAAAGGGCCATAACCCATTCAAAATAAGCAAATTCATGAGGCGCCAACAACATTCGCAACTAGGTTTGGTATTTATCAGTCTTGTAAAGTTTTATTAAAATCTGACCTAAGATAGTCGAGAAATTATAAGTGCGGACAAATTTCGTCTACAGACGGACCGACGGACGTGCCCATAAACTTCGTATCTGTAATAATGAATATTTCTTGTTGATGCTTAAGTTTCATATAATGAATGTGTTGTCAACTCTCTCTGTCCTTTCTTCATATTTAAGTCATTCCTTCCTTTCTTCATTCCATCCATCCATTGTTTCATTAATCATCTATCAATCATTGTTACACATTGTACCATGTGGTTTCCTGGGCCACGGATCTTAAGAGCGGCAGGTCATGATTCGATTCTCGGCCGCTACATATCGAAGTCGTAAAAAATGGCACTGGAGTCCCTTTGATTAATTGGTGCTTTGCATAAATACGTGGTCGTTCAAGGACAGCTTGGCATGTCTTACACAAAAGTATCCGGCATTACTGTTAATTTTGCTGAAAGAACCCTCTAAAGCATAACAGATATTATTCTACAAAAGATTGATATATTGTTGTTGGAATCACACACACACACACACACACACACACATATATATACATGTAAGAGATATCTCTAAATGATTTGAATATTGCCGGTGGGAAGTTTACAAACAACATATAAACATTGTAAATCTATTCTTTATGTATTTACATATACATGTAATTCTATTCTCTATATAATACACATATATACATAAAGATCTGTTTTTCTTCGCTCTTTGGAATGGGTTTGAAATCGGTTCTGTAGAACTGGTAGAAATTACAGAAAGTGGTCACAAATCATAACTTTTTGACGTGAAAATCTACAACCGGATTTCGTGCAATAAAATATGCCCATTGTCACCCAGCTGTCAATCAAACTGGCCATTGCACTAAGCTGTTAGGCACATACACACAATCAGTTATTGAAAGTCACTTGAGTGAATAATGAACGACATAAGATCAATTCTCAGTGTGACATTCACCTATCTATGAGGACACTGCTTTTGTAATTTATGGTAGCACGTTCGATCCGTGTCATGTGGAGTACGAAACAAACGGGGTACGATTCCTGATCCGCTAGTTAGTTTTGTAAGGGTTAATAACCCCGATGACCCGCAGACAAACTTCGGTAGTTGTTTTAATTAAATTAAGCAGTAATTATGAAATCAAAGAGAGAAAAAATATGATGACAGCGATAACATATTTAAAAAAAAGTGTCACCAGGATGAGTGGGTCAAATATTTGTATACACGGTGAAACACCGAAGTTGTTCAAGCTTGGAAAAATAGGTCCCGGATCTATTATATTATTAAACAATAGATGACAGAGAGGTGAGCTTTATGCATCTTGCTTGACTGTACTTACACTAATCCCTCTCGACAGAATCTGGGTTGGACCAGTACTTTTCGCATGGGAAGCCCATGGAAAAAATCCTTTCTCCAACGGAACGTTCTTCTATATTTTGTGTAAATTTGTCCGTATTTGATCGTTTACTTTGACGGTTAGACCATGGTCTCAAAGTAAAAAGTGGTATAGAGACCCTATAGGTGTGAAAGACCATGTATTTATGGATATATGTATATATATATCTGAATTCTTAATCAATGAAACACGAGGTACTGCAGTCCATATGCCATGAAAAGAATAAAATTGCGGAGGTTATTTTTTAATATGGTATTGTAAATGAATATGTACGGTTGACTAACCAGTTTTCGGGGTATAACAAGTTTTCGGGGTATTTTACCTTTATAACGTTTGCGCGAGAGAACGTGATATGACGAGTTGTTTTCGCTGTCCCATATGATCAAAATAAATGTCAGCCATGCTCTGATATTCAAATTAAGACATCATGTGACTTCTTGTGTAAATTCTGGACAATGTTTAAGATGCATGTCCATTTCATTAAAATCTTGAACTCGTATTTGATTAGCTGTTTTGTAGATCAATCTCATCTGAATTATTTTAATTGACATATTTTCAAACAAAAATCCATTTATATATTTTTATTTAAGTTAATACAACTTACAGGTTTAGTATTTTGCGCAGACAGCAAACTAAATGTTATCAATTACCCGGATAATAAGTCACATGATGGCTTAATTTGAATAAAAAAATGGTGGATATTTGTTATGAATTTTAAGGGGTTGGAAAATAGCTTGTGCGAGAAGCTTTTTTAAGGTGTGTAAAGTAAATGTTTTGTGATGACTATGTGTAAAAATGTTTCAATTATTAATATGTGTCATCAATGGTAACTGTCAGTAAGTTTAAAATGAAAAAAAATGATCGTCGAACAGGGTGGGTTTAAGGTCAGCAGTTTTCCCGCATGAAGTTGCAACTTTTTTCCGACCGTGGATGCCAATCAGAAAAAAATAATCAGATCAGCATCTCAGACGAAATAAAGGCTCTACAAATATCAAATCATAACAGCATTAATTCCCTGAAATGGAATTGTGATGCATATTTAACTAACAGAGTATGTTGAGCTTAATTTGAAAATACCCCGAAAACTTGTTAGTAACTTTTTATGTCATCACCGTTGACCTACATTGGAATGAACGCTGCTCTGTTTTGATCGAGATGAATTTAAGATCGCAAATGTGTACAGGGAGTGACAAAATTTATTGTTGCACCCCTTTATTCTAATTAAATGAAAATTTTAATTATATTTAATATGCAAATATGGATCGATCTCGTTAGTACCCCGAAAACTTGTTAGACCATCATATACTGTAAAATCAATATTTTTAATTTTATTCGTGGATATATGTTCTAGAAAACGTGAGGTCTATATAAGAGACAATTAAGTTTTCGTGGGGGTTAATTTTCGTGGATAAAACCCTCCACAAAATCGACGAAAATCAGTGTCCCATGAACATTAATGATTTCACAATATACATTATATTTATGAAAACAACAACAACAACCGGTACATCCCTTTTCCTTCTTTCCAATCACAAGCGTCAATGCTTTCCAAACAAGATGTTCTATGAATTATTTTTTTATTACAATTTTCTTTATATTTACATATACAAGCGCACGGATGGATAGAGGAAAAATGACACCAGCATGTCGCTAGAAACCAACAGGTGTCTGCCCAGTAACAAAAAGCAACAGCAGCAGCAGCAGCAGCAGCAGCAGCAAGAACAACGATAATAATGAATTCCGCTTCGGTAATGACGAAACCATATAGCTTTATGATCAGATGACTGGGCCTTATGCCAATTATATCTTAATACCATTGAACAATGTCCAGCTTTGCAGTTACATGACATGTGTCATTGAAATAATTCGGATCATTTACGAAGTCTACTGTTGCAAATTTTCTGTTGGACAATTATCTTTAGCAGATGGTATTTACAAGCTGTTTCCGTCTAATTATATGTACTGTTGTATAGTCATGATATTTCGTGGACAAAAATAAATCGTTGAATTTATATTCAAATAACGTAAACATAAGGTCGAGGACACGTTAATTCGTAGTTTGATAATGTTGGATTTCAATGGATGTGTGCTAATATTCGTAAATAACCAACAAAAATAAGTGCCTCACATCGAAAGTGAATTATGTCCCTTCCTCAATCTGCTTTCCAAAAAGCTAGTACACATGAAGTAGCACAAAACTTCTGACCGTCCCACAATAACAGTTTCTTTAGTAGCTCTGATTGTAATGATTATTACCTTCCAAAAGTAAATATAATAAATGGTGTGCACGAAGAAAATACTTAAAATAAGGACCATCTGTTTGTACATGCCATTCATGCATGCCGATATATTTAAGTGTGTTTGGCGTCAGGATAACATGACTAGGTATGGTATGACGTCACTTTTCTCAGAGAGGTCTCATTTGGACAAAAGTCACAAGATACTGAAATGATATCGATGGAAGTTAAAACCAAGCGAACAAACATTTACAAGAAACGTGTTGCAAATACATGAAATGCTATTTTTGATATGATTACAACTGTCTGGCAGTATTTTCTATTTCCTCAGTTCAGATGACACATTTTCCGCTAGTATTTCTGATTGCTGCATACCTTTTCATGAAATAATTTTTCCCGTTGTCTAAATGGTTGTATTTTGAACATATCAGGGGCGTTCCTTCCACTACAACGTTTCCGATGATGTTTTTCATCACCTGTAATGTCACCTGCTGCCCAAATAACACACTGGTCCTGGTGGTAAAATGGTAACCCGATAACCCATAATCGGGAAACCGTAGGTTCGAACCCATACGAATTTAACGGTTCATGTAGTTTCCTCCTTTGAAGCTCAGATTGAATATATTTCCAGAGAATTTGTTGTCAAGTGTCCAAGATAATGTGGTTTAGTATTGTGTCACATTAGATGCTTTTAATGTAAATGTATATTTCTTGACGTAAAATGTGCGTTTTCATGTCACGTTTACGCAGTTAACTTGCAACGTACGAATATGTGACCGAATACTGTGTAATATGAAGTGTCAATGGACATAGTTGAACAGGTTTGACGATCGGAAAAACCTTGTAATGACAAGTAACCGCCTCTACTGCAAGTATGTCAAACGCAGTCTGCGATACAGGCAAAAATTGCACCATCCTCACTGTTCATAGCACTATAATGTCACCAATAATAAACTGACTCAGGAAATGACCAATACATTTTGGCCCCGAGAACAATTGGCATTGGTGACTTTTAAAAATATGTCGCACTTTATGTCGTGTAATATTTATATATGTTATTCTGAACTTGATTTTGGGTGTTCATGCAAGTTCAAGTTTTTTATTTTACAAAAAAAAAAAAAAAAAAAAAAAAAAAAAAAATATATATATATATATATATATATATATACTAAGAGATGTAGTCATTTATGGGGTTTTCATCAATGTAAGACCCTTTCTGTGGGGCATGTAAAAATTACGGGGCGCTGACAGCGCCCCATAATTAAAACATACTTTCTCGCTATTCTTGACCCCTACTTTACTATATAAACATGAAAAAAATAACTTGGTCTGAAATCGATATCGAAATTGAGTTGTCTCCCTTACGTAGTACAGACAGATGAAAAGGGCGCGAGAATATGAATGGTAATTATCAAAGTCATCCGAATTTCCCGCCAACCCCACAATTTTTATACACCGCGTAATCATTTTATTTTTTTCTCTAAATTAGTATATACATTGCCTCACAATTATATATAAACAAAATATCCAAATGATTGCCTCATTGTGTATACCTTTCTCAAATTACTGTCATAACTTTTGTTTCTAGTAATGAATATGTTTTCGCCTACACTGTGCCATTTGTGCTTAAAAAGAAACACGTTATTCTATTAATACAAATTATTTCACCACGATACCATTTGTTAGGTCATTTTGTTGTGTAGGATAGATAGATAGATAGATAGATAGATAGATATCGTATATGGGTATGCATTACATAGTTCTACAATGTATATACTACGTAACAAATAAATAAGACACATCTTTACCGAAATTACCAAGAATATAAAAATGCATAAGAATATAAACACTATGACTTGCAATCCAGTACCAAGGATAACAAAAAAAAGAAGAAACTCTTATTTCTATTGTTGTCCTTTTTAAAGGAGGCTACTTTATGATTCTTCCTCTAAAAAAAGATCAAAACTTATAATCAGTTTAGATTGAGTCTCGTGCAAGTAGCGTTTGCTGTCACGTTTAAGAAGACACAGACCAGATCAATTTGTAAAGATATGCGTTGTTGAAAATGTAAGTTTAAACAGTAAATATTTTGATAAAAAATATCCATTTGAATTTTTCTGTCGATGTTAAATTGTCTGTGTTAAATTTATATGTAAAGGAAACTCATATATGCGCCAAATGGAAGTTGTTTCTGCAAAGGCACATATTACAGTAAGCAGGTAGAGTTCAAATGAAATGAATGCTCATATATACAGAAAGATATCTACACAACACCATGATCTAAAACTTAAAGTATTAAACCAGACTTTTTTGTTGATTGATAATTTTTATTGCGTATAATACGTTTTATGTCGCACAATTTGACAATCGAGAATGGAACCGCATGAGATAATACTTTCAAATTGAAAACTGCATACTTAACTGTTATATTTATACGCGATTAATATTTGTAGACGACTTTACCCGAGTGCCTCTGTGCATTCGGGGTTTCCTCCACCTGTAATTAGCTGGACGTCGCTATATGACTGAAATACTGTCGCTGCGACGGTAAATCCAAAACACACACACACACACACACACACAATTTCCATTGCGTTAATGGACAAAGAGGAGGAGCCAATTTTCACGAGTTGAAAACAATCGGAACTCCAGCTTGTTCGTCCGGAAAACCACAATTGAAGTCGAGAAAGCACGAACGAGAATATGTCCCAAACTGAGAGGTATTTTTTTTCACCCAAAAAACTGATTTAAGCTAAAACTACATACCCTATAAATGTTGCACGCTGTGCATTAACCACTGTAGTATTAATGAATGTAATTGCTTCCAAAACTGGCAATATTTAATCTTACAATAAGTTGAAATGACTATGCATGTAAAGTCCTAATCCATATTTATGAACGGATTTCAAACGAGCAAACGATTTTTAGCTCGACTTTTCCAAGAATACGGAGAGTTATTGTACTCACCTGAGCGTCGGTCTTGGCGTCTTCGTCGGAGCCTTAATGATAAAGTTTTGCGTGCAAGTACTCTCAGAGTTTTATCTCATTAACCACTACATGGATTGAGCTTAAACTTCATACCTGCCTTCCCACTGATCCATCCTACTCATTTACTTAAATCCCATAACTACAGTTTCATATCATGAAAAATATTGTCCATGAAATTCTTAGAAATATTCAGGCTATCAGCATCATGTTAAAGTTTTGAATGAAAGTGCTATCAGGACTAGTTCTGCTATCAGGACTCAGTAACTTATCCATGAATTGGATTTATACTTCAAACCTACTTATATATGAAATTCCATAACTCTTAACTTATATAATGAACAATAGGAGTAAGGTTCCTTATTTATGGCTTTAATAATTTTTGTTATGAAGTCATGCACATATTATGAACTGAATTATTTTTTCCCTTACATACATAAGAGTTGAAGGTGAAAATCTGCAAAACATTATTCAAAAATATATAAATATAGAAATCAATTTCTTTGTTATCACAAATGTTGTATACGATATAGACCAACACACGCGTATCATCGGTGACAAATTAATGAACTATATTAAGATATTTTAGACATAAAGATAAGATTATTATGTCCATGTATAAGACAGAAAAATTCATATAATTTTGTGAGGTATATACAGGTTCCTTCTCATCTGTAGATACTAAATTGTACTTTTAGTACAGACGTAAAGGTTTTTTTTTAATTGAACATGTACATAACACCCCTAATTAAAAGTTAATGAATAAGAATCAATTTTCCTTTTTGATGGTTGCATTTTATGGGGCATATAAAGTAAATTAAATTCTGGGGTACATATATAATGTTTTTGTCATACAATCATGCACACAGTATAAATTGATTTTATTTTTTTCTAACAAACATAATGGGTGGGGGTCCCCAAATAAACTTATTATAAAATATAAAATAATAGAAATCAATTTGCATGTTGATGGTTGCTCTTTGTGGGGCATATAAAGAAAATTAATTTGTGGGGTATATATGGAATATTTTTGATATACAATTATGTACACAATAAAAATTGCTTTTATTTTTTTCATACAAACATAAGAATTGAAGATGGAAGTCCCTAAATACACTATTGAAAATATAAATATTACAAATCACTATCCATGTTGATGGTTGTTTTTGTGGGGTATATATGAAACATTTTGTCATACAAACATGAACACAGGATAAATTGGTTTCATTTTTTCTTACAAATATAAGTATTGAAGGTTGATGTCCACAAACTTATTATAAAATATAAAATAATAGAAATCAATTTAATAAAGAAATCAATGGTTGCTTTTTGTTGGATATATAAAGAGGAATCATTATGGGGTAGATTAAGGTTTTTATTTGTTTTCAAAATGTATATATCTTTTTAAATCGACTTCGATGCAGCACCTGTCTCGTGCTACAAGATCCCCGTCACAATGGGTCCTCTGTTGTGTTCAAAAACAAAATTATATACATACATAAAATTTCTAATCCCCCCAAAAATGATAAGGGCTGTTTTAACTAAAAAGCATCTTTATATACATTCAACCAAATCCATAAATATATCAGAATATTTTTGTACTTGATTCAGTCAATCCATATATTTAAATGAAAATAATATGAGAACAAGCTTTACGAACTAAGATACAAAACTCTGCATTGATAGTGTAAAGGCACCGCTGGTATTAAAAATTGACATGCTAAATATTCGTTGTTTTATTTAAATAATTTTCCGTCGTGAATGGTAGAGTACTAACAGAACTTGGTACTTAATAATTACATGAACTATATGATAAACAGTAATTGTTTAAGCATACATCAATCAAGATTGATTAAACGAAAATATGTGAGTTTATAAATAGCCTATCGATGATATAAGTCAATATAATTTAGAAAGGTGCTAGAAAAAGAATCATGCACATTTCCAGTAATTAATGGCCTAAAATGTATTGTATCACATATGATATATACGATTATTAACAACACTTATATGTATCGCAATAAGAAATATATGAATAATATGAATGAATTAATTCAGAGTATTTAAAACATATTGATTAGATGTATAAGATCCATGTATGAAACGTACACATACATGTAATGCGTATTATTTTGTTGGTTATATAAGAGATATTTCTCATGCACAAATAACGTTTTGTTTTTTATTATTAAGTAATTAAATATATATTAATTTTGACATTTAAACAACACCCAGATATAAAACTTGATGAGTAGGAGTCAGGTTCCCTTTTTATGGTTGCACCTTGTGCAATCTATTTAAAATCAGATCATAATTTCGCTCCTCTACTAAATGCGATTGAGGATCTGATGAGATTGCATTTGGGATCGAGTCAGATTAGCCTTTTCATTTGCCATTGAAAATGTCGGCTTTGGTATAACGTTATGAATATTCGTCGATCTCCGATAATTCGAATACAAAACGTAAAAGTGATGTAAAACGCCAAACGCTATTTCTATAGTCTTCGCATTTTCCAAGTTTCTTGTGTGCATGACAAACACTGTAACCATACAAACCACGAACAATAAGTAAACAAGACGTATTCAGTTCTTAACAAGTATTTGAATTTTGAAACGAGCGATTTCTTTTGCCAAAAAAAACAACAACGTACAACTGTTAATGCATATGAATATCTTCAAGGGTCAATCTGAAACGACCTCAAAAATTATATTATCAGATCCTCAATCGTGTAATAGTAGGATCTTATTTCAATGAGATTGCACTTTTTAGTGATTAAAAAGTTAATTAACTTGTGGGGCATATAAGGAATAATCATGTCAAGAAGTCAAGAACACATTATAAATTGGTTTTATTGTTCTTAATAGTAACATTAATAAAAGATTTAAGGGTAGACATTTGTAAATACCCTAATTAAAATTTCTATTAAAAGAACATGTTCAGTGTTGATGAATGTTAATTGTTCGGCATATAAAGAGAAGTATTTGCGGTATATAAATGACTTTATTTGTTATGCAAATAGAATGTTTTCAGTCGTTTCCTATGCAATACTTGTCTCGTGCAACAATACAAGACCTCCGCTGCAATTCGCCCTCTGATGTGTTCGATAACAAAGCACATAATTAAAACTACTAACTAATAGAGACATAAGCGCTCTTAAAAGAAAAATATATATTCTAAAAATTCAACAAATAATAGTATTAAATGTACATTAGCCGGCCCCGATGTCCGAGTGGTAAGAGCGTCGAGGGTGGGGGGGGGGGTCGTGTGTTGTGTGTTCGATCCCCGGCCGCGACATACCAAAGTCCAACGTCGTAAAAAATGACAGGGTTATACCTCCCTTGCTTGGCGCTCGGCATATAAAGGAAGTTGCATGACTTGTTGGACCAGCGTCAGGATAATGTGACTTGGCGTGGCATCACGCCATATGTCTAGGGTGTGATACTCCAGTGTAGCAGCACCAAATCTTTCTCAAGTAGACATTGTCTCCAAATAACTATGACTGAAATACTGTCGGTGGGACATTAAACCAACAAACAAACGAACGCATATTTTACAATTGTTTCTTAATCATTCAAGCCATTTGGTTAAGTGAAAACAATAAAAAAAACAAGTATTTCATACGTAGATACAACACTTTGCACTGAAAGTGTAAAAGCGCCGTTGGTGATAAAATCGGACATGTTAAATAATTGTTTTATTTATAACATTTTCTGTAGTGATTGGTGGCATACTAGAAGGTCTTGGTACTTATTAATTACATGAACATAAATAGTTTAAACATACAGCTTTAATTACTATTAAGACTTGATTAAACGAAAACATGTAAGTTTATAACGAGCGTAACAATAATTGAATTCAACATATTTTAGAAAGGAGCTTAGAAAAAGAATTGTGCCAATTTCCATTAATCAATGGACAAACGAGCGACACAAATGATATATACGATTATTATAAACACTTATATATATCACATTAAGAAATATTATAATAGTATGAATGAATTAAGTCAGATTATAAGAAAACATAAAGATTAGATGCATGGGGTCAATGTATGAGACGGACACATACATTTAATATGTTATCTCTTGTGGGGTATATAAGGGATACTTCTGATTCCTATTTGATTGTGAACTACACACGTGTATCACAAGCGATAAATAAATGAATTATATCAATTAATGTAGAAAACATATTCATAAAATTTAGAGAAGTTTGTCTATGTATATGACAGAAACAGATGTAATGTAATTAACTTTTGGGGTATATGCAAGACATTTCTCATCTGCATATAATGACTTTTAAAATACAAACGTTAAGGTTATTTAAATTGAACAAGTACACAACAACCTGATTAAAAAATTAAAGAATAAATGTCAGTTTTTCTTGTTGATGGTTGCATTTTGTGGGGTATATAAAATAAAATTAATTTGTGGGGAATAATTTTGGAACATTTACTTATGCAGTCATGTACACAATATAAATAGATTTTATTTTTTCTTACAAACATAAGAATTGAAGGTGGAAGGCCCAAATTGCACTCATTTTAAAATATAAAATAATAGAAATCAATTTCCATGTTGATTATTTGTTTTTGTGGGGCATATAAAGTGAAATAAATATGGGGTATATAAAGGGTTTTTATATGTTTTCCAAATTTCGTGCTTTATCTTAAGTCTAATTCGATGCAGCACTTGTTCATTTCAACAAGACCACTGCTAAAATGGATCCTCTGTTTTGTTCGAAAACCAAAGTACATACATAAACTTCAAACAAAAAAATTAGGGCTGTTATAACTAAAAAGCATCTTAATACATTTAGCGAATGACATTGCCTACTTATTTGTTCAATTGTAGATATACTTAATTCATTAAGTTTATATTCATCAAAGAGAAAAGCAAATTGTGCGCCACAGTTTCATTTTGAAATGTATTCTCGGTATCAACTAAGTCATAAAAATGCATAAACAAGAAATAATCTTTTAATAATCCTTTTAATCTTGTGGGGTATATAAGGAATACTTCTGATTTCTATATGATAATGATAATTTTTTTAATTCAAGCGTAAAGGTTATTTAAATTGAACAAGTACACAACAACCTGATTAAAAGAATAAAAGTCAGTTTTTGTTTGTTGATGGTTGCATTTTGTGGGGTATATAAAGTAAAATTAATTTGTGGGGTATATATGGAACATTTACTTATGCAGTCATGTACACAATATAAATTGATTTTATTTTTTCTTACAAACATAAGAATAGAAGGTGGAAGCCCAAATTACACTTATTTTAAAATATAAAATAATAGAAATCAATTTCCATGTTGATGGTTGCTTTTTGTGTGGCATATAATGTGAAATAAATATGGGGTATATAAAGGGTTTTTATATGTTTTCCAAATTTCGTGCATTATCTTAAGTCTAATTCGATGCAGCACTTGTTCATTTCAACAAGACCACCGCTAAAATGGATCCTATGTTGTGTTCGATAACCAAAGTACATACATAAACTTCAAACAAAAAAATTAGAGCTGTTATAACTAAAAAGCATCTTAATACATTTAGCGAATGGCATTGCCAACTTATTTGTTCAATTGTAGATATACTTAATTCATTAAGTTTATATTCATCAAAGAGAAAAGCAAATTGTGCGCCACAGTTTCATTTTGAAATGTATTCTCGGTATCAACTAAGTCATAAAAATGCATAAACAAGAAATAATCTTTTAATAATCCTTTTAATCTTGTGGGGTATATAAGGAATACTTCTGATTTCTATATGATAATGATTTTTTTTTAATTCAAGCGTAAAGGTTATGTAAATTGAACAAGTATACAACAACCTGATTTAAAGAAGAAAGAATAAATGTCAGTTTTTCTTGTTGATGGTTGCATTTTGTGGGGTATATAAAGTAAAATTAATTTGTGGGGTATATATGGAACATTTACTTATGCAGTCATGTACACAATATAAATTGGTTTTATTTTTTATTACAAACATAAGAATTGAAGGTGGAAGCCCAAATTACACTTATTTTAAAATATAAAATAATAGAAATCAATTTCCATGTTGATGGTTGCTTTTTGTGTGGCATATAATGTGAAATAAATATGGGGTATATAAAGGGTTTTTATATGTTTTCCAAATTTCGTGCTTTATCTTAAGTCTAATTCGATGCAGCACTTGTTCATTTCAACAAGACCACCGCTAAAATGGATCCTATGTTGTGTTCGATAACAAAAGTACATACATAAACTTCAAACAAAAAAATTAGGGCTGTTATAACTAAAAAGCATCTTAATACATTTAGCGAATGACATTGCCAACTTATTTTCTTCAATTGTAGATCTACTTAATTCATTCAAGCCATATATGTTAATGAAAATAATATAAATACAAGTATTTCGAACTTAGATACAACACTTTGCAGTTATAGCGTAAAAGAACCACTGGTGATAAATATTGACATGTTAAAGGCCCATTAAGCCTTAAAAATCAGTTTATATTCATCAAAGAGAAAAGCAAAATGTGCGCCACAGTTTCATTTTGAAATGCAATCTCGTTATCAACTAAGTCATAAAAATGCATAAACAAGAAATAATCTTTTACTACAGGTCATTCAATTGTTTAAAAAAATAACTACTTCGCATATTACGTTTATCTTCATCAATTTACCCCCAGACACTCTATGTGACTCCATCTACTTATCTCTTCAGCATATATTGATGACATAACAGATACACAACTTGTGATTCGACGAAATTCAAGTATCTCCGTTTACAGACTTTTTTTCAGGAATACTTGCTGGTGCAAAATGTAAACAATGCTAGTATTTTAACATCCATCCAAAATACTAAAACGCACAATTTACATTACATTCTCAATGAGTATGTTTGTTATTTTGTAGAATATATTTGCACATTATGAACCATTTATGTTTGTTTACAACATATCAATGTTCTTTTATGTTTACTTTTCATGAAAATCGAATCGTTATGAGACTTAATGGGCCTTAAAAAAAAGTATTGTTTTGTTTATAACATTTTTCTGTAGTGAATGGTAGCATACATGTACTAAAAGATCTTGATATTTCATTATTATATGATCTATGTTTTGAACAGAAATTGCTTAAGCATACAACTCTAGTTACTATTAAGACTTGATTAAATAAAAACATGTTAATTTATAATCAGCGTATCGATAGTTGAAGTCAACATATTTTAGAAGGGAGCCCAAATAAAGAATCGTGCAAATGTCCAGTAATCAATGGCCAAACGCGTATGACAAATGATATATAAGATTATGTATCAAAATAAGAAAATATTTGAATAATATGAATGAACTAAGTAAGGTTATTAGAAAACAGAAAAAAAATAGATGTATGGGATCCATGTATGAGACGGACACCTACATATGATATATCTTGTGGGGTATATAAGGGATACTTCTGATTTCTATATGATAATGGTATTTTTTTAATTTAAGCGTAAAGGTTATGTAAATTGAACAAGTATACAACAACCTGATTTAAAGAAGAAAGAATAAATGTCAGTTTTTCTTTTGACGGTTGCATTTTGTGGGGTATATAAAGTAAAATTAATTTGTGGGGTATATATGGAACATTTACTTATGCAGTCATGTACACAATATAAATAGATTTTATTTTTTCTTACCAACATAAGAATTGAAGGTGGGAGGCCCGAATTGCTCTCATTTTAAAATATAAAATAATAGAAATCAATTTCCATGTTGATTATTTGTTTTTGTGTGGCATATAAAGTGAAATAAATATGGGGTATATAAAGGGTTTTTATATGTTTTCCAAATTTCTTGCGTTATCTTAAGTCTAATTCGATGCAGCACTTGTTCATTTCAACAAGACCACCGCTAAAATGGATCCTGTTTTGTTCGAAAACCAAAGTACATACATAAACTTCAAACAAAAAAAATTAGGGCTGTTATATCTAAAAAGCATCTTAATACATTTAGCGAATGACATTGCCAACTTATTTGTTCAATTGTAGATATACTTAATTCATTAAGTTTATTTTCATCAAAGAGAAAAGCAAATTGTGCGCCACAGTTTCATTTTGAAATGTATTCTCGGTATCAACTAAGTCATAAAAATGCATAAACAAGAAATAATCTTTTAATAATCTTTTTAATCTTGTGGGGTATATAAGGAATACTTCTGATTTCTATATGATAATGATTTTTTTTTTAATTTAAGCGTAAAGGTTATGTAAATTGAACAAGTATACAACAACCTGATTTAAAGAAGAAAGAATAAATGTCAGTTTTTCTTGTTGATGGTTGCATTTTGTGGGGTATATAAAGTAAAATTAATTTGTGGGGTATATATGGAACATTTACTTATGCAGTCATGTACACAATATAAATTGATTTTATTTTTTCTTACAAACATAAGAATAGAAGGTGGAAGCCCAAATTACACTTATTTTAAAATATAGAATAATAGAAATCAATTTCCTTGTTGATGGTTGCTTTTTGTGTGGCATATAAAGTGAAATAAATATGGGGTATATAAAGGGTTTTTATATGTTTTCCAAATTTCGTGCATTATCTTAAGTCTAATTCGATGCAGCACTTGTTCATTTCAACAAGACCACCGCTAAAATGGATCCTATGTTGTGTTCGATAACAAAAGTACATACATAAACTTCAAACAAAAAAATTAGAGCTGTTATAACTAAAAAGCATCTTAATACATTTAGCGAATGACATTGCCAACTTATTTTGTACAATTGTAGATCTACTTAATTCATTCAAGCCATATATTTTAATGAAAATAATATAAATACAAGTAAGTTCGAACTTAGATACAACACTTTGCAGTTATAGCGTAAAAGAACCACTGGTGATAAATATTGACATGTTAAAGGCCCATTAAGCCTTAAAAATCAGTTTATATTCATCAAAGAGAAAAGCAAAATGTGCGCCACAGTTTCATTTTGAAATGCAATCTCGTTATCAACTAAGTCATAAAAATGCATAAACAAGAAATAATCTTTTACTACAGGTCATTCAATTGTTTAAAAAAATAACTACTTCACATATTACGTTTATCTTCATCAATTTACTCCCAGACACTCTATATGACTCCATCTACTTATCACTTCAGCATATATTGATGACATAACAGATACACAACTTGTGATTCGACGAAATTCAAGTATCTCCGTTTACAGACTTTTTACAGGAATATTTAACATCCATCCAAAATACTAAAACGCACAATTTACATTACATTCTCAATGAGTATGTTTGTTATTTTGTAGAATATATTTGCACATTATGTACCATTTATGTTTGTTTACAACATAGTAATGTTGTTTTATGTTTACTTTTTCATAAAAATCGAATCGCTATGAGACTAAATGGGCCTTTAAATAATTGTTGTTTTGTTTATAACATTTTTCTGTAGTGATTGGTAGCATACATGTACTAAAAGATCTTAATATTTCATTATTATATGATCTATGTTTTGAACAGAAATTGCTTAAGCATACAACTCTAGTTACTATTGAGACTTGATTAAATAAAAACATGTTAATTTATAATCAGCGTATCGATAGTTGAAGTCAACATATTTTAGAAGGGAGCCCAAATGAAGAATCGTGCAAATGTCCAGTAATCAATGGCCAAACGCGTATCACAAATGATATATAAGATTATGTATCAAAATAAGAAAATATTTGAATCATATGAATGAACTAAGTAAGGTTATTAGAAAACAGAAAAAAAAATAGATGTATGGGATCCATGTATGAGACGGACACCTACATATGATATATATTGTGGGGTATATAAGGGATACTTCTGATTTCTATATGATAATGATTTTTTTTTATTTAAGCGTAAAGGTTATGTAAATTGAACAAGTATACAACAACCTGATTTAAAGAAGAAAGAATAAATGTCAGTTTTTCTTGTTGATGGTTGCATTTTGTGGGGTATATAAAGTAAAATTAATTTGTGGGGTATATATGGAACATTTACTTATGCAGTCATGTACACAATATAAATTGATTTTATTTTTTCTTACAAACATAAGAATAGAAGGTGGAAGCCCAAATTACACTTATTTTAAAATATAAAATAATAGAAATCAATTTCCAAGTTGATGGTTGCTTTTTGTGTGGCATATAAAGTGAAATAAATATGGGGTATATAAAGGGTTTTTATATGTTTTCCAAATTTCGTGCTTTATCTTAAGTCTAATTCGATGCAGCACTTGTTCATTTCAACAAGACTACCGCTTAAATGGATCCTATGTTGTGTTCGATAACAAAAGTACATACATAAACTTCAAACAAAAAAATTAGGGCTGTTATAACTAAAAAGCATCTTAATACATTTAGCGAATGACATTGCCAACTTATTTTGTACAATTGTAGATCTACTTAATTCATTCAAGCCATATATTTTAATGAAAATAATATAAATACAAGTAAGTTCGAACTTAGATACAACACTTTGCAGTTATAGCGTAAAAGAACCACTGGTGATAAATATTGACATGTTAAAGGCCCATTAAGCCTTAAAAATCAGTTTATATTCATCAAAGAGAAAAGCAAAATGTGCGCCACAGTTTCCTTTTGAAATGCAATCTCGTTATCAACTAAGTCATAAAAATGCATAAACAAGAAATAATCTTTTACTACAGGTCATTCAATTGTTTAAAAAAAGTAACTACTTCGCATATTACGTTTACCTTCATCAATTTACCCCCAGACACTCTATGTGACTCCATCTACTTATCACTTCAGGATATATTGATGACATAACAGATAAACATTTTGTGATTCGATGAAATTCAAGTATCTCCGTTTACAGACTTTTTTCAGGAATACTTGCTGGTGCAAAATGTAAACAATGCTAGTATTTTAACATCCATCCAAAATACTAAAACGCACAATTTACATTAGATTCTCAATGACTATGTTTGTTATTTTGTAGAATATATTTGCACATTATGTACCATTTATGTTTGTTTACAACATATCAATGTTCTTTTATGTTTACTTTTTCATGAAAATCGAATCGTTATGAGACTTAATGGGCCTTTAAATAATTGTTGTTTTATTTATAACATTTTTCTGTAGTGATTGGTAGCATGCATGTACTAAAAGATCTTGATATTTCATTATTATATGATCTATGTGTATTCATTAATTGATTAAATAAAAACATGTTAATTTATAATCAACGTATCGATAGTTGAAGTCAACATATTTTAGACGGGAGCCCAAATAAAGAATCGTGCAAATGTCCAGTAATCAATGGCCAAACGCGTATCACAAATGATATATAAGATTATGTATCAAAATAAGAAAATATTTGAATAATATGAATGAACTAAGTAAGGTTATTAGAAAACAGAAAAAAATAGATGTATGGGATCCATGTATGAGACGGACACCTACATATGATATATCTTGTGGGGTATATAAGGGATACTTCTGATTTCTATATGATAATGGTATTTTTTTTATTTAAGCGTAAAGGTTATGTAAATTGAACAAGTATACAACAACCTGATTTAAAGAAGAAAGAATAAATGTCAGTTTTTCTTGTTGATGGTTGCATTTTGTGGGGTATATAAAGTAAAATTAATTTGTGGGGTATATATGGAACATTTACTTATGCAGTCATGTACACAATATCAATTGATTTTATTTTTTCTTACAAACATAAGAATTGAAGGTGGAAGTCCCAAATTACACTTATTTGAAAATATATAATAATAGAAATTAATTTCCATGTTGATGGTTGCTTTTTGTGTGGCATATAAAGTGAAATAAATATGGGGTATATAAAGGGTTTTATATGTTCTTTCGTGCTTTATCTAACATAATAAGTCTAATTTGATGCAGCACCTGTCTCGTGCATCAAGATCCCCGCTACAATGGGTCCTCTGTTGTGTTCGATAACGAAAGTACATACATTAAACTTCTAACAAATAATATAAGGGCTGTTATAACTAAAGAAGATCATCTTTAAACATTCAGCTAATTACATTGGCAACATATTTTGTACAGTTGTAGATCTACTTTAACCATTTAAATGAAAATAATATGATTGCAAGTATTTCTAACTTAGATACAATACTTTGCATTGACCCTGTAAAAGCCCCGCTGGTGATAGTAATTGGTAGCATACTAAAGGATCTTGGTATTCATTAATTACATGAACCATATAATTAACAGAAATTGTTCAAGAATGCTACTACTGAACCCCAACTCAATATTTCAACCCGTTGTTTCATGTCTTGTGTTGTCATAATTCGCGAAACCCACCAGGCGAAGAGCCTTCGCATACCGTTTGTCATGCACAATATGTTGCGGCTGTAGGAAGTTAGCTCGACATACGACATACAACATATGACATTCAACTCTCACTATTCACGACATACGACATTGGACATTCAGATTTCGAATGTCGCACGCGACATTCACGACATTGGACATTCAGATTTTGAATGTCGCGGCACGACATTCGCGACATTGGACATTCAGATTTTGAATGTCGCACGCGACATTCACGACATTGGACATTCAGATTTTGAATGTCGCGGCACGACATTCGCGACATTGGACATTCAGATTTTGAATGTCGCACGCGACATTCACGACATTGGACATTCAGATTTTGAATGTCGCGGCACGACATTCGCGACATTGGACACTCAGATTTTGAATGTCGCACGCGAAATTCACGACATTGAACATTCAGATAATGAATGTCGCGGCACGACATTTGCGACATTGGACATTCAGATTTTGAATGTCGCATGCGACATTCACGACATTGGACATTCAGATTTTGAATATCGCGGCACGACATTCACGACATTGGACATTCAGATTTTGAATGTCGCGCCGACATTCGACATTGAATTATTGAAGAAATCGAATGTCCAATGTCGTGAATGTCGTGCCGCGACATTCAAAATCTGAATGTCCAATGTCGTGAATGTCGTGCTGCGACATTCAAAATATGAATGTCCAATGTCGTGAAATTCGCGTGCGACATTCAAAATATGAATGCCCAATGTCGTGAATAGTGAGAGTTGAATGTCGTATGTTGTTTGTCGTATGTCGACTTCACACAGCCATATGTTGCACTGTTCCGTAGGATACACCAACATGGTTAGCGACAGCGATCCTCCTCAATAAACTGTTGCTTTGACGTCAACAACGTCCTTGTGATGAAGGTTGGTCTCCCTTCCTGTTCTTCATCTTCGTCGCTAGTGCGCCCTTCTCTTAAGCTCCGATGCCACTTATACGCCGCAGAATTCTTCATGAAAGGTGTAAAGAACAAACCAATTACAGCCCGTATTTCAGTAAATTGAGGCAACACCATTTTAAGATTGTCGCTATTAGAAACGTTTAAACAAGTGTGCTGTGTTAAAAACGGAAATAACTTTATCAAAACAAATCAATGATTGCGGCGCTCGTATAGATGTCGTTACATAAGCAGACATCAAATGTTCGTGGAATCGTTACAACAAATGATGGAGAAATTATCATTAGTTAAAATTGTTCTTGAAATAAATTCGGCGTGTTCCGTGGTTTGAAAACGCGCCTTATCTGCAGTTTTCTTAAATACGCGTCAGCTTAAGTACTTATGTGAAATTCAGTAAATACGCTTAAAACTGATAGCAAAAGATGTTAATAGAATTTCATAAATCTTAAATGTCAAATAAAAAATGCACAGGAAATTCCACGCTCTTTTTTATTTATCCGTTTATTTTGTCGTGCCGCGACATTCAAAATCTGAATGTCCAATGTCGTGAATGTCGTGCTGCGACATTCAAAATCTGAATGTCCAATGTCGTGAATGTCGCGTGCGACATTCAAAATCTGAATGTTCAATGTCGTGAATGTCGCGTGCGACATTCAAAATCTGAATGTCCAATGTCGTGAATGTCGTGCCGCGACATTCAAAATCTGAATGTCCAATGTCGTGAATGTCGTGGCGCGACTTCAAAATCTGAATGTCCAATGTCGTGAATGTCGTGCCGCGACATTCAAAATCTGAATGTCCAATGTCGTGAATGTCGCGTGCGACATTCAAAATCTGAATGTCCAATGTCGTGAATGTCGTGGCGCGACATTCAAGATCTGAATGTCCAATGTCGTGAATGTCGCATGCCATATTCAAAATCTGAAGATCCAATGTCGTGAATGTGGCGGCGACATCCAAAATCTTAAGTCCAATGTCGTGAATATCGTGGCGCGACATTCAAAATCTGAATGTCCAATGTCGTGAATGTCGTGGCGCGACATTCAAAATCTGAATGTCGTGAATGTCGCATGCCATATTCAAAATCTGAAGATCCAATGTCGTGAATGTCGCGTGCGACATTCAAAATCTGAAGGTCCAATGTCGTGAATGTCGTGCCGCGACATTCAAAATCTGAATGTCCAATGTCGTGAATGTCGTGCCGCGACATTCAAAATCTGAATGTCCAATGTCGTGAATGTCGTGCTGCGACATTCAAAATCTGAATGTCCAATGTCGTGAATGTCGTGCCGCGACATTCAAAATCTGAATGTCCAATGTCGTGAATGTCGTGTGCGACATTCAAAATATGAATGTCCAATGTCGTGAATAGTGAGAGTTGAATGTCGTATGTTGTATGTCGTATGTCGACTTCACACAGCCATATGTTGCACTGTTCCGTAGGATACACCAACATGGTTAGCGACAGCGATCCTCCTCAATAAACTGTTACTTTGACGTCAACAACGTCCTTGTGATGAAGGTTGGTCTCCCTTCCTGTTCTTCATCTTCGTCGCTAGTGCGCCCTTCTCTTAAGCTCCGATGCCACTTATACGCCGCAGAATTCCTCATGAAAGGTGTAAAGAACAAACCAATTACAGCCCGTATTTCAGTAAATTGAGGCAACACCATTTTAAGATTGTCGCTATTAGAAACGTTTAAACAAGTGTGCTGTGTTAAAAACGGAAATAACTTTATCAAAACAAATCAATGATTGCGGCGCTCGTATAGATGTCGTTACATAAGCAGACATCAAATGTTCGTGGAATCGTTACAACAAATGATGGAGAAATTATCATTAGTTAAAATTGTTCTTGAAATAAATTCGGCGTGTTCCGTGGTTTGAAAACGCGCCTTATCTGCAGTTTTCTTAAATACGCGTCAGCTTAAGTACTTATGTGAAATTCAGTAAATACGCTTAAAACTGATAGCAAAAGATGTTAATAGAATTTCATAAATCTTAAATGTCAAATAAAAAATGCACAGGAAATTCCACGCTCTTTTTTATTTATCCTCGTACATAGTAGGCAAAGTCCTGAGTAGAAATAACAAATACCCTTATTTAAATATATCTTTATAAAATCATTTTCCATGTTGATGATTGCTTTTTGTGGGGCATTTAAAGCGAAGCATTTTGTGTGGTAAATAAATGGTTATTTTTATGCAAAGAGCGTGTTTTTCTTTCAGTCGACTTCTAAACAATACCTTCTCGTGCCGCAAGATCGCCAATACAATCGGTCATCTGTTGTTTGACGAAAACGAAAGCACATACATAAAACTACTAACAATACATATATTAGGGTTGTTTACAATAAACAGCATCTTAATGTTTTTAATTTACAATCATTGTACCTGATCCATTTAAGCCATACGGCTAAGTGAAAACAATATGAATACAAGTATTTCATACTTAGATACAACAATTTGCACTGATAGGGTAAAAGTATTGGTGGTGATATAATTTAAAAGGTATTTTATTTATAACATTAGTAATTGGTAGCATACAAAAAGATCTTGATACATAATACTTACATGAACTATATTATGAATAGAGAAAGAGAATGTTTAAGCATACAGCTGTAATTACTGTTTTAGACTTGATTAAACGAAAGCATGATTTTATAATGAGTGTAACGATAACGAGAATTGAAGTAAATATATTTTAGAGGGAAGCCTAGTCAAAGAATCATGAAAATTTCCAGACATTTATGGCCAAATACGTATCGAAAATGTTGCATGTGATTTTAAACAACACTCGCGTGTATCACAAGTGACAAATATATGAACTACTTGTGTATGAATGATTTAAGTCAGATTATTTAAAACATACAACTAGATATTGAAGATCTATGTATGAGACAGACACATACATGTGTTGTAAATCATATTGTGGGGGTATATAAGGGATGCCACTCATGTACCAATGTATAAATAGTGATTTGTTATTATATTACAAAAATAAAATATATGTAAATATAATCATCTATACATTACCCTGATTTACGAGTAAAAGAATAAGTCTCAGTTTCCTTTTGATGTTTGCATTTTGTAGGACATATAAATAAATTTGTGGGGCATATAATGAATATTTTTGTTATGCAGTTATGCCCATTGTGTAAATTGATATATCTTTTCTTACAAGCATAAAAGTTGAAGTTGGACATCAAAACATTACCATGATATCAACATCCCATTTCCTTGTTACTTTTTGTGCATATAAAGTGAAATATTTTATGGGGTATATAAGGATTTTTTTATTTGTTACACAATGTGCATGTTTGTGTCATGTTGAATCGAAATAGGTCACAAGGTCAAATCTTAGAAAGCACTTTAGGTCGCATTTTCCTGAAACTTCATGACACTTGGTCCGGTTGTCTGCATGAAATTAAGCATTAAGTCTCATGATGATTAAATTTTCATGAAAGAAAATAATAAAATTGACATGTTGTAGACAAACACAAATAATAGATAATAAGCAAATATCTACTGTAAAATAACAAATGAACTCATTGACAATGTCAATCATATCACGCGATTTAGTATTTTAGATGGATGTCAAAATACTCATATTGTTTACATTTTGCACAAGCAAGTATTCCCGAAGATAGTCTGTAGATGCAGATAATTTGAATTTGAAAAAAAAAAAAAAAAAAAAAAAAAAAAACATTGTTGAATAACAAATTGTTTATCTGCTATGTTATCAATTTTTGCCACTTGTGATTAATAAATGGTGACATACAGTGTTTAAGGGAGGTTGATGAGAATTAACGAATTATACAAAGTGATTATTTTTGAAAACATCTGAATGATCTTTAAATAGTCTCTGATTATGTCTTATTTATGCATTGTATTAATTTTGTTGATTACAAGTATTTACAGATTGCATCTCGTTACCAATCTGTAGAACACATTTTGTTTTTCAGTAAATGACTATTAACTTTAAATGGGACTTTTAAGTTGAAGCATGAGGGGTCAAGAAGTAAGTCACGATGTCAAATCTAAGGAAACACTCTAATTGTTATCTTTTGGACATTGTCACTTAGTTTAGTATCACAGTTGGTATCTATACATTAATCTGGCTAAGAAGAGTATACAACATGATTTGTAAAATACTTAACATTACACATCTTTTATCTAAACATAATTAATCATTTACATAAAAAAGATTACATCCATAGTTTTATAATATATTTTCAGCAAGATATGATTGTATGTGTTTTTCTTTAAGAACTAGACTTATTAGATAATACTGCATGGTTCCGACATATTTGTTCATGTATTTGTACATCCAAAGATGCATAATCATGGATCTATTACACAATATATTCTGCTACACACCCATTTATTTAAAACACACACATACACAAGATATGCCGAAATTAAATGCATATAAACTTAAAATATAAGTGAGTTCAGCCAGTAGATCTATATTGTTCTTTTAAATTGTTATTTCGAGCACACAAGATCGCTGGTTTACTTCTTGCTAGAATTTTTGATAGAATACTGTATGCCACCGCCCAATAAGTTGATTAATTACAGTGAATTAATGAAATTAATGTGAAATAAATAATGAGTTGTTTGAAATTGTTATTTGTAATAAATTAGATAGTTCTTTTGAATAATAAATTCTTTTTTCTTTTTCTAACATGTTAGATGATAATATATAATATAATATAATTCAACTTAAACCTGCAACAAGACTTCTTTTCTCATATGAATCCGGTAACATGAATTTCATTTTTAGTCACATTTTTTCCAGGGATATACGAGAAATTTCTATATAGGTATACTTTTAGTAATAAATTTTGTCTGTTTTACTCCGATAGGACCCCTTGTCACAAATAACCCGGCGCTCGGTCGCCGTAGCCGATGATACGCCGAACAAAAAAAAATGACCTAAATAAAAAATAATATGAATAATAATTAAAACGAATTGGCTGTTTTTATCTTATTTTATTTTTTTACAGAAATCATACTGTAGCTTTTCCAGCCCATACCCTGCCGGAGGTCGTTTTTCATGTTATCCATATGGTGTCATCCAATACCCCGCTGTTGCCTAGGCGGCGTCAGCCGAGTTAAAAAATCGAACGGGCGCCGACCGGGCATGTCAGTCGTCGGTTAACGGATAATCTGAATTATGTTTGTTTATCTATCTTCCTTGAAGTCAAACCCCTGCTGGGGACTTAGACTTGGCGCGCGTCAACTGACAAGAGTATTAGTATAAAATATCTAAGATAAAAGAATAAAAAGTAATGGAAATAAGTATGTTGTTAAACGCAGGTTAAAAGCAGTTTAGCCGTTTAGGGAGACATATGTTCAATCCGGTTAACAGCCAGACTGTACTCAGGGCCAGACAAGTTGATGATATCCGGTGGTAGGACATTCCAGTGGACAATAGTTCTTGGGAAAAATGAATATTTGTGATAGTCAGTTTTGGTTTGTACTTGCTGGAATGCATAAGGATGGGACGTTCTGGATGATCTAGTGAGAGGGAAATGGATAGCCACCCGGTCATGCAAGATGTTATGAAACATAACCAGACGTTGGTCAATACGCCGAAGGTCAAGGCGCCTCCACCATAGGGAAGTCATCATGTCAGTTACACTTGACGTTCGGCCAAAGTCATGTTTGGTCCATCTAGCAGCCCTTCTCTGGATGGACTCTAGCTGGTCAATAAGAGTTCCTGTATAAGGGGACCAGACTGTGGAGCCGTACTCCAGCTGGGGCCTGACAAGTGTCTAGTATGCGGTTGACTTTAACCCTTCAGAGTGAACTTTGATGTTTCGGCGTAAGAAACCTATTGTTTGATTAGCCTTTGTAGTTTAATAATCAACCAAAAGAGAAAACCGTCCTTTTAATAGTCATTTATTCAGGCATAATATAAATTCTACTGAATATGCCTAACGGATCTTTACAAAGAATGAATACAGAATACGTATCCCCAGATTGTGACCCCTTTACGGTGGCAAGATATGGTAGACTTAAAAGGTGCAAATGCACGCAAGGCAATTATCATAACATTTCATAACTCTAGTATCAGAGATGGTATCTACAGTTGGACATAGCGTGGACATATTTCTAACAGGAAGAAGAAAAAATGCATTATCTCCACACAGCCATTTGTCTATATGCCAAGCTTCATAAAAATATATCTAGTACTTTTTGTGCTAACATGGGATCCAATTTTTGTGGACGGAAGAACAGACGGACGGAGGGCAAACCTATAGGCCCCTCCGTTGAAACCGGTAGGGGACTAATTATCCATCAATGTTTATAATGCACTCAACTTAGTTTTAAAATGTTCACAAGAAATTGTCAGAAGACAACAAAGCTCGCCGGACAGACCACTTTCCAAGAGCGCTAAAAAGTCATTGAAATTAAACCACTGAACACCCCTTTTATTTGATTTTTCAGCTGAACTATTTTGTATCTACTGTCATATTAATCTGAATGTCGGACAACTCAGGTGTGTGCATATGTTAATTATAAGTTAAAAAAAACAACAACAACAAAAAAAAAACAAAAAAAAAAACAAAAAAAAAAAAACGGGAGAACATCATTACTGCAAGCTAGCATGGACAAGGTTTTTTTTTGTCCCAACCCCCTCCCCACTAATTTATAAGTCAAAAGTAGCTTTAACTGTTTAAAAAATTATGGATGCTGCTTAAAAAATCAAACAAGACCTTCATCTCATCATGATAAACTTGAGAAACCAACATTCCTGAAAAGTTTGACCTTTTTAGGAGTTATTACACAGACAACATGATTTTTTGTGTAAATTCTACGTTGATAAGGGGTCATAACTATGTCAAAAACTTGCAGATTTTGTCCAATATCGAACTTGGCCTCTATTTTATTAGTATAAATATGTGTACCAAAAATTATTCAAATTTATCGATCTGTTCAGGAGTTATTGCGTGGACAAGGTGTTACTTACAAATTCTAAGTCGAAAAAGGGCCATAACTATGTCAAAAATTCGCGGATTTTGTCCAACATCGAACTCGACCTCTCTTTAATTAGGATAAATATGTTTACCAAAAATGATTTAAATCTGTCAGTCTGTTCAGGGGTTATTGGTGGACAAGGGTTTTTTTTACAAATTCTGAATCGAAAAGGGGCCATAACTATGTCAAAAATTCGCAAATTTTGTCCAACATCGAACTTGACCTTCATTTTCTATGTCTTAACATGTGTACCAAAAATTATTTAAATCTGTTAATCTGTTCAGGAGTTATTGCGTTGACAAAGTGTTTTTTTACAATTTCCTAGTAGAAAAGGGGCCATAACTATGTAAAAAATTTGCGGATTTTTGTCCAACATCGAACTTGACCTTCATTTTATTGATATTCACATGTGTACCACAAATTATTCAAATCCGTCAATCTGTTAAGGGGTTATCGTGCGGACACCGAAAAAATGACGCATCCCGCCCGCCCGCCAAACGACGTACCCTAATCCAATAGGTCTCCGAGGACTTCGTCCCGGTGAGCTAAAAAAGATGTTTCCTGAAAGGGTTTTGTTTAGGTGCCCCAAAATGGAACTGAAACATCATTATACTGCATGTATACCGGAAGCATGTATACTATATACGTTGGAAAACACTGTCTAAGTTTAAATCCCTCTTTATTTGTTTAATTAAACATGCCATTACAAAACTATATAAGAAATATGTACATGTAGTCTTTTGAATATTTATGTAAGAAAGTTTCAATACTTGTAGCCCTTGGGTTAGGAAGCTTAAATAATTGTTTGCTGGGTTTAACAAACTACCGACAATATTTCAGTCATTAAAGATTGTCTGCTTGAGAAAGATATAGAACTACCACACTGCAGTATCACACCATAGACATGTTGCATGATACCACATCCAGTCACACCCTTAACCTTGCCAGCCAGTCCTGTAACTACGCATTATATAGTTATGCTGAGAACCAAACGGAGCTACCAGTACCATTTTAATGACTAATATTTCGCGGCCTAGGATCAAACCCACAACCTCTGTGCCCGAAGTGGACTCTTTAACCACTCAGCAACATCGAACAGTGTACTAAGTGATGTATAACTGGATATAAATCTCTTCAAAAAGGCTTACTTTCGATAGCCCATAATTTGCAACATGTCTGTCTCATGTGTATATATATATATAGAAGATATACACACCATTATTTATAACCCATAGTTTTTTACAAGTAAGAATAAGATTACTGTGGTATATAAAGTATATACAAAGTATATACCTCACTATTTTTCTACATACCACTTAATGCGGTTTGAAAATGTCACCCCTTAAAAGGGTTTCATATGGGTGCCCCGTAAATGGCAGGATGTCTGTATATATATATATATATATATATATATATAAGGATCTCAAATTAAGTTTTGAGATTTGCCTTCATGATACATATTACATAATAACCTGTGTTACATTAATTTTATAAGAGACAACAACTAAAAACTGAACTGATGTCACAGTTGTTTATCTGTACATCTATTGTCCGACTCAGCATAACCCTTCATTAATATTTCCGAAGACATTTTCTGTCGTAGACGCTCTCGCAACATATATAAGACGGGGTTTGGACTTTTTATAGTAGTTCCACCACATTACAAAGTCAATTTAATTAAAGGCTATAAAAACTATCATCCGAGGCAATTTGCATGCTCACCCTTAACTATTGAAGAGCAATTAAAACTACCAGATGTGATGCAGGACATGAAACTCTGCACATAATTACCAACAAACATATTACTCCATATTTGTTATGTTGTTTCCTCTTTTTAACTACCTTAAGTTTCATGAAATATCTCCTTTGCTAACAGTTAAAAAAACTTGCCTCAAGATTGAATCAATTTTAATCAAGTTGAAAAAAAAACAACAACACAAAACCTGGTAATGTTTCACGTTTTTTAATGCACTAAGCTGCGGTTTTTAAGGCAAAAAATGATTGAAAATGAATTACATGTCATTTAACTCGACCAGGCTCCTGGGTCTGGATAAGTGATGCTCGTTTTCGAAGCCAAGGATAACAACTTTGATAATAAAAGTAGTTGCGTTTCATCCCTTTGTTGTTCTTTGAAGAAGTCAGCAGCTGCAATACCGCGTCCGTTTGATTTTACGTCTGCGCATCTCATAATGCGTAATTTATTGCTCGTTTCAACCAACAGATAAACCGTGTGCGTGGCGGCATCAAATAAATTTTTATTAATCAGATATTTATTGTATTTCCTAGCCTGTGACAGAGGCATCCGTACTGGGAGTTAGGATACACATAAAGGCTTAATAAGCGTGCAAAACGTGTCAATTGTTTGTCCTAGAATTAAGATGAGCCATTATTACAGATGCACCCGGCCTTGTCTGGATTCACGGATAAGTGATTGTCATGAGACACCAACCGTGATATTCGTTAACGTGATTGGATATTTGAAAATTAGAGTCAAAATTTGTAAAATAAAACGCAAGCATTGTCTTAAAATCGGCTGTGATAGAAAGATATATATATTTCTTATTAATATGTTAATAACATTAAGAAGTGAGAGTGTTTCTTTGGGTTTAATTTTTTAACAAAAATAAGTCGAAAATATTTTTTCAGGGAGTGACAAAATAATAAGGCGGGCATGTCTTTGACCTTTTTTTATCACTGTACTAATGAGACCGTAATTTGGAAACTGTATTTGTAGTATGAAATATATTGACTTTAGTATATGTGAATGAATGGAGTATGTTTAAACTTAACCGAGGCCAGAATTATCATATACACGTAAAACATTTATTAAAGAAGTCATAGTTATCCAAATATTAGAAATACATTTTATTTCGAGAAAGATTTTAGCAAGATAATTTGATAAAGATATTGGGATGCGTTTGCCTTAACAGAACCAACACAGAAATATCATGAGCATTCTTTAACATAATATCAGGTCCAAATTCCACAGCAATCCTTAGCGCTAAGTCTTTAAATACTCTAGGACGAAATTCATCTTTTTTTATTTCTCTAATAAAAAATTCAAATATTTTCATTTTGTAACATATAAGATAAGTTATTTGGGTAGTAATTTATTGTATCAAGTTATTCATGTACTCGAGTAATTTGTAGAACGATAATACAATTCTACCCTATTTAATTATTAATAAGCGCTAAGTATACTAGTTTTTCTAGAATATTACAAGTGGTCAAACAAGTTAATGAAATACCCGGTATAATCAGATCACGCCATCTTGATCTAATAACTTAAATATCTCACGCTCAGATTTTGTGACATCTGCTAAGCGTTCGCCCATCTTAAAAAAATGTTATCAGAGTAAAGCGATTCTTCTTGCTGCAACTGAAGTTGGCATTCGCATGGTCTTTGATGAGGTAGGAACACAGAGATATCCGGAAAAATAAATAAATAAATAAAAACAACGTGTCCAAAATGGCGACCAAAGACCATTTTATACACGGCATCATACCGTCATGACTGAAATGCCGCTACGCCACCCGACAACCCTTAGATTAATATCGTGCATCACTCTTGCTTGCGTGCTTGTGTGACCGGTTTTGACATCAGTTAGTAGGACATTATGTACCGTTCCGGCGGTTAGAGCGTCTGCAGTAACCGGGTAACCGAAATTGGGAGGTCGTGGGTTCGATCCCCGATCGCGACATACCAAAGTCGTAAAAATGGTACTGGTATAGCTCCCTTGCTTGGCGCTCAGCATATAAAGTTAGTTCCAGGACTAGTTGGCTCGGTGTCAGGATAATGTGACTGGTTGACATGACTACGGCGTGATACAGCAGTGAGCCAGCACTGTATCTGTTTCAAGTAAACATCGTTTCCAAATGACTGAAATATTGTCGGTGGGACGTTAAACCCACTAAACAAACACAAACAAAGCGAATTATGTACAATTCTGTGCCAAATTTACCATGAGTGTCATAACGCCACATCCGGTCACCTGAACCACCTTAATATACAGAGCAAGTAGTTTGTAACGGCTATTTAACGACTCTACGAAGTTTTGGCTGTACCTATTGAGACGGACATTCACAAGGATCTTTGATTCTAAATTAAATCAGCAGTCTACGGTGGCATAGAGGTGACACGCACTTCTCTTTTTTATGTCGAGGGAACGAGATAATAAGTCGAGGGAACGAGATAATAAGTCGAGGGAACGAGTTAATTATCTCAAGGGAACGACTTATTATCTCGTTCCCACGACTTATTATCTCGTTCCCTCGAAGTAATTAACTCGTTCCCTCGACATATTATCTCGTTCCCTCGAGATAATAAGTCGTTCCCTCGACTTATTATCTCGTTCCCTTGACTTATTATCTCGTTCCCTCGACATAAAAAAGAGTAGTGCATGTCACCTCTATGCAACCGTAGCAGACTGATTTTTCACCAAAGAAAAGCTGAGTAAAGGCACCTCCATATCGCGAGGTATGTACCTAAGGGTCTTGACAGCTAAATATTTTTAGACGAAACTACTCATACAGAAAAAAAAGTAATAAGCGTGTCTGATTAAGTCTTTAACTATTCAGCTCTTTAAACATAGGTATCAGTAAGATTAAGCTACAATATAACCAAAATAAGAAGCATTTTTGTTTCTTATTTTGTTGATGTTTTTATAGTAAAAGTTCTGTTGTTGGTGTTGGTGTTGTTTCTTTTTACTAAAATTAGATTTAATTTAGCTCCATTATCCCGGTATTCGTATAATTGTATAGTATATGGATTTCTTTTATTTTCTCTATTCGACCGTTATTCCACCCATCACTCTGCAATTATTTCCAATGCACGATGCCTTTATCTTCGTCTCCTCTTCGGCGTTTCATGTTCTAAAAGGTCTGGATTAGAAGCACCGGGTACCTCTTTTGACATACCAACAAAAAACTTTTTAAATTGTAGACATTACAGATTAAATGTATACCAACTAAGTATATCTACCCCATTACCACGTGAAAATCAATAAGGAATCATTGTCATTAGTCTTAAACCAGTTCAGCTTGCAAGGAACAAACATGGTGCTTATTTTTCAAAGTGTTTGCCTCCCATCTGTACCTTTGGTTTTGGAATAAATTACTTTAAAACTTGTTCAGACGATGAGTGTGTTCCAGTCTGGTCTGGCTTTTATGCGGTTTTTACAAGGTCTACAGCGGCCTACCTGAGCTTTGGGTCAAAGGGCATTAACAGGATCATTCGGTTGAGTGTCTGGATTTGACATCAGGTGACTAGTTGTGGTATCGTGCCACTGGTCTGCAGCACGATAAAGTATAGTGGCAGCATTATTCAACTGTCTCAAGCAGACAAAGTCTCCAAAATGACTGCAATACGTCTGCGGGATGTTAAAACCACGATCTGGCCTGTCAACCCTGTAATAAATTACAATCGGCAGACCTTGACACGCGGATATCTTGTCTAATCGTCGCACTTCATTATAATTAACCCATCTTGATCCTAATCAAGGCAGACGATCGTGATTTATGGCAAAAACTATCCCATTACGACGACCTTACGTGTCTTCTTATTGAAGATCGAATATCCTACCCACAAGACCTTGCGCGGGTAGTCTAACTGAATGTGGCACATTGACAGCAGTTTTCGCGGTTTGTAAGTTAATCTTTCGTGATAATCAATACAAAAGTTACGGGTGGTCTTCCGAAAACGCAAACCTTTAACTATGTTTGTTGCTGTCTATGTGTTTATCAGGTATTTCTGCTGCTTCATTTTATTTGCTTGTAAACCATGAGCAATAACGAAGTTCGTTAATATAGATCTACCTCAGATCAAGCGGACACAGTTCATCGTCGTACAGAAGAAGAAGAAGAACAAGAAATAGAGAAAAGGAAGAATGAAATAACTCTTGATTTTCTGTTTCTGTTTTGCCATAATTCAGGTTAGAATCTAGATCACAGTAGATTTATTTTGTAACTTAGTGTTTGTATCTACTGTTATTTTGACAATGAGAAATTCGAACAAAAATTAAAAATTCGCTTGTCTTGACTGACCGTTCCAAACGGTAACTGTTGGTATTTCTGTTTCTGTGTGTGTGCGTGTTTTATCCATTTACATACACCTCCTTTTAAGGATATACGTTTCTTGTAGGACCGTTTTGTCTTTCCTGATTGAAAAAAAAATAAATTAAAAACTAGAGTTAAGATTACGATATTTTTCTTACTGATTTTTAAAGTTCTTGGTGCATTCTTTACATTTATCTCTTCACGTTACTATCTTGTATATACATGTTTGTGATTATCAAAATATAAACTGGTAAAATACGAATGGCATAGCGAAAATAATCTGCACGTACATTTGTTCGCGTGTGATTACCGACAGTATCTAATTATTCCTAACAGACTTCAGTAAAGGCATGCCAAATCATAATACTTTTTTAATGGACTTACTTGCAAAGTTGAGATGTATTCTAAGTCCACATATGTGTACCCATAATTTGTGATATCGTTCTACTTTCGATTTGGCGATTAACCAGTACCAAAAATATCATGTCGCGCCGAGCGGCTCATTGATGGGACTAAGATGTATTCATACCCAACATTTCGGAGAAACCAAAGCATTCACTGTCACCAATGTTATTTACTTTACATGCATTTTACATTCTTACTTTGCATAGTCATGCTATTCATCGAATAAATGAGGAAAATATCTTCATATTTATATCTTTTCACTTTTTACTGTTGAATGCTGTATACGAGCTTTGTTTCTATTTTTCTGTAAAATAAGCCGCCATAATCTAAGTTGACAATTCTAGACAAAGGGAGAAAACTACGAAAAATATGTTTCGTATGTACACTGATTTGCCTCCCTTGCCTTAGAAAATGGTGATGCTGCTGATATTGTTTTTCTGATAATGAATAAAATCGGGTAATTGAAGATTGAGAACCATTTAATTAAATATTTATAAGGTAAGTGTTTTATTCCAGTTAAGGTATTGTATAGACAAAAATGGGTTTCATATCTTTCAATAAAAAAACATAAAATGTGCTTGCTGGGTTATGGAGACAAAAGAAGTCAAAATGTTAATTTACCGAAGTAGAATTATCTCTTAGACTAGAAGAACAATATGTTGTCTGGAAAAACAGGTATCCCTCTTTTTAATTGAAGGCTAATTATAATATGGGTAAGAGTATTTATTTAACTGAAGTGCTCATTTTCAAACCGTATAGCAGTGATGTATTCAAAATAACTTGAATGCTATCTTTTAGCTATACTTGAATAATAGGTAGTCAATGGTTGACCTGATTTAAACAAAAGTACACAAAGTCATGGTTTTGATTGTGCAACTGTATGTGAGCAACTGACCTAGCCTAGAATGGAAAAGGTAGGACATGTCATCTCAGCATGTCTCGGACCTGATATCGTGTATTATCGTATAATGTAGAACAGGACAGATTCCTAAGGGCGTGAAGTGAGGGCTCAGACATACATCCTGGAGAACGATTTTTGATGATTGATTAAATATACATGTATGATACACTGTAAATAAATCATTATATACATTTACTAAAACTAGACAGTACTTAGAATGGTTGAATTAAAACCTGTTTGAAAAGTTATAACGAAACATGCTTCAATCATTCAAATTGTGTACGGATGTTTTCGAAGGAAACGGCGTTGCGGCTCTACTTTGATTTGTATTTGCGCGCCTCACCAAGTAAGAAATAATGAACAATGGCCGAAGTTAGAAAGTACTGTGCGGAACAGAACTTGTATAGACGACTCTCTTATAGCATATCAAAGCTATACAATCCTTTTTATTTCAAGATATTTAAACCTATTTAAAGTCTTTTTATCAAAAACAAGTATTTAAACAACCAGTTGAAAACAATGCATTTATTTGTTATTTTCGTTGACCAGGATAATGAATACACCTATAAATCTACCGAGAAACAGTAATGATTGCTCCAACTTCTCAATCGGTACAAAGTAGGAATATTTTGTTATTTTATGTACACAAAACACTATTCCGTGGGCTATACCTAGAATTGTTACTTAACAGTAAGACTTGAAAACCTGCTTTGACATGATATTTCATTTACAGGCTACATTGAATTACAAGACATCGTTAAGATGAATGCGGTTATATTTATCAAAATATTACAGATTTGTGTGTGTGTGTGTGTGTGTGTGTGTGTGGTGGGGGTGGGTGGTGGTGGTATGGATTTGAACACTTCACATCCTCTTGTATGCACCGAACTAGTCACTGTTAATGAATTTTATAAACCAGTCAGTTATCTATATATGTTTACCTTTATTGCAGTATTTTATTCTACATTATGATAATGAAAAAACTAGCTGGTAAGTACTTAATTATATTTTATATATAGTGAATTAAGACAACATGTTCTTGATATATAGACCATTTAAATAAACAGTTTGTAATTCAACACTGCAGTTTTCCTTGGTCTAAAAATTAATATTAAATGAATGAAAGCTAATATTCATTTTATGAATATATACTATTGTAGCATTATATATTACCTATACACAAATGGTTAATAATCAAGATATTACAAAGGTGTCCGTGCAGGTGTGTACGCCTACATTATTAATGGTTTCTGCAAATAATAGGTGAATTTTGCGGTATTATTTCGGTAAGAAATAACCCAACCCTACCTCGAATGAAGATTTACAATTTTTTTCGGTATATGAAAGCCAAGAGTTGATTTGAATCCGCCAATTAGAACGTTTACGTCTATGTTTAGAAAAAAAAATCAAGAAAATCAAAAGCCAAAATATGACCCCCAAAATCGGAAAGGGGTTAGTTATGAATTTTATTTTTTGACGACAACATTTTTTTCTCAAGAAAATCGTCATGTTATGTCCCTAAGTCTTAAAAGTAATGTTATATAAATGAAAGCTAATATTCATTCTATGTGTATATATATGTGATATTGCACCTTTTATATTTAGCTATACAAAAATGGTTACATGTATTTTCTCGGCTGTGTGAAGTTGGCTCGACATACGACATACAACATACGACATTCAACTCTCACTATTCACGACATTGGACATTTTTTTTGAATGTCGCGCCACGACATTCACGCATTGGACATTCAGATTTTGAATGTCGCGGCACGACATTCGCGACATTGGACATTCAGATTTTGAATATCGCACGCGACATTCACGACATTGGACATTCAGATTTTGAATGTCGCGGCACGACATTCGCGACATTGGACATTCAGATTTTGAATGTCGCACGCGACATTCACGACATTGGACATTCAGATTTTGAATGTCGCGCCACGACATTCACGACATTGGACATTCAGATTTTGAATGTCGCGGCACGACATTCACGACATTGGACATTCAGATTTTGAATGTCGCGGCACGACATTCACGACATTGGACATTCAGATTTTGAATGTCGCGGCACGACATTCACGACATTGGACATTCAGATTTTGAATGTCGCGGCACGACATTCGCGACATTGGACATTCAAATTTTGAATGTCGCACGCGACATTCACCACATTGGACATTCAGATTTTGAATGTCGCGGCACGACATTCACGACATTGGACATTCAGATTTTGAATGTCGCGGCACGACATTCGCGACATTGGACATTCAGATTTTGAATGTCGCACGCGACATTCACGACATTGGACATTCAGATTTTGAATGTCGCGCCACGACATTCGCGACATTGGACATTCAAATTTTGAATGTCACACGCGACATTCACCACATTGGACATTCAGATTTTGAATGTCGCGGCACGACATTCGCGACATTGGACATTCAGATTTTGAATGTCGCACGCGACATTCACGACATTGGACATTCAGATTTTGAATGTCGCGGCACGACATTCGCGACATTGGACATTCAGATTTTGAATGTCGCACGCGACATTCGCGACATTGAACATTCAGATTTTGAATGTCGCACGCGACATTCACGACATTGGACATTCAGATATTTGATAAGATTACGCAGTTTTAGTTTTATAGCATCAATCATTTAGAGTGGGTTTTATTTCTGTTTCTTTCTATTTCGTGTTTGATTCAGTTCATAAAAAAAGAAAGATATTGATATAACATTGTTTCGTTTTGAAATCTTTTTTTAAAACTCTTTAAAAACTCGGTGGCCGAGTTGTAAGAGCGCAATCACAGGAGCGAAAGGCCCTGGGTTTGATCCCTGATCGCGACAAGTCAAAGTTGTGAAAAGTGGCTTTATAGTTAACTCTCTTTTTTTTTGCTCGGCATATATATGTAAGGGAAAATACATATCTGGTTCACCCGGTGTCATGAAAATGTGACACATGTCTACGGCGTGAAACTGGAGAGTGGCAGCACTATACCTGTCTCAAGTAGACATCGTCGCCATATGACTAAAATACTGACCCATCAAATAAACAAACTACCACACAAAGTATGCCTAATTCATATTTAAACGCTTCATCAATACCGCGTTCAACCCCCACCCACCCTCACTTCTTTAAATCTACAACTTCTTTAAATCTACATAATGCGTACAACAATTCAATTCTGTACACACACACGCCCCCCCCCCCTCTCTCTCTCTCTCTCTTTCTCTCTCCCCCCCACCTTTTCTCTCTATTTATATAAACTTTTAGCATACCTGAAAGAAAGAAATTGTCAGACTTTGCAGCATTCTTTTTATTCAGTGTTTAATATCATTAATTATGTTCTCTCTGTTAAATTTCATAACTCTTGATGGAATCAGCCACTTTCAACCGGCATTCACACATCAAAATGTCCGATCCTATTTGACGCTGAGCAATTTTGAAAGCAGTCATCGATCTGGCTCAAAATTTGAGCAAATTGTACCCAGTGGCTGAGTGGTTGAAGTGCCCGCCTCCGGAGCGGAGGTCGTGTGTTCGATCCTCGGTCATAAGGTACCAGTGTTGCAAAATAATGCTATTGGTATTACTCTACTGTATGACGCTAAACTTAATTTGGTACTTCTCAGATTGTTTGTAACGTAATCAGAATTATGTGACTAGGCATGGTATCTTACGACATATCCATGGCCTATTTGTCTCCAGGAAACTTCGTCATCAAATGTCTGACATGCTGTCGACTGAACGCTACACAGGATAAACAAAACAAGTTCACGTTCATGACCATGTGGCAATGGTAGCGGTTACGTGAAGAACGCGGTGAAATAAAGGTCATGATCCCCTGTGTCGAAGTTTCCCCTGATATTTAAAGTGAAACCCCCAAAAGATTATGGTTCTCGCTACTGATTGGTGAATGACTGAAATGATGGGCCGAATTCCAAGAAGGTCGTTTCACTTTCCCATATTTAGACATAGGGAAACCAAACAGATCTTGGAAGAGAGAGAAAGGGAAGTAACCTGATCTGACCGTGCACGAGGAAATAGATAAGCAACGAGAAACATAAGTTATTGGAATGTCGTGAATGTCGTGCTGCGAAATTCAAAATCTGAATGTCCAATGTCCTGAATGTCGTGCCGCGACATTCAAAATATGAATGTCCAATGTCGTGAATGTCGCGTGCGTCATTCAAATTCTGAATGTCCAATGTCGCGAATGTCGTGGCGCGACATTCAAAATCTGAATGTCCAATGTCGTGAGTGTCGCGTGCGACATTCACAATCTGAATGTCCAATGTCGCGAATGTCGTGCCGCGACATTCAAAATCTGAATTTCCAATGTCGTGAATGTCGTGCCGCGACAATCAAAATCTGAATGTCCAATGTCGTGAATGTCGTGCCGCGACATTCAAAATCTGAATGTTCAATGTCGCGAATGTCGCGTGCGACATTCAAAATCTGAATGTCCAATGTCGCGAATGTCGTGGCGCTACATTCAAAATCTTAATGTCCAATGTCGCGAATGTCGTGGCGCGACATTCAAAATCTGAATGTCCAATGTCGTGAATGTCGTTCCGCGACATTCAAAATCTGATTGTCCAATGTCGTGAATGTCGCGTGCGACATTCAAAATCTGAATGTTCAATGTCGCGAATGTCGCGTGCGACATTCAAAATCTGAATGTCCAATGTCGCGAATGTCGTGCCGCGACATTCAAAATCTGAATGTCCAATGTCGTGAATGTCGCGTGCGACATTCAAAATTTTGAATGTCCAATGTCGCGAATGTCGTGGCGCGACATTCAAAATCTGAATGTCCAATGTCGTGAATGTCGCGTGCGACTTTCAAAATCTGAATGTCCAATGTCGCGAATGTCGTGCCGCGACATTCAAAATCTGAATGTCCAATGTCGTGAATAGTGAGAGTTGAATGTCGTATGTTGTATGTCGTATGTCGAGCCAACTTCACACAGCCTATTTTCTCTTAGATAGTATAAAGGTGTCCGTGCGCAGGTGTGTACGGGTAGAGGTATTTCATTTTCTGGTGGTTATAAAGTTAAAGTCGCGTATTTTTTTCTGTAATGAAAAACACTTTCTGGTGTCTTTTATCCCACCCATACGCTATTACAGAGTATATTGTATATAGCCATCCCCATGATACAGATGTAACAAAGCTTTATATGTAATGAAAATAAATAATAACTTCATTAACTGCGTTTCTTTTTGATATAAATTTCACAACTACCAGTACTCAGTTTATAAACCATACAGGCTTAGCACTATCAAAATATATGTATGTGACATACGCTTTTTAGAGTACGAAATTATATAAGTTAAGTGTCAAACTATAACTTATATTTAAGACATACCAATATAGATGTCGTTTGAAAAATAATTTGTAATAATTGTACATGATTTGACTTGACTTGCCTTGACTATTTGAGTTTACCGTCGCCTCGACAGTATTTCAGTCATATAGCGACGTCCAGCTAATTACAGGTGGAGGAAAACCCCGAATGCACGTTGGCATCCGGGTAGAACCACCGACCTACCACAAGCCAGCTGGAAGTCTTCCTCACATGAAAATCCGAGTGACCCTGCTGGGATTCGAACCCACGCGGTGAGGGGCTGAATGAGTGTTAAAGTCAGCGACAAAGTTTCACTGTCATGAAGGCTAATTAAAATGAAAAATAAAATCGTAGTCGAATCTAAAATCTTAGCCTAACTTAAGTACCATATTAAAAAAAAAAAAAAAATAAAAAAAAAAAAAAAAATAAATAAATAAATAAAAAGCATAAACATGCAGCATTGATAACTTAGAGTAGAGGAAGAAAAATAAAACAGGTTTATTTATAATGTTAATTCTCTTGATACGAAATAACCTTGGGCAGATAAAGAAACGCAGTTTGTACACACATAATCTTCCGGGCTTTACGTGTAATATGATAACTTGCTACCGACGACCAACCATATAAATGCAGTTATCCCTCTATGCTACTAACAGGATGGTTGGTCATTAGTTAGATCAAATGGAAATAGAAGTATTCATATAATGGCTTCTAAAGAGCGGGTATGAGATCATATCTTATTATTTAACCTCTGATTATATAAAATATTGATTAATGATTTACATTCTATTTTTTTTTTAAACAATGCGTTAATAAATTGCGTGTGTCGTATATAGCCGTGAC
>CM037785.1:49834312-49884312 GCA_021229015.1 Solen grandis | reverse complement strand
GCTTTGAAACTTAGCTTACTTTCTGACTGATTTTCAGTATACAGGCTACAAGACTAGAGATAAATGTACATGTCCCTAGGAATCTTTCTTATATATAATCAAAATGTATTTTTAGTTTAACCCTTTCCCTCATAGAGGATACCATGAAAAGACCTATGCGAACAGCATAAAACCAGATCAGCCTGCGAGTAACTCACAGGCTGATCAGGTTTTATGTTGTTCGCTGCTCCTCAGTTGTCTGGTAATGAGGATTTTACAATTAATTTTGGTAAGGTTTAACTGGTTTTCTGCAGATCAGGCTTTATGTGATACCTATTGAGTGCGTCAAAATGAGTCTATATGAGGGAAAGGGTTAAACTTATTTCCTTTAATGTCAATTTTGAAACAAGTTTTCAAAATTCATACTCCTTGTACTTATCCTCATTAAGGATTTCTGGTTTGGACCAGTACTTTGAACCAGTGATGGTCCTAAAATATTTTTGCTTCAAACAGGAATTGAATCCTCAAACTTGCAGTCTCCACACTGGACCAAGACTTCCTCCAAAATGGTCTTCTCTTCCATACAGATAAGAAGAAGTATCTTTTTAGAAAGTTACCAGGGTATTTGTCGTTGATAGGGATTAAGTTATGAAGAAGGATTATGAAATGAACAAATCTTCATCTGTGATACATTTTCATTCTAGGAAGTCAAAATAAGCATAGATAAAAACTCACATTGTGAACGGTCCCCTCTAACGCAATCTGGGGAGTAAACATGTTGTAATGAATCAGACTGTAACAGAGACATTGACACAGTCTATAATATACTGCAGATATTTAAATGTTCAGCCTGAAACAGGTCACATTGTGAACGGTCCCCTCTCACGAAGTCTGGGGAGTAAACATTGTTGTAATGAATCAGACTGTAACAGAGACAATGAGACAGTCTATAATATACTGCAGATATTTAAATGTTCAGCCTGAAACAGGTCACATTGTGAACGGTCCCCTCTAACGAAGTCTGGGGAGTAAACATTGTTGTAATGAATCAGACTGTAACAGAGACAATGAGACAGTCTATAATATACTGCAGATATTTAAATGTTCAGCCTGAAACAGGTCACATTGTGCATCTATGGTAAGAAAAGGGTTTTGATTAAAATAAATATATTTATCAAAGAAACTGTAAGTCAGAATATTTTGTTAGAATTTTGTGAAAACTTGCTAGCCAACTGGAGTAAGGGACAGAGCCTATCCGCTTCCTTGTTAAATCTGTCACTGTAGAAATTTGCTTAATAAAACAAGAGTGCTTTTCTTTAATATATCAGTCCAGGCTTCATTTCAATACACCATACACAATGCTTGATTAAATAAAACTTTGAGTGATTTCTTTAAAGTCAAGTTCAATCAAAGCACATTCCACCATTTTTGGTCTATCTGGAAAAGAATTTGATAATACTTAAGATGCACATGCAACTTAGCTTATTGATTCCATGACTGGGGTAAAACCTTTATGAATAAAAATCAGTCAATTTTAGTATGACTTATTTTTTTTCTCCAGAGTGAAAATAAAGTAGTCTTGTATTTACAGGTATTTACGAGTATTTAAGTAATCATCATTAACTGTACCTATTAATTCATGCACAAATTATAAAAGTTTGTAAGCCATATATTTTCTGTCCTTTTACCACTTAAAGTATCTTTGATCCTCAGATTTCACAGTCATTCCCAAGGACCAAGCAGTGGTTTATGGGAATGACCTATTTCTGGACTGTGCTGCCTCAAACGGGACAACAGACACACTTTCCGGACTGTCCATTCAGTGGCGACTAAACGGCAAGCCACGGAAGCCAAAAACTTCCATCTATTTCAACGGGACTCTTCTAGTACCTGCACTGGACAATGCAGACATGGGAAACTACACATGTGTGATATTAGATGCAAGTGAGACAGAAGTGCTTGAGTCCCCACCCGCCTTAGTGTTTCATGCATGTAGGTAATTTATATATTGGTAATCATTGTAGGGTTTTGGGACTGTTTTATTTTAGTGTAACTGTAACATGAGGGTGGTGTATTTATATATATATATATATATATATTTTTTAAACCTTTATTTTCCCCGTCAATTGGTGGAAGTAGGTATGGGAACCATCCCACTTACCACCTCACAAATGCAGACATGTATCAAGACATCAGTACAATGATTTTCACATATATGAGCAACAAGGCAATATTTTTTATAATAATTCACAACTACACAGGACATACAGTTTCGGGATAAACAATTTTTATTTTTAAGTTGGATTATTTGAATACAATATATCTATATAAAAGCAACAGTCTCTGAAAAAGATTTTTTTTTAACTTATAGCTGTTAGAAAGTAATAAAGGTTTAAAGTTTACAGGTAAAAACAAGATGTATTTATATGGTTTTGTGTCACCTGCTGTAAGCAGAGGTGACACATAGGGATCACTTCTCTGTTGTCTGTCTGTCAATCTGTCTGTCTGTCGTCACACTTTTTCCGTCACACTTCAGCAGGTGACAGACAGACTTGTTCTAAAGAACACTCTTGTACTGTAATGAAAAGGAATCGGGAGGGACTGAGCTAGCAAATCCTTGATGCATCAAAGTCTTCAGGGAAAATTGAACGACTTTTTCTCTCGATTTTATATGAATTTTTACAGATGACTCGGGTTGTGTTGTCTTCATACATGAACCAAAGAAAATGTTGGAATGACTGGAAGATAAAGTAAACCTCACATGACAGCTGTTGCTTGCTATTCATGTTATAATTATGAAAGATATTGTTAATGTAGTGAAGAACATCATCTACATGTATAGATATTGATTTTATTTTGCTTAGAATATTATGAAAAAGTTTGAGTTTTTTCCCTAAACTAACAAGTTTCAATTTGAACTATATTTGACCTAACAGCTTCTTCTGTGTAGTAATACACCAGTGTTAAATTACTATGCCAAAACTGCAATAACTAATTTCAGACATGTTTTTTAAAGCCTGTATCATGCATGTGCTTCCCAGTCAAAAAACAATAACAAAAAGATAACAACAGTTTTTGTAACAAATGTTAACCTAAATTTTGATACCAGTTGCCCTTGGTTACAGACATCAAGATGTTTGAGGTGAGTCCAGTGCCAGTGCTAGCCATAGAGGAGGAGTTGGTATCATTTGACTGTATTACCGGGGAGAGTGCCCCGCCCCCAGAGGTGTACTGGGAGCGGAACGGGGAGCGATTCTTGGGCGGGGACCAGTACAACGCCACCTACGGAGGATATGAGGAGGATTCGGTGATCAGGTGAGGTTCTTTAATTTCCGTCTGCATATTCAGAAAGTTGAAATTTTGATAAGGGATAGGATATTTAGAGAGGATACAATATAGCTTATAAAAAAGGCATATAAGATTTTTTTTTCTTCATGAGGGTCATAGATCAGCATTTTTCATGTGTGGAGAAGCTGCAAGTATATAATACATGTACATGGTTTTGATATGATGAGTGAAACAAAAACAGTATTATATTCATCTCACATATGCATATGCACATTTTATTGTTTTATTTTTCTCATTAAGTCCATAGGGGGGAGGAGCAAAGATTTTTATTGGCCTTAGGTACAGAGTAATGATTCAACCCAGAAACCATTGAGAGGGATAAGATGTGAGAAGACGTAAAATATATAAGTTTAAACTAAGGGCAAGCAAGCAAACATACTGTTTCCATGTCACTTAGCATTTAATTTTTTAAAGACACACATATAGAACCATCATGATCATCATTGGTCATTTCAAGCTTTATTTTATCATTTCACTAGAGCCATAGTGAAATGATCAGGTTATATTTCACACTTGAAATAAATATTTTTCCTAATTGTCATTTATATTGGCTTATTTGTTTTTCTTTGTCTCTTCCCGCAGTCAGTATTCCATGAAGTTATTGCTGCGTGCCAAGCCTCATCTTGATGGAGCATTCAACTGTGTCGCCCGTAACCCAGCCCTCGACATTGCAGCTCGAAGTCTTCGTGTCCTGCTCAGAACTGCAGGTAAAATACTGATAAACTATACTGAACAGATAATTTATAATTTCCTTAATAGCAGAATATTAGATACAGTGCTCCTTCTCTGCAACAACTTAACCCTGAGTGATATGGTAAGCCATTGTTGGAGAAAATCAACATTTTTTTCTGTATTATTTTTTTTATATAATCACATTTATCCAAAAAGAATTAACATTATCACATATAAATTTGTGAGAGCAGAGCTTTTTTCCCCCTCTTTATCAGGGACTGTTCATTGGTGTCTGCCCCACAGAAAATTTCCTGCAGTTTTCCCCAAAATTGTTTTTCTATGCAAAGAACCGCAGCTGCAATATTGCATACGCACACAGAGGAGACCCTGATAAGACATCTTCTTGAAGGAGCGTTACCCTGCATCTGCTTTGTTTGTCAAGGCATCAAAATGTGTTTATAGGGGTCAAGGGTTAAACAGTTGCGGTGATAGGGATGTTTATAGGGGGTCAAGGGTTAAACAGTTGCGGTGATAGGGAGAGAACAGCTGCTACAAGATATCTATTAATGAAGGGATCAAGAATTATAGGAGAGTTGGCTAAATATTTGATCAAGAAAGACTTAAATGTACAGTCTAACCTGCTTTAAACAAGCCCTGGTATCAGCCTTTAGCCTTTATCAGTCAGTTTGAGACCCCCACACACACTGAAAATCACTATATTCCAACACTGGTATAAGTGATCAACTTCTTTATCCCTTTACTTCATAAGGACTAATTTTGACACATTGGCTCCTATTGGAACTGTCTGATCTGGGCAGGGTTGGACATTAAGGCCCGACCAAACGACATTCACTAGTAGATTGTTGGTCCGGTCTAGCTAAGTTCTAAGCTAGCACGACTGACTGGTCGGGTTCTCAATCTGCCTTCAAACGAATCAAAAGCACAAAAAATATTTATAATGGTAAAACTATTGAAACTTGTCGAGATACATCTTCTTGGGAAACCCGTTTGTGCTATATTTAGTTTGTATATTTAGTAACAACCTTGACACGTGTTCACTCATTGGCTGGTGTTTTCAGAATGAGGCTTTTCCTCCATGCACTTGCCATTTGTTCAATGTTGTAATACTGTAATGCAGGATAAGAATGATTATTTCTTCATCAAACTCCTCACTTTTTTATCGTAAACGAAACTTTTGTATTATTATTGGTGATATTCAAATAAAAAAAAAATGCGAGGGATGTAAGTTAATGCATGAATACAATCTGTAATGTTGGGATTTCAGGTACATGTATTTAGACAACAGAATATTTTACGGTTTGTTTATACTGCACTATGCACAGCTGACACGAATGTAAAGCAATCTAGTATTTTAAGTTCATTTTTTTCGTCAGACAAAAAGGAAAAAAAAATGCGGACAACAATGAACAGAAGGTTAAGGATGAAAAGACCAAGAGGAATAGATAGTTTTGTCCTACAGTAAAGATGAGTTTAGTTGGCTAGATTTTGAAGCAGAGTATTGTAGGGCATGCTGAGTATGAAGAGAGTGGATGAGAATCAATAATATAAAGGGGCATTCTGAATCTGAATCCCATAAGTCTTACAAAAGAAAATCTGATATAAAGCACTCAACATTTTTGTTGCATCCCAAACTGTTGTTGTTGTTGTTGTTGTATTGGGGTTTACCGTCGCTGCGATAGTATTTCAATCATATAGGGACGTCCAGCTAATTACAGTTGGAGGAAGACCCCGAGTACACAGAGGTACCTGGGTAGAACCACCGACCTACCACAAGCCAGCTGGAAGGCTTCCTCACATGAAAAATCCGAAGTCCCTACCTTGATTCGAACCCACAGCGGTAAGGGGCTGAGAGATTTGTAGTCCACGACTGTAACCGCTTGGCCACGGCGGCCCCCATCCCAAACTGTGGAAATAAAGATGGTTGACAATCAGTCATCTGAGTCTAGTCATAAAGGTCTCATACTTAAGTTATATTGGTATGTTCATTACAAATGTTTGAAATCATTTAACAATGTGTTTTACACTTTGGTCTAGTTCAGTTTAGGTCAGGTCTAGTAGGTTTCCTAAGTTACTGGACCACTGGTCCAGCTCTCAAAAAAAGTTAACGTTGAACCCTGCTGGGTCTCCTCTGTTTGCTTATACAATATTGTATGCTTATACAATATTGTAGCTCAGATTCTAAGCAAGAAAAATCCACTGTTTCATATACCATTTAAATGAAGTCATAAATTTGTACATAAATATTCATGAAGTAAAGGCCAAGAAATGGTAATATTTCAGAATATTTTATAAACAGTGATGCTATACAAAATCATTGTTTACAGTATCAAGTCCTATGGATAAAAATTCAATATATAACTGTCAAAATTATTGCAAACAATAACTGATATAATAATTATATAAAATATCATAAATTTTGATTAAATGCAAACTATAATACATTCAGTGGTTATGATTCTTAAGACTAACCTCTGATTTAGATGGTCACCTGCCTTAAATGGCCAAAACAGTCACATCCCTTGACTGGCTGCTTAAAGCAGGTTTGACTGTTAAATAAATAATTATCTTTATAATTACCATATTTACAGTGAGGGGTATTGTATGATGATGTTTCCGTCTGCTCCTATGAGTTTCTAAATTATTTTTATTGTGTCACTTACTGTAAGCAGAGGTGACACATAGGGATCACTTTTCCGTCGTCTGTCCGTCCGTCCATCCATTTGTCTGTCACATTTTTTCTGTCATGCTTCAGCAGGTGACACACATGCTCTAGAGAACACTCCTGTTTTAAGATCACGTGGACAGGAAATATTCATGAGTCATCAGTTATTGTGGTCAGTCATTGCCTGCTGTCTATCAGTCATTTGTCTTCAAAAGTTTCTTAGATGACATCGCCTCCTTAACTACTTGGATATAAAACATTTCTGGGTCTTTGTTCAAAGTCGCATAAAGAATCAAATTCCATGTGGGAATCTAATTATTGTCATAGCAAAGAAAAAAACAACTTTACAAATCTTCTTGCTCAAAACTTCTGGCAAGATTTGAAAACATTTTGGAATAATTATGCCTTGGGCAACCCTTTTCCAAGATTGTATATGGCTTTTTTGTTTTCTGTATCTAATTCTACTGTTTCACATCTGCAGAGATTGAGACAGCCCCATATATAATGCAAGATCTTGTAGTGGACTCAGTCATCACACCCTTTGACCAGCCCTGGCATCTGGCCTGTCCAATCGGTGGAAAACCAAAGGCAGACATCACATGGTTCAAGGATGGCTCCCAGCTGGATGGGGCAACAAACTTTCTTGTATTACAGAATGGTTCCCTGCATAGTAGCTTGGCAACATTGGAGGATGATGGGCTTTACCATTGTAAGGGGGAAAACAGCATGGGTCAGGTGACCAGCCCTACCATCACTCTGACCGTGGCAAGTAAGTAGGTCAAGGTCATGCATACTAATGAGTCTCTTGGTCAGGATCATGAATATTTATGAGTCTCATTAGCAGTTGCTAGTAAGTAGGTCAAGGTCATGCATATTAATGAGACTGATAGTGATTTTCATAAATGTTGATTTGTATTATCATTAGCACTGCTCAAAGTAGGTCAAGGACATGCATATCTGTGAGTTTGACGATCATGTTCATGTATATAAAAAGCCATTGTAGCATATTTCAGTAAGTAGGTCTACGTCATTGATTTTATCAGTCTTTTAAATTTTTCATAAGTTTGTCAAGGTCAGTTATTGGTCAAGATTTTTAATTAGTGGCTTGTAAGTAGGTCAAGATCATGTATAATTACAAATGAGTCATGTTGAAAGTGGCAGATATCTAGGTCACAAACTCATGGACATGCATTTTATCTAGTTATTCAAACAGTGACTCTTTCATCCATTACTTCAAGAATCATGCATGAATTAAATATCTTGAAGCAAGGCTTTGGTATTTTATCAAGGACTGTTGTCATAGGTGTCTTCCCTTCAGGACATTTCTTTTCAGGAAATTAATGTGGTCTTCCCCAAACTTTCTATTAATTTCCTCCATAATGTGCTATTGAAAGTGAGCAATATAAGTGAGAAATTGTTTTCTGATAATTATGAAATGAAGTTAAGAAGAAATAAGACCTTAAAATATTTTGTGAATATTGGTGGATGTTGTATTATATACCTTCCTTAATGCAGATTTTCCATTTCAGGATTAGAATTAGACTTTGTAACCCCTCCAGAAGACCTGTTCATTATCGCAGGTCTCCCTGCCAAACTGACGTGTACCCCACCTGTCAGTGTTCCCCCGGCAACGATCACGTGGTACAAGGACAATAAATTGCTGGTGCCCCGCTCAGGTAGAAGACATGAAATTTTGTACTTAAAAGTTGAATTGCATCAATATGTGGTTCTCACAATTATAGAACAAGCAGATAAAATCATGACAAATAGATTAGATTTTATACGCTCGTCAAAGACAGGATGTGTTTTTGGATTCACTTGCAGTGGCTGGGCAGTTGATGTTGATGATTGCGTCTTTGTCCGCTCTCGAACGCAAACAAACATGAACTGATCTATACCAAACTTGGTCACAATATATATGGGCACAATATCTTCAACCCTTTTGATAACCAGCCAGATTGTCCAAGACTCTCCAGAGTTATGGCCCTTAAATTGATGAAAAATTGTAAAATGAACAGTGTCTGCTCTCATACTCTTACAAACATGAACCAATCTTGTCCAAACTTGGTCTAAATGTAAATGGACACAACATCTTAAACAGTGTATGCTTTCCAACACTGACAGATGTGAACATCTTTACCAAACTTTGTCATAATGTGTCTTGGCACAGTTTGAAAACCATATAGAAAATCCCAGACATTTCAGAGTAACAACCCCTGAATTGATAAAATTGCAGGACAGACGTATTTTGTAATAACCAGCGCTCTTGATATGATGGAAATGAAACAATAAGAATGCATAGGTGTTAACTGAAAGATTTTTTATGGTAAGACCAAGTGCAGTTGACTGTGTCAAGGATTTTGTAAGAATTACATCCCCTTTTTCTGTATCAAAATGATAAGTGGGGGTATTAATCACCTTAATTTATAGTTCTAGTTTTAAACTTGACAAGTATTTGTATGTCTGTGCAGGTAAGCAGGCAGTACAGGTGGTGAAGGAAACGGACGGATCGTGGAATGTTGTGTTTGAGGAGATGCAGAAACAGGACGAGGGTGAATACTTCTGTGTTGCTCAGAACGACTTTGCGGTGCCCTCTAGTCGCACGTCTCGAGTTGCGAAGGTGTCGGTGGGAGGTAAGTTATAATATGAATAGGCTTTCCATAGGCCATGTAAACAGATAAGGGGATACAGGGGCCATATTCATAAAGCTCCTTTTGGAAAAAATTCCCTTAGTTTCTAAGATTTTCCTCAAAATTTCATAGATTTTTCTTAGTTACTAAGGATTTCTTAAAGTCTTATTTAAAAAACAACCTTTGGAGATTTATTTTAGTTAAGGAATTATTTTCCTTAAAAACCAAGGAGCTTTATAAGTACAGCCCTTGATGGGCAGTGACATATCAAAGTCAATAGAAATGGTACTGGTTCATCCCTGCTTTGTGATGTGATAGGACAGATTGGCAGCACAGCATAATTCTGTCTCAGTTAGATTAAGTCTCCAAATGACTTTAGTACTGTCAGTTTGATGTAAAACTCAATAAAATAAATCAGCATGAGTAATTGAAGATGAATAATTTCAGTGAAATGTAATATTTTAAATGGGGATTCTCATGAAGCTCCACAATGTTTATTTTAAAATATTGAGCTAATTTCAATGGCCTATAAATATACCAAATGCATCATAGATGTAAACAGTTTGATTCTGAATTTAGGTGCCCCAATATTTGTCCAGCCGCCCACTGGTCTGACCATTGAGAAAGGTAAACTGGCCATGATGACCTGCTATGTCCAGGGCGACCCCTTCCCAGAAATCACCTGGCTGTTTGAGGATCAACCCATGGTTGTTTCTGACACTGTATCATTCAGGTAAGACTATGTTGTTATCCCTCAGGAACAGGTATTTTCAGGCAGTTCCACAATCTTCGGGCAATGCTGTAGGCCTACCTGAAATAGCAATGGTATTGGTCAAGGTTGACTACCTGGAGTAGAATTTTTCACTTTAGGGAAAACTCTATAATTTCTGTTTTAATTTATAAAAGATGGTAGTGCAAAAATGCTGGCCTTCAATTAAAAAACAAACATTGACTTGACTATTTGAGTTTACTATCGCTTCGACAGTATTTCAGTCATATAGCGACCTCCAGCTAATTACAGGTGGAGGAAGACCCAGAATGCACGGAGGCATCTGGGTATAACCACCGACCTACTGCAAGCCAGCTGGAAGGCTTCCTCACAAAACAAACATTAATTATGTGTTTGTGAACTTGATTTGATTCACAGAATAATAACTCCTTTTAGATGTTAAAATGACGCCATTTTTCAGTGGCCATATAGGGCTTTCTTTGCTAACAGTGTTAAAAATCATCTAATACTTTATACAAGTGATTGCTGTTACTGCTTAAACTATCCAATCAAATCTGTTATAAGGAGTCTGTTAATAAAAAGAACAGGGTATTCATATAGCATAGTGCTTAAACGCAAAGGTGTTTCACGAATGCAACCAAAATTCAATCTGTGGTCAGCTGTAGTATATAAAAGGATATTTGGTCACCTGTTTGGACACATGGGCTTCTTTAGCTTACTTTGGATTACTTCCCTCAACATGGTGCTTGCTAATGGCAATGCCAATACCAACATGAAGATTTTCATATGTCAGTGCTCCAGCTAGGCTTTGAAAAGGGCCGGGTGGTGGTGCCTAAAAGGGCACTTTGAGCCGCGTAAAGCCACATTGGGGGAAGGTGTGTGGGGTGGGGGCACCCCAAGAGAATTGTTTAAGTTCAAAGGCAAGAAATTTTGTTTTACAGCAGCTTTTGTACATTTCTTCCAGATTCAGACAGTTATGTAGATCAGTGGTCCATTTATATCTTTTTAAACAAACAACATTTCAGCATTTTTTTTTTTCAAATTAAGATGTTAAAAAAGGCCTCTGCAAGAATGACTTATTTATGTGGAGATTTGAACAGTTGTTTGGAAATATTTGTGTAAAAGTTAAAAAAAATCAAATTTGCATCAACTTTCTTTGATTACAGATCTTCATTTCAAGTTATCAATAAAAATAATACCAACAGAAAAAAAAAATGGACCTGGCATTTTAATTTCATTTAATCTAAAGAATAATTAAATTGAGCATCCAAGACTCTTCCCTCAGAATATTGTGAAAATCCCCCGTTTATTTCATATGTACATTAATTTATAATGCACACCGTATTATAATATAAGAGGTTTCATATTGATGACTATAATTTTTACATTATTATTATATGAAAAAGGCATGATAAATTCACCAAAAAGGACAGATGTACATACAATTTGGAGGAAAAACATAATTCTAAATTCTAATATTTTTCAGAAAATATACAATAAAATTATTTTTTTTTTAGTTAATTAAGTTGCTTGTGTAGACTCGGATTAAAACTGTTTCAAATCTTTTTGAATGAAAATTATTTGATTTTAATTAATCTCCAAGACCATTCAGTTTCATCAACTCTTTTTTAAATCAAAGTTATAAGATCTTTTATGATATATAAATGTGAAAATTCAATTTTTTTTTTTTTCAGTAGATCTTATGATATATTTTTTCTTAAATAATACAATTTTGTCTCAATGCAATACCCCACCCACTTCACTACGATCATATTTTGTAAGTACAAAGTCAGCCTTAATTTCAAATAATGGTGTAAAATCTGCCTTTAAAGTTTTTTGTTTTTTTTATCAGTCATTCATGTTTTAAAACACTACTAAATCTTTTTGACCTTTCTTATTGCTGTAAACAAGATTTATCAGTGCATGTTTCTTCAACCATACCGTACCAGAAGTAAACAAAGTTATATTCAAGCATGCTTTTTACATGCTATTAAAACTGTCAAAGGCAGTTAAATTGAATATTAATGATAAAGATTATGACAGTATGATAATGTGTCGATGCAGAATGCCAGATTTGAAATATTACAAATATTTGTGCCAAATTGGGCTATCTTTTTCGTATTCAAAAACAGTCCCGCAGAATCAACTTTTACTTTCACTTCGAAATTAACACGAGCCGTGAACACTATTAAAGGGTTGTAGGTTTGTGTTCACTTATTCCCTCTACAATCATCAGCAATGGTAGCCATGATGACCTGTTGCTCATAGCAACGGATTCGCTGATAGACACCCAGTTGTGTACTCTAACTTTCGAAGTTTTTGATTAACATGACAAGCGGCACATGACGATAAAAGGACAAGGGCAATTTGCCGACAAAAGGGCAGGGGCAATTTGCCGACAAAAGGGCAGCTGGGCGCCACGCCCGGCTATTTAAGGCTAGCTGGGGCACTGTATGTGATATTATTTTTTGTCTTGTTGTTGTTAGATATACAAAGTTTTATTTTCTCAAATATCAAGGTCCACACAAATCCCAGTATCACTTATAGAAAAAATTTTCATTCATGTCCAATCATAAAAATATATCCTTGAGTGCCAAACTGCACCCCTCTAGGCTTTAATTAAATAAGTACATGCATAGAAACTGTTCATATATTCTATCCAGTTCACATTGATGACTCCCAATTATCTATAAATAATTATTCACTCAAAAATAACGTCATAGCAGTGCGAATTTACACATTGACCATTTTTAAAAATGTAAACATTGGAGATGGAATTTCCAGATACTTTTATTTTGAGCATAAAAGAGCCATTCTGCATGGAATCATTTTGTTTAAAAAAAAAAAAGACACATAAAAAGAGTGGAGTAAGGTAAAATTTGAAATATTTATCTGTTTGAATCACATTTTTGTACTAAGGTCATCTGAGTTTATTTACTGAAACACAGTAAAAATTATCTAACAGTTGCTTGCATATGTGATAAAATCTCGCGAGACTATGATAAAAACAAGATTGCTGGCAGAGTTTTGGCAAGGGATGCAGTTAGTACCTGTGACAAAAGTATAAATTTAAAAAAAAATTTAATATCAATAAAAAGTTGGCTTTTGATACAGCTGCCTGATGTAACAGGTATGATTGTACATGTCTAACGGTTGTGTCCTCTACAGACAGGCGGCCCAGGAGCTGTGGATCGCCAATATCAACAAGGCCTACGAGGGGACGTACACGTGTAGGGCGGTCAACAGATACGGCTCCATACTCACACACGCCTATATCAAAGTTCTAGGTCAGTGAATCGGTGTTGAATTGTTAATTGGCCTGGAAGTCTCAAAATAAAGAACATACTTTTTTCAAGTCACATTCAAAGAATGACCATTTGGTTTTGTATGGACTTGGGAATGATATTATAAGTTTGAGCCTTAGATCGTACTTAAGTTTTTTCGAGAACTTTCGGACAGATGTATTTGACTCAGTTCTTAGGATTGATTTATTTAAGTCAGTTAATTATACAAAATGACAACAAATTAAAAAATTGAATTTAAAAAGGAAAAATATATATGAAAATTTTAATCAATGTTATATCCATATTGAGTAGGAACATTTTATAGGGCACCATGGTCCAAGATAGCATTCATTGATTGTGGCAGTTTGTGACTCCAGTTTCCGCTTGGGGCAAGAATTTTTCAAGTCCTTTCTAGGTAAAAAGCAATGGTTTAAAACCAGAAACCATCAAGAGGGATTAGTATAATTCATTAAACAAATCCAAGTCGATATTAAATAAAAATGATATTTAAAATGATGACTTTACAGATTTCATGTAATTTGAACTTATTTATCTTATGTCAATTGAGAAACAAGTTCTTATAATTTATACTTATCCCTGTTAATAGTTCCTATTGGACCAGTACTTTCCACCTGATTCATGAACATTCTTGCCCTATAGATAGATTAGTGAATAATACCATTCATGAAATTAATGAACAATAATCCTTCATTAAAAATGATGATTTGACAATCTTTTATTTGACGTTATACAGTACCCCCGGTGATTCTACAGCCAGTGGGTCACCAGGTGGCCAGTACCGGAGACACGGTCATTCTGCCATGTGGCGTGTACAGCGACCCTAAACCCCAGGTCAGGTGGTTCAAAGGTAAATATGGGCTTTCTATTGTCTGGATTGTCATTCTATTTTTTTTTTTTTTTTGCCAATAGTTATCCATTGTTTTGCATTATGAATTAGTGGATATAAGACTGGAATCACAGAGGATATTTCTGTCTGAAAGATTCATACTTCTCGACCATCTAATCACAGAGGATATTTCTGTCTGAAAGATTCATACTTCTCGACCATCTAATCACATTGGGTCCTTTTACTCTCTGTATACCTCTTACTTTATGTGCTAGTGAAACTGGGAACAGTGTTTCAGTGTAATAAATGGTCCTGAGGGTTGTTTAAGGGTTAGGTTATGTGTCATGGCTCGATCTTCACCAACAATACTTAGCGCTAAGTAATACTTAAATTCTTAAACTAGGTAGATACACATTCCACCATTGCTATTTGATAAAATATTCAAGTACATGACTAAGCTGAAATAAATTATTACCTTAAAAACTAACAAAAAATGTTAAGAAATGAAATATTAGGGTATTTTTATTAGAGAAACAAAACTAATGATATTCGCTCTTTAGTGTTTAAGTTTTACTTAGCGCCAAGAATTGTTGGCGTAATTTGACCATGGTCATTATTACTAAAGTTAGAAAACAGAAATTACAGTTTTATGGGAGTCTGTGGAATCAACATGGACTAAGTAACCTCATGAATATTCATGTACATATTTATGACTTGATGAATATTCATTTATTGAACTTAATGAAATTCTCTTTGCCATGCAGGGTATGTAGTTATGTTCAGGTTTATAAAAACATCTTCATGTACTATGATAATTTTGTACTGAGGAAATAAAGTTTTCTTAGTATATTAATGCTGATGTTTGCAAGTTTTTCTTATTTATGAAATGATTTAACATTTCTGTGTTTCAAACTTAACAATTTATACAGTATAGCTCAGTCACATGACCTCAGCATAACCATGTGACATTTTCCGTGTTTCTTCTACAGACTCAGCAGCCCTGGTAGTGGGTGGGCGATACACACAGCTGGAAGATGGTCTGTACATCACCTCCGTTGCGTCGGATGACGCGGGCACCTATGTGTGTCAGGCAACCAACATGGCGGGCAATGTGGAGAGTGAGGGAAGCCTTAAAATACAGGGTAAGGCAGACACTACTCTTTCATTTATGTGACATGTCTGCATTGGAGATGGAAGGATTAATTAGTTTTTTGTTTTTTTTCTTTAGTTATTGCAAAATTATAACAAATCCATAAATAACTTATATTAATTTTTCCATATGACTGAAATACAAAAACTTTAATACTTTCATAAATGCTACCCATTGGTAAAAGGGGAACATTTGACTTCTGTTAACTTAATTTGGGGTACAGTTATTTGAACTTAGAGATTGCATTTAATGCTTGATAATTCCTCAAACTACATTATAAGGGTTTATCTTGGAGTCATATAAAAATTATAATATCTATTGTAACTTGTACAGTGGAGCCTCACTTCACAACAGAGCCTTTGGATCAGGTGGTCACCCTGGGAAGAAACACCACGCTCAGTTGTGCTGCCAACGGCTCCCCGAAACCTGACATTACCTGGCTCTTCAATGTGAGTAGCAGTGTGTTTTGACCGAGTTATCTGGCCCTGATTATCGATTTGAAAAATATGGTTTATCTGCCCCAGCTTTATAATTAAAGAAAAATGTAGAAAAATAAATTAAACTGTAATTGTATGCTTACATTGTAGTATAATGTGGTTTTTTGTTCACAAAACTGTGAGGAGAGTGCTGATATATTTGTGCAAATTTTAGCATCCTTCGATGGCTGATCTGTATGCGTATGATTAATCAGTTGGTATGATTGATGTGAACTCTATGATGATGCAGAATCACTCTTTCCTATCCTGTCCCATGAAAAGCCAGTGTTTCACCTTCCAATTTTCTCTAAGTTCTTTTAAGTCCTATTTTGATAATCACTGAAACTGAAATTTATTTGCAAGCTTTTAAAGTCAAATATCATGATTGCTAAAGTGAAAGTGATAGTTAGGGCTTCATTACAAGAGTGATTCTAGAGGCAAATTTTGTAAAGTTCTTGTCTGTGCCTGGTAGAATATTATATGGGCAACCCACTTCATTTTTACAGGGGAGCAGTCTGTTTCCCCAAGAATCTTTCCAGTCACTGGACAGGAAGACTCTGTTCCTCCTCAACATGAGCTGGCTTCATGTTGGTCAGTATACGTGTATAGCCAGCAATAAGGAAGGGGAGGCAAGAGCTCTGGCAACCGTGAAGCTACAAAGTAAGTATGTGTGATTGAAGTAATTTGATATGGGCTTGGTATATATTTTATTAAATCATATTATTTTTATACCCCTTGCCTTCACAGGAATGATCAGTATCATGCCTATTTGTGCATATCATCAGCATATTTAGGTTGGATGATTATCATAGGGTTATGGCCCTTTTTATTTTGTTGCAGTCTTTTCCGCATTTTATCTCCATAACCCCTTGCTTGAATTTGATGAAACTGCACTGGATTGATCAGTATCAAGTCTAGTTGTGCATGGCATATGGTATATTTTGAGGGTTGATTCATCAGAGAGTTATGGCCCTTTGTGTCTTAAGCTATCTGTATATATATAATGTGCATACATTCTTCTCTGCACTTTTTCTCCAAAATCCCTGGCTTGAATTAAATGAAACTTAACCCTTTCCCTCATATAGACTCATTTTGACGCACTCATAGGTACCACATAAAGCCTGATCTGCAGAAAACCACAGTTAAACCTTACCAAATTTAATTACAAAATCCTCATTTCCAGACCACTGAGGAGCAGCGAACAGCATAAAACCTGATCAGCCTGCGAGTTACTCGCAGGCTGATCTGGTTTTATGTTGTTCGCATAGGTCTTTTCTTGGTTTCCTCTATGAGGGAAAGGGTTAATCAATATTTAACTTGATCAATACCAAATGTAGTTGTGCATAACATCAGTATATTTCATTGGAATGTTTTATCACAGATTTATGGCACTTTTTAGCTCACATGAGCACAACATGCTCAAGGTGAGCTTTTCTGATCGCCTTTTGTCCGGCGTCCGGCGTCCGTGCGTGCGTCCGTGCGTCCGGCGTCAACAATTGCTTCAAACAACATCTCCTCCTAAACGGCTTGGCCAATTTGAAAAATATTTTGCAGGAATGTTCCTTGGATGAAGCTCTACTAAAGTTGTATAAATGGTTCTGGTCCATCGCATAATTAGGTCACAGGAGCTAAAAATAGATTTTAAAAATGAAAATTAAAAAAATCTTCTTCTCTGAAACCACAAGGCCTAGCCTCTTGATTTTTGGTATGTAGCATGATCTTATGACTCTCTACCAGGATTGTACAAATTATGACCCTGGGGTCAAAATTGGCCCCGCCCCAGGGGTCACTTGATTTCACATAGGCTAATATAGGAAAAACTTGAAAAAATCTTCTTCTCCAAAACCACAAGGCCTAGCCTTTTGATTTTTGGTATGTAGCATCATCTTATGGGCCACTACCAAGATTGTACAAATCATAGCCCTATGGTGATAAATGACCCCGCACCAGGGGTCACTTGTTTTACATAGAGTTATATAGGAAAATCTTAAAAAATCTTCTTCCATGAATGCATAAGGCCTAGAGCTTAGATATTTGGTATGAAGCATCATCTTATGGGCCACTACCAAGATTGTACAAATCATAGCCCTATGGTGATAAATGACCCCGCACCAGGGGTCACTTGTTTTACATAGAGTTATATAGGAAAATCTTAAAAAATCTTCTTCTATGAATCCATAAGGCCTAGAGCTTAGATATTTGGTATGTAGCATCATCTTATGGGCCACTACCAAGATTGTACAAATCATAGCCCTATGGTGATAAATGACCCCGCACCAGGGGTCACTTGTTTTACATAGAGTTATATAGGAAAATCTTAAAAAATCTTCTTCTATGAATCCATAAGGCCTAGAGCTTAGATATTTGGTATGTAGCATCATCTTATGGGCCACTACCAAGATTGTACAAATCATAGCCCTATGGTGATAAATGACCCCGCACCAGGGGTCACTTGTTTTACACAGAGTTATATAGGAAAATCTTAAAAAATCTTCTTCTATGAATCATAAGGCCTAGAGCTAAGATTTTTGGTATGTAGATCATCTTATGGGCACTACCAAGATTTACAAATCATAGCCCAATGGTGATAAATGACCCCACACCAGGGGTCACTTGTTTTACATAGAGTTAAATAGGAAAATCTTAAAAAATCTTCTTCTATGAATCAATAAGGCCTAGAGCTAAGATTTTTGGTATGTAGTAGCATCTAATGGTTCATTACAAAGATTTTCAAAGTCTTGGCCCTACGGTGATAAATGACCCTGCGCCCAAGTCTTCTCTGAAACCATATGGCCCATTGCTTAGATATTTGGTGTGTAGTATTGTCAGGGGTAAAATGTTTTAGATTAAGTTATATCAGAATCCTTGTCTGTTTAAAAACCTTGACATCAGTTGAAGCAATGGTACTCAGGTGAGCGATTCAGGGCCATCATGGCCCTCTTGTTTTATTTAGTGATAATGATTTTTTTCCTGGAGCATATCAAAGGGATATGATTACTTGAATCTTTGAATATGGATAAATAGTGAGTGGTTGAAGTGCCTTGTCCACGAACCATAACTCCACATAAATTTAATAATCTCCCTTTACTTGATGATTATCTTGTGATTGCATGCAGGGACTCTTTGGTGATAATGCCTTTGCATTCTTTTCTGTGACAAAGCAATATGCTGTACCTTCAGGAAATTTCTAATTCAGTATTGTATACTTAAGTGTTCACATATGTGTTATTTAATGTATATTGTTGTATAAAATTTTCCCCATTTCAAGATTTAAGCATAAAATATTTCAAAAATACTATAATAGTTTTGTTAATTTCCCTCCATGTAGTCCCTCCCAAGGTACAACAGATTAAAGGGATTCCCGTGCTCTACCAGGGAGAGCACCTAACTCTTGAGTGTGAGGTGACTGGTACCCCTCCTCCCAGGGTTGAATGGTCCTTCAACAGGGTACCAATCCAGGAGACACTGGATGGGAGGGTTGCTTTTACAACACCAACCAAACTGACGGTCCAGTTTGTTACCAGGGCTGACGAAGGTATGGTTGATAAACAAGACAAGTTACTTTGATTTAACCCTTACCTCATGATAGTCATGTACAAATTTATGACTTGATGAATATTAATTTCATAAACATTACATAAAAAAATTTACAATAAATTTTTTCTTTGCCATTCAGACTGTGTAGAATTTGAGATACAATATTGTATGACAACCAAAGGAGACTCTCATCAGACATCTCTCTTACTTGGGTCTCTTTTGTAGCCAGTCTATATGAGGTGAAGGGTTTATTGGTTTTAATGAATTTTGTCAATAATTTAGTGATTTAAGGACTTTTTACCACACCAGTGTACATTTTTATGTGACAGTGGGTCAATCAATCCTGGAAGTGTATGTTTGTCTATGTGTAGCCGGGTACAGGTATTTGGCGGCAAATCAGTAGGCAAGAAGACATGTGGCTTGGTAGCTCAGTTGGTAGAGTGCAGGAATGGTATTCTTGATGCCCTGGGTTCGAGTCCCGGTCGAGTCATTAATTTTTTCAACACCTGTTACATTTGGCGCCTAACGTAAATAACCTACTGTTTGATATGGCTACTGCTTCGGCACCTCAAGAAGGTTTTCACGATGTTCCTTGTCTCTAAGAATTGGGTACAAATTCTTAATTTGGAGGGGGGTATATGTAGGCGGGTACAGGAATTTGTTGATAAATCAATAGGCAAGAAGACATGTGGCTTGGTAGCTCAGTTGTTAGAATGCAGGAAGGGTATTCCTGAGGCCCTGGGTTTGAGTCCCGGTCGAGCCACTGATTGTTTTTACCACCTGTTACGTATGCAGAACACCATGCAAGAGCACCATATAGCTGCACCAGTACATACGTGTGTACATGCATGAACACTGAATCTGAAGATTAAACAACTAAACCTCTCTACAACAGCCACATGCACCCCTGCTACATCCAATACATCTTCCCATTTTTAGTAATGAAACTTCAAGTCCAGCCTTTTCCATTCATGGCAAGTTAAACTGCTTGAAAACAGTATCGCAAACAAAACCATGTGTTTTTTTGTGTAAACCAGGTCAACAATTGACTACCTATAATCCCAGTGTAGCTGTTGGGGGACATGTAAATAAATGTGAAAAAATCTGTAAACACTAGAATGGCCCATATGATGGCTGTTGTAAGGAGTTTTACTGAACTTAAAAGCTATTAAAAAACATTTCAGTTGACCTACATTTAGCAGCCACCTTTTACTAAGTTTCCGTTTCCTCGCGTTCACTTGACTGACCTTCAACCCTTTCCCTCATATAGACTCATTTTAAAGCACTCAATAGGTAAATGTACCACATAAAGCCAGATCTGCAGAAAACCACAGTTATAAAACCTTACCAAATTTAATTATAAAGTCCTCATTTCCAGACCACTGAGGAGCAGCGAACAGCATAAAACCTGATCAGCCTGTGAGTTACTCACAGGCTGATCTGGTTTTATGTTGTTCGCATAGGTCTTTTCATGGTTTCCTCTATGAGGGAAAGGGTTAAAAAGAGATTTTACTGTCTCCCTGTTAAAGACAAATTTACACTAAATTGTATGTTTATATGCAAAATCTGACTCTTGATTTTGAATTTTTATGCTATTAAAGAAATAAAGTATGCACTGCCTTGATTTTGATTTATATTTCCTCTGATTTGTATATCATGTATACACACAGCAACTACACACTATACATATAGGATCTGACATGAATTCTTTTAGTAAAATTTGATAAAAAATGAGTTTGTGTCGATTCTTTTTATCATATGACATATACTGACAGTAAATGGCGAGTATAACAACAAACAAACAAACCATGAAAATGAATGATCAGTGAAGGAATTACTATTTTAATCTAACACCAAGAAAATAGTTTCAAATAATAACTGAAAAGAATGATTTAACATGTGTATTTCTCACACATTTTCAAAGTAAATTGCATCAAACACATTTAATTCAGCTGTTCGTGTTCAACACACTTAATGCATATATGTAGAATACACGCACCTGACACTGAGTGATGTAATTTGGCCTAAAAGTTATATATAACATGTTGAATATAAGAAAATATGTGATGGTTAATTGAAACAGCTGTTTGAGCATAATGTCATATGATAAGAAATGTTTACACAATATATTACAGGTGTATACACATGCAGGGCCTCCAACCCTGCAGGAGTGAGTCAGTTGGACACCCAGGTGTACATCATCAGTAAGTTTAGAATTTCTGTACTGTTCTGTTTTAAAAACATATGCCATACATTTATACTTGATATAGTAAGGGACATGTTTGCATTAAGATTGCCAATAGACTTTCTAGAAAATGCACATACAAGAAAATGAAAATGACATACAAGAAAATGCACATACAAGAAAATGCACATACAAAAGCCAGATTTTTCTTTGTTTTTGACCTCCCAACCCACTTGTGATATTTTTACACAAATTCATCTATAGGAGCCAGTGTAAAATTATAAAAATTTGATCATTTTTTTTTTTTAAACCACACCAGGTCCTGTCTTTTTGGGTATATTTCCTTTATACAAAGTCATAATTAAAATATGAAACAAAAAATGAAAATGTTGATAGGTCAATTTTTTCATGTAATTCCTTCCTATTTCTCAAAAATATTTCAGTTTGATCTCAGGCTCAAATTTGAGTATTGTATCAAATCCCCATTGAAACTAATCGGCATAGTTTGAGTTTTAGTATGAAGATCCAACTTAAGTACCTTTTTTATTTTCGAGTGGCCTGATCCGCATCATAAATATCAGGATCACTGTAACATGCAAGATATAAAAAAGCTGAACGGAGCAAGATTCTTTGTTCCAGATCGCCCAACCCCACCTGTACTATTCCGAGTGGAGACGACGTCAGCGACTAGCGTACTGTTGATGTGGTCGGTAGATCAGAAGGAGCTTCAGACGCCAGTAAACGGAATCGTCATCTACTACAGGAAGAAGTAAGACAGTGGTTTCTGATGTTTTCCTACTTTTTGTGTCACCTGCTGTAAGCAGCTGGAATCACTTTTCCTTCATCTGTCTGTATGTTCATCTGTATGTATGTTTCTGTCTGTCTGTCACACTTTTTTCTCACGCTTCAGCAGGTGACACGTGTTCTAGAGAACACTCTTGTTTTTACCCCAATATTACTATGTACCATTCCAATTTTTTTAGCATCCTTTTCAAGTCATGGCTAGGTCTGCTGACAACAAACAGTATCAGAAGCAAAACCATGTGTTCTTTTGTTTAAACCAGGTCACCCATTGACTACCTTTTAGTCCAGTGTTATCATTTGATAGCCTGTAAGTCAGTTTTAATACATCTGTAAGCACTGGGAAGATCCATTATAACATTCACACTGAGTGTAAGAGCACTGGATATGATAAACTAAATGATTCTAGCAATTAGTATAAGGGTATACATTGTAGACTTTATAAAAGTCTTACAAATTGGTTTTAAATCATACAAATTGTTTCCCAATTTAAGATTTTGATTCCAAATGTCATCTTGTAGGAAGACAGTTTGGCTGGTGGGTGTTTGGTACGGCATTTACTTTTCAAATGTGAGGTTAGATGACCTTGAGTACATCAGAATCATGCATGAAAACAATTGAAGATTTTGCTACCTTGTTCACTTTGGTTTAGATTGAGTCCAATAGGAAAAAAAAGGCTGCTTGTGTTGAAATTTCATATACATTATTTTTTGTCAACATAAAAAAATATGCTAAAACAAAAATTATTTTGATGGCAGACTGCATCCAACATCCCAGCTACTCAGACAGGAAGTGGACTCTTCTTTTCTCCAGTATGAAGTCACAGACCTGGACCCAGCTTCAGAGTATATCTTCATGCTGGCAGCTGTGAATGATGCGGGTACCAGTGATGTTAGCAACATCCTGTCAGCTATTACTTTTGATTCTGGTACAGTATTTGTTTGACTTGATGAACAATTTTTAATACTCTTTAAACCATTATCGTTAATGACGGAATTGGTCTTATGTGTGGACTTTAATTTCTATCTGTTGGCCATCTCTCCTATACAGGATGTTCCACTTCACCATTTTGAGGTCACTTAAAGTCAAAGGAGATTAATTACATTTATTTTATTTTCCACATTGACATGGGTAGTAAAAACCATGGTCCAGTAGTAGAGTAATTGATCTCAGATTTTGTGCTTGATCCAGGGCACGAAGTACTGGTTCCTACCAGGCATCTGATGATCTAGACATACAATTATTTTGTAAAGATTTTTTTGTCCTATTGATCTTAAGGAAGTAAGTTTAAAACTTACACATACATTTTTTCACAGGTCCTTCAGAGCCAAGGAATGTTGAAATCCTTGAAGCCACAGCTAGCAATGTGACAGTACGGTGGGAGATTCCATTGGAGACCAATGGGGAGATCAGGTGGTACAGGTTGAGATATAGGGAGTTGGACAGTACCATTGGTAAGTCAGGAGTCAATCTGGGGTGGTTTTCAGGAAATCATAATTGGATTATGGCCCCATTTTGAAAAAGAGTATGGCATCAAGATTTGTCATTGTTTTTCTTTACACTCAGATATTTCCATTGATGTCTCATAATCCAGCCATTTAATTATCCATCTGTCTTATAATCCAGTTGTCTAATAATCCAGCCATCTCAAAATCTAGCTATCTCATTATCCAGCTATCACATAATCCAGCTATCACATAATCCAGCTAACTCATTATCCAGTCACTTTATGTTTGTAATTGGGTTGGTCCGATTAACAAATCCCAGTTTTTTAAATATATAAGCTTCATTCTAATAAGTTTCATTATGATTGTGTATATCCAGACCAGATCATAGAAGTGACAAGTAATGGGAGCGCAAGTCACGTGCACATGATATCGGAGCTAAAGCCGTACACCTGGTACAGTCTGGAGGTCCAGGGGGCCACAATGGAACGGGACACGGTCATGTGGGGCAACTGGTCGCACACTGTGCAGGTCAAAACACGGCAGACTTGTAGGTTTTTTTTAGTGTAAATTATGTTTGTTGATTTTTATGCCTCTTTCTTTATTATGTCAGTCTTGATATAAATCACTTCACAAAATGAATTATGTTTGGGCAGTATAGAAATAGCACCCTTTGTCCAATGGCGTCATATTGATAAGTCTCGGCAGTGTAGTGGGGTATTCATCACCTTCAATGGTTACTAGTACTTTATTGCTAAAACGTTTAGCTCACTGTTCAAAGGAAATGTCAAGCTCTTATGATCACTGGGTTGTCATTGTTGTCGTTGTTGTGCAAAAACTTTAATGTAGCCCATTACTCAAACACTTGTTGGCATCCGCATGTGGTGCTCTTGTTAATTGTATGTTTGTTAATGAAAATCACTAATTACTTGCCTAATTATTGAATAAATTTCAGAGTTCTAAAGAGGTATATTTCTTATGTCTTAAAGCAGCTTGTTCACAGATGATAGGTAGAAAGTTAAAAAAATGATTTCCTACTCTCCCTCTTTAATTATGGGGATGTCTTTGTTTTCTGACAAATAAACTCGAAAGGTGTAGGTCACATTGCATGGGAAAATGCTAGTTTCGTAAATCCAACTTTGACGTAATTGGTTAAATTTAGAATATGGTATCTCTAAAGGACATATTCTGCAACATGGCGTCTTCACCAGTTCTGGGTAGCAATTTCTTTAGTGCATCCTGTAAGTTAGCACATGCAGGAAAAGTGAATGAAACTAAGTATAGGTTTTATCTGTCTAAATATAGTTTCAATACTGTCTGTAACGGTATTGCCTTTGATTGGGAAACAACCCGATTTTATACAGTCATGGAAGCATTTGGTGACATTGCGTCTGTAGATGGATATTAGTAGACGTAATTCACACATGTAGTTAAAAAATAAATTAAGCTGACTATATAATAATACAAGTATGTTGTAAATCATTGTGAAGAGAATTTTCAAGCTTAAATTCATGATTTCCATAAAAGAAAGAAAGTACATTACTTGTGTTTATTTTTCAGCCCCTAGTGGCAGCCCCAGAGAGGTCAAGGCTGCTGCTGTTGCCATAGACACCATACACATCACCTGGGAGGTATGTTGTCTGCTGTTTATACCTTTAATTTGGAGGGAGGGATATGCAATATTTTATCCCCATTTACTCGGTTATTAAAACTATTTTATTTCTTCGGAAAACAAACTTATTTTATTAAAAATGGAAAAATGGTCATGTAATGTTGAACTAAATACAGTTAATTCACGATGGAATGAAAGGACGATGTAATGTGAAGTAAGCCTTAGGTCCTGGCAGAATTTGCTCTTTATTCAATGTAAAAAAGATGGAATGAAGTTTGGATGGAACAAAAGATGCATTAGAGAGAACCATCTAAGAAGTACCCAGGACCAATTAACAGTTGATAATGATGTGCATCTTATTTTGTAACTTTATGCAATAATATATCATGGCATTGCCTTTTTACAGTTTTGTTGACTGATGGCAATATTGTTATCATAATGGAAGTGTGGTCATCATGCTTATCAATAAGAGATACGCTGGAACAAAAAATGTAAAATGAAAGATGCGATGGAATGAAAAATGTGATGGAATGAAAGATGCGATAGAACGACAAATGTGAAAGAATGAAAGATGCGATGAAATGAAAAATGTGATAGAATGAAAGATGGATGGAAGAAAATGTGATAGATGAAAGATGATGAAAAAAATGTGATAGAATGAAAGATGTGATGGAGAAAATGTGATAGAATGAAAGATGCGATAGAACGAAAAATGTGATAGAATGAAAGATGCGATGGAATGAAAAATGTGATAGAATGAAAGATGGATGGAATGAAAAATGTGATAGAATGAAAGATGTGATGGAATGAAAAATGTGATAGAATGAAAGATGCATGGAATGAAAAATGTGATAGAATGAAAGATGTGATGGAATGAAAAATGTGATAGAATGAAAGATGCGATGGAATGAAAAATGTGATAGAATGAAAGATGTGATAGAACGACAAATGTGATAGAATAAAAGATGGGATGGTACAAAGTAATTACGTGGTCCGTTGCTACTTTTTCTCTCAAAGGGACTGTAATCATATTATAACAGAGTAAAAAATTTGCATTTTGATCTAGAAAGATTTGCATTGCCATTTACTGAAACACTTTGCTTTATTGTGCATTCTCTGCTGAATTTTGCAACGTACTGTATGAATAATAATAATTTTCTAGGGGTACTTAATTTTGTGGATTGGTTTTATCTATGAATTTTTAATCTCCACAGAAATGGTTCATTTAGTAGATTCATGAACAAATGTATCCATGAAATTTCATGGAGCTAAAAGTAATTATATAAATGCCTTTTAATTTTTACTGTGCATCATAACTTTTTTCGTGTTGATTATTCTCAGTAGCCTCTGTGCCACCATACACACATACATTTAGAGTATTAGCGACTTTTTCGGCACCGTATGGATTTCTTTATTTCTGCCAAAGACTTCCAATAATAGGATAATATCAGCACCAGCAATAAAATATTTATCTATCCAAGAGTTCTGTTGGCAACCATTTTATTTGTGTTTTCAGAAGCATGATTTACTCCACACTTCCCTATACAACCAAATACATAGTTTAATAGATTTTATATACCTCTCTAAACCAAAATCTAATGTTTGAATTCTTTTAAATGGTCTTATTTAGCTATTAAGTCTGACAAAGTGTGAATGGTAGCGCAAATTTATTTTGTGGCTCCCTGATGGGGAAGAGAGTGTTTAGTCTGCAGGTCCCTGACTTCGAATTCATAACACTTGTCAAATTAAGTAAAGTTATCTAATATGCCCAGATTAGCTTCTGTTGACAGTTCTTTGATTTTAAATGATTTTTAGCTCACCTGAGCACAACGTGCTCATGGTGAGCTATTGTGATCGCCTTTTGTCCGTCGTCCGTCGTCCGTCGTCCGTGCGTGCGTGCGTGCGTGCGTGCGTGCGTCCTCAACAATTTGCTTTAAACAACATCTCCTCATGAACCGCTGAAGGGATTTTGACCAAACTTCACAGGAATCATCCTTATGATGCCCTCTATCAAAGTTGTACAAATTATTCAGATTGGTTAAAAAAGTAGGTCACAGGAGCTAAAAATAGATTTTAAAAATGCAAACTTTGAAAATCTTCTTCTGCAAAACTGCAAGGCCTAGAGCTTAGATATTTGGTATGTAGCATCATCTTATGGGCCATTACCAAGATTGTACAAATCATAGCCCTACGGTGATAAATGACCCCGCACCAGGGGTCACTTGTTTTACATAGAGTTATATAGGAAAATCTTTAAAAATCTTCTTCTATGAATCCATTAGGCCTAGAGCTTAGATATTTGGTATGTAGCATCATCTAATGGTTCATTACCAAGATTGTTCAAATCATGACCCTATGGTGATAAATGACCCCGCACCATGGGTCACTTGTTTTACATAGAGTTATATAGGAAAAACTTTAAAAATCTTCTTCTATGAATCCATTAGGCCTAGAGCTTAGATATTTGGTATGTAGCATCATCTTATGGTTCATTACCAAGATTGTTCAAATCATAGCCAAACGGTGATAAATGCCCCCGCAATAGGGGTCACTTGTTTTACATAGAGTTATATAGGAAAATCTTTAAAAATCTTCCTCTATGAATCCATAAGGCCTAGAGATTAGATATTTGGTATGTAGCATCATCTTATGGTTCATTACCAAGATTGTACAAATCATAGCCCTACGGTGATAAATGCTCCGGCACCAGGGGTCACTTGTTTTACATAGAGTTATATAGGAAAATGTTTAAAAATCTTCTTCTATGAATCCATAAGGCCTAGAGATTAGATATTTGGTATGAAGCATCATCTTATGGTTCATTACCAAGATTGTACAAATCATGACCCTATGGTGATAAATGACCCCGCACCATGGGTCACTTGTTTTACATAGAGTTATATAGAAAAAACTTTAAAAATCTTCTTCTATGAATCCATTAGGCCTAGAGCTTAGATATTTGGTATGTAGCATCATCTTATGGGCCATTACCAAGATTGTACAAATCATAGCCCTACGATGATAAATGACCCCGCACCAGGGGTCACTTGTTTTACATAGAGTTATATAGGAAAATCTTTAAAAATCTTCTTCTATGAATCCATTAGGCCTAGAGCTTAGATATTTGGTATGTAGCATCATCTTATGGTTCATTACCAAGATTGTACAAATCATAGCCCTATGGTGATAAATGACCCCGCACGAGGGGTCACTTGTTTTACATAGAGTTATATAGGAAAATCTTTAAAAATCTTCTTCTATGAATCCATAAGGCCTAGAGATTAGATATTTGGTATGAAGCATCATCTTATGGTTTATTACCAAGATTTTCAAAATGGTGGCCCTTTGGAGATAAATGACCCCGCACTAAGTCTTCTCCTCTGAAACCATAAGGCCCAGTGCTTATATATTTGGTGTGTAGTATTGTCAGGGCTAAAATGTTTAAGATTGAGTTATATCAGAATTCTTGTCTGTTTAAAAACCTTGTAATCAGTTGTAGCAATGGTACTCAGGTGAGCGATCCAGGGCCATCATGGCCCTCTTGTTATTTCTTTTTAAAGGCTGTCCTGCAGTCTCAACAGAATGGACCAATCAAGCGCTACTATGTACAGTACTGGTTGCTTAGCAATGACAGTCACATGTTGGGAGAAGTTGTTGTAGAATCTCTTGACCTCAAGGTCAATATCAGTGACCTTCACCCTTGGACTTGGTACATGTTCAAGGTCTTCCCAGAAAATGAGGGTGGTAATGGGTCAGTCAGTGCACCTGTAATGGCCAGGACACTTCCTACAGGTAGGAAAATAAAAGGACACTACAACCTTATATATAGACCACATCAATATAAAGACCACCTCAATATAAGGATCACCTCAGTATTGAGACCATGATATGCAGGACCTTGTTCCTGTATACACTCAGTGTGGCCATACCATGTGGTATATAACGTCATTTTAAGCTATCACAAGCAGCATTATTTGCCTCTATTCAAAAAAGAAAACTTTTTTTATTTCTTCACCAATTTTAATGGGATATAGCACATGCGAAGTTGAAAATTGTGCACTATACAAAATCTTTTGCCAGATGTACAGTATTTCCTAACATTCGGGAAAACCTGATTAGTGTTGTGCTTTACATGAAAGCAAAGACAATTCCATAAACTTGGAAGGTTTTCCCGAATGTTAAGAAAAACTGTACATCTGACAAAAGAATCATTGTGACTTATGTGTAGGGCACGATTTTCCGCTTCGCATGTGCTATATACCATTAAAATTGATAAAGAAATTTGGTACTTACAACAGTTTTTTCCCTCTGAATGATGCAAAATATGCTTTTTGCGATAGCTTAAAATGAAGTCATATGCCATGTGGTATGACCACACTGAATACTGTGTAACTTGACTCAATAATCAGACCACCTCACTTTTACAACCAGCTGACCGTGGTCCCAAGACTGGGCTTTTGTTGAGGTTTATTGTTTTTATAATGATATCTACTAAATTTAGATTTTTTTATTATTTTAAAATTCCACATTTTACAAGCAATTGTTTTAAAATGATATTAAATATAACTGATTAGAATTGAAATTGATCGTTTGCAATGTATATGTAAATAATTATGTATATTATCCAAAAGAAAATTAATATGTATCTGTTGTGTAACAGTAGATTGATCCCCCTCATTAATATCTAGAGATCTTTTTTCAGGATTAACCAAAAAAAGTTTATACATGGGTAAAAGTTTTCAGGAATTTTCCTGAATTTCAGGATTTTCAGATTGCCAAATGCCTTCTTGTTCTATTTATACCAAAAAAAAAAATAATTGCTAAAATCAGGAATTTCAAGTTTTTATAAATTTCCAACTTTTATCCATGTTAATATGTTGGGAACAGTTTCAAAGTTATTTGCAAGCTTTATTAATTAATGATTATCCTCAGCATATTCTGTGTAAGGGCTGTATTCTACATAGGCTATATTCTACATTAACCCTTTCTCTCATAGAGGACACCATGAAAAGACCTATGCGAGTTACTCGCAGGCTGATCTGGTTTTATGCTGTTCGCTGCTCCTCAGTGGTCTGGAAATGAGGATTTTGTAATTAAATTTGGTAAGGTTTAACTGTGTTTTTCTGCAGATCAGGCTTTATGTGGTACCTATTGAGTGCGTCAAAATGAGTATATGAGGGAAAGGGTTAATGATTATCCTCAGTATATTCTGTATAAGGGCTGTATTCTACATAGGCTGTATTCTACATTAATCTTTATTTCCCACATTTTTGCTTCTCATCAAACAGCCCCTACTGGAGCCCCAAGGAATATCACAGTCCAGACCAGGTCACATGACACTATCCGGATCACTTGGCAGGTATTGTTTTGTTTGTATGTTAAACAAGGTTTAATGTCCCTTCAACAATACATCAGGCATGTTAGGACTTCTTCAGGAAAGACCTATTTTAACCCTTTACATGTTTTTACTCCTTGGAGCTGTCTGATCAGGACCTTCTGTAAATCTATGGCTTCATATACTATTTAAAGTTAAAGAAAATTAATATTCATCAAGTCATAAATTTGTGAATAAATATATTTATGAGATCAAGAAAGTGAAGTGACAACTAAAATGGAATATCACACATTGTCCCGTCATGTCCCATCAAGCCCTTCTCTTCTTCCCAGTTTTACAAAATGTTCAATTTTTTCATATGATTGGGTAAGGGCAGGGTAGCAGGGGTATTTATGACCTTCAATGAGTCTCATTGCAATGTCTAGCTATGTTTTTAACGGGATAACTCAGACCTTGACCAGTCACATTATCCTGCATTCACATTATCCTGCATTCACATTATCCTGTAGGTACATTATCCTAACACAGGGTCAGCTGTTCTGGAATTCTCCTTCTAAATATAAAAATCCTACTGCACCATGCTTGAATCACTGTAACTGTAGGTATGTAAGACAGACACTCCACCATGTCAACACAAAAGCTAACTCCAATCACAGGAGTTTGAAGTTCTATCAAAAATAAGTGAATAGTAAAAAATGAAGCCCCTTTTTTAATATAAAAAAAAACACACACAAGGAATGCAACGCCTTTTTGCCACCCAACACACATTTAGCTTAATTAAATGAATGGAATAATGAAAGATAACAATCTAGCGATATTACTCGATAAAGAAAACTAAAATGTACCTATAACAACCAGTGATCAGTTAAATCACACCATTTTGCAGGAATAATTCAACAATTTATGCTTGTTTTCCTGAGCAGTCAGTTTGTCGTTGATGTCTTTCGCTGACGTCAAGAAGTGCAAGAAATTACAAATGCCATTTTGAATAATTCTATAAAAACAAGTTCTTACAGCTTATACTAATTCATCTTGGCATTTCCTGCATTTAATAAGTACTTTGGGCCTTGGAAAGTCATGAAAAATCCTTACTCCCAACTGGTTTCACACTCACAACCTTTGGATTAACTGTTGCATTCTTTACTACTGGATCTTTGTTACACTAGTTCACTCAGAGAGTCACTTAAAAGAAAGTCAGGTTTTTGTACATTTTCCTGCAAATTTATGCAGAATAGATGTTAAAATTTTCTAACATCACTCTTACTTGAATTGATTTTAAGCTGATGTTCACTGGCTCAAATTCCACCAGCCATGCATCACGTTAAGTAATATTTAAATAAATATAGGGATTAATGCCATCCTTTTCCTGTTTCTCTAGTAAAAATACCCAAGTACTTCATTTCTTAACGAATATTGTTTGTTAATAAGGTAATCTTTTATGCCAGCATAGTCATATACTTGAATACTTAGTGAAACAGGAAGGCTTGTATGCATTTCTGTATACTGTAGAATCATATATTTTTGTGGGAGAATAATTTTCATTGATTAAGTAGACAACTTTACCAACAGATATTAATCCCCACAAAAACTTTTTATCTAATAGATCTTACATTTTCTGGAAACTTAATCCACGAATATAATGTATCAAGGAAATCGACGTTATTGCAGATTCCACAAAATTTAATGTCAATGAATATTAATGACTACAGTAATTAAAGAATTTAAGTACTACTTAATGCTAAGTATTGTTGGAGTAATTCAACTAAGGTCTCTGTTGAAATGAGATAACTGGTGAAAAAAAAACACTCAAACACATATATTACATCTGTTTTGGTGTTTGCAGCTTCCCCCACTGTCAGAGTGGAATAGTGACCTTTCAGGGTTCATAATCCAGTACTGGACTGTTGGGGGTAATGTGAGCAGAGTAGTCTCCCCTGGCATAGATGACACAGCAGTTATTATCAGGTGAGGTCTTAAGTAGAATTATATTTTCAAATATGAATAATTCATATCGAACCATTTACATTCATCCCCCAAAAACTGTCTTGTTAAAATCTTAACATATATCAACCCATTATAGCATATGCAGGTTATATAAGGCCGGTGAGCTGCCGCTGGGAATTTGTGCTTGTAAAAATTTGTTAATTTTAAGTAACAGTTGAACCTGTATTAGCAGCCACCTGTACTAAGCAGTCAACCTGTATTTAGTGGTCAATTTTAATATTGCCAATCCAGCATTTTTTGGTTTGTATGTAAACTTCATTTAGCGGTCACCTTTGTTAAGTGGCCACTTTCTCTTGTTCCTTTGAATGACTGCTTAAGACAGGTTTGACTGTTAAGTGAGAGTAGTTAATTGTCTTCATGAAGTTAAATACTGCTGAAAATCTATCATTGAAAATTTGCTGTGTGTTTTTGACATTGAGACTTTAGACGTAGATTAGATTTGACCTAACTAACAGTTTGCTTCAAATCCTATGATTGCACCTAATGCCATATTACTATTTAATGTACTATTTTTAGCAACTTTATATTATGAATGCTACGTGAGGGTATCAAACCAGCATTCTAACAAACCTTAGGTGGTTTCTCAAACTTCTTAGCAACTAAGACCGATCTACTACAAAATATTTTACAGGCGTTTGAAGCCATGGACAACTTACGGAGTTCAGTTGGCGGCCTATACAAACCAGGTAGTGGAGGGTATCGGACCCTTCAGTGAAAACTTCACGGTCCAGACAGAAGAGTCAGGTAAGCGTCAGAGGTCGTAAGGGGTCAGTATATATCCAGAATTCTGTTGCTGAAGTTAGTAACTGGGATAGAAAAAGCCGCACTAGGTAAGAAATTAAAGCACTCAATAAATTGGAAAATACTGGCATATGTTGTATCTATTTATCTGATAATGCACAAAATTTTCCTATCTGATATTGAAAGAAGTTTTATCTTCTTGTTTGCTTTTTCAGAACCAGGCCCAGTCAATGAGATCATGGTGAGACCAGCAACAACAAAAACATTAAAGTTGTCATGGCAACCTCCAGTAACACCAAACGGCGTCATCACATCGTATCGTGTTTTCTATCGCCTGATTGGTCCGACAGAGGACACTTGTCGGACACCATTATTACCGACCATGTGATGGAAATATTTAACGACTCGAAAGCATGATCGAAGTTTTTCAATATTTTCACAATGATATTTCTGACGAGGATCTGGTAGATATAGCCATGTTATGTGACTTTCTTCTTGACAATTCAACATATCAGGAAAAATTGGAAGGCCAGTCTAGTTTTAGCCAATCAGAAATGGGCTTACAAGACTTCAATATTTCTAAGACTGTATCTGATTGGATGAACATCAATGATGTGAAAGTTTTGACCCTTTGCCAAGATTTAAAGAGTGCAGTGGATAAGATTTTGGCAAAATTAGCAGGTATGCTTTATTTTCATAGAGATTTACTCACAAAGTATTGTGTTATATTCATTGATTCCATTTATCTTTATCACTTCCTTTTTTTAATTTAGATGATTTCATTAATATAAGTGTAATAATGTGTTCATAAAAGATTGAGTTAGTGGCTTATTCCTACATATTTTTCACTTAAAACTATGAAAAAATCTTGCAGATGGGGGCATTATTATTGTTTTTAAAGAAATTTCCTTATTTATGTCAGCACTTAGCCAAATTCAAGATTTTATAAAAATAACATGGGAATAGAATAATTTACGAACATTAAATATTTTCTTTGAAATTCAGGTCCTCTTCTGAACACCACCATTACAAGCCCAAGTGTGACTCTGTCAGGCCTGGAACCAGATCATATCTACAATTTATCTGTAGTGGCAGCTACAGCAGTAGGCTACGGGGAACCAGTCCATCTTCAGGCAGCTACATGTAAGTCACATGAACTTTGTCACATGCTTATAGTGATTTGACCTGACTAGCTGTAAAGGGAGTAATATTTTGAAATGAATATGTTTTAAATTTGTATAGTTGAAACTCCCTAATGTGGACCTTTGGTGATCCTGAATCCTCTCTCACCTCCTGTCTGGTCTTATTAGTCCCCTACCACATCGCCAAAGGGAGCTATAGGTTTGCACTCAGTCCCTCCGTCAGTCACACAAGTTTTCCAGACTTTCTTTTTAAACCCTTGCAAATATTGATCTAATATTTGGTATGACAGTCTACTACCATGAGTTACGGATCAGGATCGAGTTTTGTTCCTGTCCGCTGATTTTTGATGAAATTAAGAGCAAGACTTAGAAATTTTCTTTAACCCTTTCCCTCATATAGACTCATTTTGACACACTCAATAGGTACCACATAAAGCCTGATCTGCAGAAAACCACAGTTAAACCTTACCAAATTTAATTGTAAAATCCTCATTACCAGACCACTGAGGAGCAGCGAACAGGCTGATCTGGTTTTATGCTGTTCACATGGGTCTTTTCATGGTATCCTCTGTGAGGGAAAGGTTTAAAACAGCAGTTTCCCGTACTTTTTTCATAACGCTTGCAGATATTGAGTATGTTAATCAACCTCTATGAGTTACAGATCAGGTTATAGTTTCATGCAGGTCTTGATTTTATCAAGTTTTTGTTTTTAGTCCACTGATTTTTGATGAAATTAGAAGCCTTGGACTTAGAAAATTTCTTTGAAATAGCAGTTTTCGAGACTTTTTAATATTAATTGTTGTTTTGACTTTATCAAAAATATTGTTTGCAGCGTGAAGATGGGCGGGGATTCTTAGTTTTCTATTTGCCGGTAGGGGACGTAGTAATGCTTGAGCTATACTTTCAGAATGCTTGTTTCTTCTTTGTTAAACTGTAAATTCATTAATTTTCATGTTAAACTACTTTTAATATGGCTGAAGTCTCTTAGGGATGTATTTTGGTATGGCACTGTCTTTCCGTCCGTAGACTTTTTAGCTCACCTGAGCACAAAGTGCTCAAGGTGAGCTTTTGTGATCGCCCTTCGTCCGGCGTCCGTCGTCGTGCGTCGTGCGTCGTCCGTCGTGCGTCGTCCGTCGTCAACAATTTGCTTTAAACGACATCTCCTCTGAAACCACTGGACAGAATTTAATGAAACTTGGCAGGAATGTTCCTTGGGTGAGGCTCTACAAAAGTTGCTAAAATAAAGTTGATCCATGAAGAACTCTGGTTGCCATGGCAACAAAAAGAAAAATAATTTGAAAACTTTAAAAATCATCTCCTTCAAAACTACTGGCCAGATTTCAAAATAAATTGGTACAGATGTTACTTGGGTCAACCTCTACCAAAGTTGCTAAAATTATTCCGATCCGTAAAAAACATGGCCGCCAGGGGCGGGGCTTATTTGCCTTATATGTATATAGAGAAACCTTTAAACAACATCTCCTCTGACACCACTGGACAGAATTTGATTAAACTTGGCAGGGATGATCCTTGGGTCAACCTTCACAAAAGTTGCTTAAATAAACTTGATCCATATAGAACTCTGGTTGCCATGGCAACAAAAAGAAAAAAAAATGAAAACTTTAAAAATCATCTTCTTCAAAACTAGTGGCCAGATTTTAAAATAAATTGGTACAGATGTTCCTTGGGTCAACCTCTACCAAAGTTGCTAAAATTTTTCCGATCCGTAAAAAAACATGGCGGCCAGGGGCGGGGCTTATTTGCCTTATTTGTATATAGGGAAAACTTTAAACAACATCTCCTCTGAAACCACTTGACAGAATTTGATTAAACTTGGCAGGGATGATTCTTGGGTCAACCTCCACAAAAGTTGTTAAAAAAAATTTGATCCATGAAGAACTCTGGTTGCCATGGCAATAAAAAGAGAAAAAAAATGAAAACTTTAAAAATCATCTTCTTCAAAACTACTGGCCAGATTTTAAAATAAATTGGTACAGGTGTTCCTTGGGTCAACCTCTACCAAAGTTGCTAAAAAATTTCCGATCCGTAAAAAACATGGCCGCCAGGGGCGGGGCTTATTTGCCTTGTATGTTTATAGGGAAAACTTTAATCAACATTTCCTCTGAAACCACTGGAAAGAATTTGATTAAATTTGGCAGGAATGATCCTTGGGTCAACCTTCACAAAAGTTCCTAAAATAAACTTGATCCATATAGAACTCTTGTTGCCATGGCAACAAAAAGAAAAAAAAATGAAAACTTTAAAAATCATCTTCTTCAAAACTACTGGCCAGATTTTAAAATAAATTGGTACAGATGTTCCTTGGGTCAACCTATTTATCTCAGGTGAGCGATTTAGGGCCATCATGGGCCTCTTGTTTAAAAAAATGTTTGCATAATAATTTCTGAAAGTCTTCATCTATTATATTCATATTGTGTATGCAAGTATAAAATAACAAAATACAGGTCAAGTTTGATTTTTGTTACAATCCACATATTTGTTATAGAGTTATGCACCGTTTATAGGCAAATTTTATGTGAAATGACTTGTTTCCATGCAATAACATCTGGTAGTCCTCATCTTATGAATTCATATTTGATATGCAAGTTAAAAGTTTGTTTTTTGGCCGGTTTTGACAACCGATATTGAGTCATGTTCCTTATTCCAAAAAGTATGTTTTTTTTTTTCCAATTTCAAGGAGAAAATTCCCAATTCAAGGGACAAAAAAAAAAAGAGGAAAAAAATATTGCCATTTTTACGTCGTTGTTTTGGTCAAAAGTAGCATCCAAATGAACAAGGGTTGAATGAACCAAATATTTATTTTTATTTTTTATTTTATGTATATATGATGTGTGTTTTTCTCGGTTATGTCTAAAAGACACAAAAAATTTTCTAAATCTTGGGGTCCTGTAATGTTCCCAAAATGGTGAGAAAAAACCTTAAGTATATAATATTAATATACAGGTCAAGTTTGATTTTGGTTTCAATCCACTGATTTGCTATGAGCTTATGCATGCATGCATGAACACTTTATAAGAAAATTTTATGTGAAATGACAGTTTCCGCATAATAACTTTTTGAAAGCATTTATATTTGCTGTGTAAGCGAATAATATTAAAACATGGGGCAAGTTTAATTTTGGTTACAATCTACTGATTTATGATTTAGAATTATTCATAGATAAGTTCATTTTATCCTCTGTTACTATTAATAGAATAAGTTATTATTCAATACATTTGGAATTAGTGTGTATTACATAATGTGAATAACATTGTAACAAAGAAAGTGAGATAAAAGAGGCTGTAGATTAGTTTAAAGAGATTGAGGAGAACATGAAGGGAAAGAAAGAGCTAGGAAACTGATAAGAGTTTCTTTGGTGTGGCAATTTTAATCATTTATTTGCAAAGCACTTCAGTTGAATTCTGTTCATACTAGATTTAAACAAATACAAAATTTCCCCCTTTCAGTCTTCCGCAAAGAGTTGACCAAACTTTATCCTAAATATAGCACTCTCTGACCCTCAATGTATATGTATAATAAGTTCTAAATATAGGTGTATTAGGTAGTTTATCTACATGTATGATCTAGTATTGACATACAATCTGGTATTACATTAGCTATCAAGAGGGTTATCACTATTCATGTACCTACATAGCCCACCTACTATTGCATTAATGATTTTATTACACCAGTGTGTACCATACTGGGCTTTGCCTATACAGATTATTTTTGGCTGTGAAAATTGAGCAGATTTTTATTTACTTTTGAATTAATTAAGATCTGAATGATCAGTTTACTGTAAAATAATGTTGTGGATGGGATATTTGTAGTGAAGTATCAAATGGTGAGTTACTGTTGGTAATGCTATTGGAAAGAATTTTATAAGATTTATACATGATCTTTTAATTGTAGAAATATTTGTCTTGCTTGCCAAAGCAATCAATGCTATGTAAACAGTACGGTAATTGATATGTTCTTACAGGAAACTCAATGAGAGATTTGTGTGAGTGGTCAGGTAACAGTACTTGTAGAGCATAATTAAAGAATTTAAATATTACTTAACCCTTTCCCTCATATAGACTCATTTTGACGCACTCAATAGGTACCACATAAAGCCTGATCTGCAGAAAACCACAGTTAAACCTTACCAAATTTAATTACAAAATCCTCATTTCAAGACCACTGAGGAGCAGCGAACAGCATAAAACCTGATCAGCCTGCGAGTTACTCGCAGGCCGATCTGGTTTTATGCTGTTCGCATAGGTCTTTTCATGGTTTCCTCTATGAGGGAAAGGGTTAATGCAAAGTTTTGTTTGTAGAATTCAAGCCTGGTTACATTTTGATGCTAAAAATGGAACTGTACAATATAATTCTCCATTTTATACTGGCCTTGAGTTTGTCAAGAACATTATAGCTATTTGTTCACTGTCCAGGGACAAATTCAAAATTGGCAAGGGATTACATGTATATAATGGTCAATAAGTAACCTTTATTATAAAAGCAAGAAAGATATAAAGAGGTTGGGGTATGTAGAAGTGAACTTGACTTTTGGTTGGTCTGTTGACTTTATCTAATCAATTACTCATGGACAGATAGACAGATTTTTTATCAAATTTGGCACAATTGTTTATCCTAATAAAATGAAGGACAAGTTAGACGATGGGCAAAATCTGTAAATTTGTGACACAGTTATGGCCCTTTTTGGACATAGAATTTGCTTAAAATATCTTGTCCAATCCATAAGGCTGTATATTCTTTGTTAAGGAGCTATGTGGGGGGTATGAATCACCTTCAGTTATAGCGCTAGTCAAAACTAATTTAAGTTTAACCCTTACCCTGCTCATGGAACCGTAAGTGCTAACCTGACTGACTGACCAACTACAAGTTTTCATCTTGTTATCCCACAAATTGATAATGGACAGTCCTAAAAAAGATGCTGGCTAAGTCCATTTGAGAAATTCAGCAGGTTAAGGGTTAAATTGGTTACAAATGTGGTAAACACTTCTCTGTTGGTTAGCAGGCTGATTGTTTAGTCAGAAGATAATCTATAAGTCTTAGTATTTAGGGAGACTTTTTTTCTGCCCCCCTACAAAGGAGCATGATGTTAATCCATGGCTCATCTGCTGGAGGGATTGGATGTTTTTCACACACTCTTATTTTAAACCAAGATTATCCTTGTACACAGGAATCATATACTTTCTGATAAAACCCTTGCTTAACAAAATGAAGTGGGGCCTATATTGAAATCACACACTTTGTGCGGTTTCAACCTGTCATGTTGCGCCCTGATTCATTCCGTTTTACAAAAATTTCTTTCCATATTGTTGTGTTAAAGGATTGTAGTGAAGGCACTTGAACAGCTTTAGTGATATATCTATATGGCAGTCTAAACATCAACAATTTCTGGGTCTTAATGTTCTGTCAGAGTGTGAGAAAAATGTGCAGCCTGACAGGGACTTGAAACATTCGGGCCTTACGCTTAGCAATTGAGCTACCGGCCCACATACACATATACACACATACACACATTCCTCCCTATTGTGAGTTATCAGTACTGCTCCATTTTAGAATTTCTCCCTGAATTCTAGAAGCTATGGAGTAAATATAATCCTGTAGGTGTTACACCTATGCCACAGTCTCATGTTGTGTGCCATATGTCAGAGGGTGAGAAAAAATGCAGCATGACTGGGACTCAAACCCGGGGCTTTTCACATACATGGTGAATGCTACCCGGATGCTTACAAACTTTTCTCCCATATTGTTATTTTTATGCTCACCGAAGGTGACGCATATAGTCGCCGCTTCGTCCGTCCATCTGTTCGTCCGTCACACTTTCCTTGTCTGGACTATTTCTCAGGAACTAACGGCTTGAATTCAACAAAACTTTATGGGAAGCTTTATTACCAAGAGGAGATGCGCATATCTTCAGCATGACCCGGTTTCTAAATTTTTCAAAGAGTTATGGCCCCTTGACTTTTCGGCCTATAGTACATATTGCATGATTCTGTCTGGGCTATTTCTCAGGAACTAATGGCTTGAATTCAACGAAACTTTATGGGAAGCTTTATTACCAAGAGTAGATACACATATGTTAGGCGTGACCTGGTTCCTCAATTTTTCACAGAGTTATGGCCCCTTGATTTTTAGGCCTATAGTACATATTGCATGAATCTTGTCTGGGCTATTTCTCAGAAAATAATGGCTTGAATTCAACGAAACTTTATGGAAAGCTTTATTACCAAGAGAAGATTTGCATATCATGGGGGTAACTTTGCCCCTCAATTTTTCACAGAGTTATGGCCCTTTGACTTTTATGCAAACGGTATATCTAGTATGATTCTTGTCCAGGCTATTTCTCAGGAACTAATAGCTTGTTTTCAACAAAACTTTATGTGAAGCTTTATTACAAAGAGGAGATGCGCATATCTTCGGCTTGACCCAGTTCCTACATCCTCCCACCCATTGACCAAGGTCTTATTTGTAACAATGACGTTCTTCGGGGAGCATCGGTCAGTTCTACTGACTTTCTTGTTAGGTATTGTGACAGTACTATACATACGAAAGGGATACTACTCTCAATGAGGCAATGAGACAATATTCACTTATCTTTGATATCCCTTAAGGAATCCTCATATGTTTTACATTAATTAAGAGTTTATACTTTGATGATCCCGAAAATCATCACTTCTTTAATGATATGGTAATGAAGGATGGAAGCTTGATTTGTGATATTTACAGTGAGACTCGTTTTCTCGACATCAATGAAATCATCATTTTTATATTGAGATATAAACATGTGACATATGAATATACCTGTACTGGAAACATGTGAATATATATAAACACACATGTATTTGAAACAATTTGTCAATATAGATATTATATACTTAATAAAAAGGATTTTCTTATGTGATGTATGATAGCCTTTACTAATTTTTGTTGAAGTTTCTGTCAAATGCATGTGAAGAAATGCAAGTTTTTCTTAGTATATTAGCTGTTAATACTACCAAACATCGTCGATTAGATCAGCAGTGTGGTAAAAATATTTCATTATTTTATAACTAAGCATGTATGATTGCATCTATCATTACTCACTTCTTCAAAATGTTTTCAACATTTTAATGCAGTAATTGACATTAATTTGGGACAGTTAAGTGGCAATTCTGATTATACACACCTCCGTGAGCATGTGTCGTGATAAAAACATAGTTTCAGGTGAGAGTTTGAATGAGACCAAAGAAATACATTGAGATATAAAAAATGTTGAAAAAAAAAAAAATTAAAAGTCGGGACTTTCAAAGTATTTCGAGATATAATGAATGTTGAGAATTGCGATGTCAATATAATGAATCTCAACTGTTTTACCTGTAATATTTCATTTCATTGACTGGTTTGTTCATGCATGGTTTGATACCAATTCTGTGACAGGTTAAAAAAAAGAAAACCTGACACTTAGTTGATTATGTATACATTGCTGCTGATATTTATACTGTCAAACCTGTCTTAAGTGGTCATTCAAGAGAACAATAGAAAGTGGCTGCTTACAGAGGTGACCGCTTAATAAGGTTTAAAAAAGCTACAGATTGGTTGTATTAAAATTGACCTCTAAATGCAGGATGACTGCTAATACAGGTTCAACTGTATGTTTATCCATTATAATAGTTAATTTTCAGGAATTACTACATGCTTGCAGATACTGAGTTGAATTTAGGTATGTAATGCAGTTACAGCTCAGTTTGTTTTAACTTTCTCTCAACCTTCTCTTTTTATTGTAAAAGTACTGGGCTGAAATCTTTTGGGTAAGGGATTTTTGTGTGTCATATTGACACACCTAGTTATACACTGTGATCCAGTGGTAGCAGGCATGACCGCAGATCCAAAGGTTGTAAGTTTGATCCCCAGTTCGGGGCAAAATCTTTCATGGCGTTCTAAGGCACATAGTACTGGTCCAACCTTTGTACTATTGTGAAGGATTTATGTAAGGTGTGAGGACTTGTTTCACAATAGATGTAAAAAAAATAAATTAAAACAACATGTTCAGTTATTCATATTTTTGTCCTCAGTGAAATCAACCCCTACCCCGAGACCTACAGGTGCCCCGCCCATTACTCCGAGAAGGACCACAACAATGGCGCCAAATGTGGAAAGTAAGGAAGATAACTCTGAATATGATTTAAGGTTGATTATCGGTGGAGGCGTGGCTGGGCTGGTTCTTATCTTGTTTATTCTTCTACTGGTGGTGTGTATCTTCCTTAGACGAAACCGGAGCAATTCGGATGAAAAAGCACAAGGTATTGATTTTTCTTTTCATTTGAAAAAAAAAAATGTTTTTGATAGATATTTTACCATAACCTCTTACACTTATAAATATTTTGATATTTTCCTTTTAAATGTTTTTCACTTAAATTTTCCTTAAACCAACAAATTGCAAGTTTAACCTATATTATGTTTGATGTTTGAAATTTAATTCTTTGCCTCATATATAGACACATTCTGACGCATTGGCAAACAGAGCAGACCCAGATCTGACTGCTCCTTCTAGGAAGTGTGTGATTAGGTTCTCCTCTGTTTGTACATGCAATATTGTACTAAGATATTAAATCAGTTTGAAAAATCCATTGTATCATATTTTATCATGAAAAGTTCAGTATTCAGTAACTTAATAATATAAAAATTCCAGATTTCACTGTTTGCACTTTAGCCTCTTCATTTCTTAAGCAATAATTTTGAAGTTTCGTTGACAGTGTTTATAGTCATAAATGACTTCAAATTTTTACCACAGGTACTGTATGGAATGTGAAATTGAAATGATCTCATGGATTATGTATTCAGTACAACTTTGCTATAATTTAGTAACTTGTACAGGCAATGAAGGCAGTTTTTCTCTGTTTAGCATCTTTAGGGCCATCTTGGCCCTCTTGTATTTTCATAATTGTATCTGCTTGGATTAAATGTTGACCTGATATCTTAATCCCTACAATGCTGTGTTCACTTTTGATTGCCTTGCAACCAGTACAGATCGAGATCAGCCTGCACATCTGTGCAGTCTGATCATGGTCTGCACTGTTTGCTTTTCATTCAATAAACGTTCAGCAGTCACCCCTATAATCAGCTAATGGTACAATCCAAAATGAGGAAAGGACAAGTCTACTTAAGAAATTTAGCATGTTACGGGTTAAGAATTAAGGCTGGTACAGTTGGTACCGGCTCTCGTCTGATACGTGTGTCACACAATTAAGGGAGCAGCCAGTGTCATTCACCATGAAATGTGATACTAGTATGTAGTAAAATTGTGGTTATTTAAAGACAGAGGGGGAAGTATAAAATCTGAATATAATCACAAGGCTGGGACATGATCATATCAAGTTTCATGGAGAGTAACTGAGCTTGTTCCAGGAGTTGGAATATTTTGTAAAATCATTTATTTTGATTGACATTAAATTTTGTTGATTTTGTACCAAAGGAAATTTTGTGGGTACATTTATCTGTGGATCTAAGTGTTTGAAAATGTGAGGTCTATATGAGAGACAAGTTTTCGTGGGGATTAATATTTGTGGATATAACCCTGAAAAAAATCAACGAATAATTAGTGTCCCACAAAAATTAATGATTTCACAGTATCTTGGATTAGGAAAGGTATTTGGATAATTGTTTCTGAGATCATCATCATTTTACTGTATTTTATCCCTTTATACCTCATATAGATGTGTTTTGACACATTGGCACACACAGAGCCGACCAAGTTCAGACAGCTCTTCTAGAAACTGTCTTATCACGGTCTCCTCTGTAAACTCATTCAATAATTTATCACATTTTTTTGGCAAAGAAAAATCCACTGATATATCTTTCAAATTTCAGTAATTAAAACCCATCTAGTCATAAATTTGTTTATGAATATTCATAAGATAATGGATTTTATTACATATATAGCATTGAATATGATTCTGTGGTCACCAGTGCTAAACAGGCAGGCATTATTGAAGCAGCTTGATTACAAAATTTCTATAGTGGCATTAAATTATAGAGGTAAATTATAATTATACTTTACAAAGTACTGAGAGGGCCACTTAGGAATACCCTTGTCCCTGATACCACCCTGTCCTGCCATCCGCATTCTAATTCCCATGTAACAAAATGTTTAGTATCTTTTCTTATGTTAAATCAAGGTGATAAATATTTCATTAATTTTAGATTTTACTTTTATTTACTCATTTTTTACTCTTTGGTTATCACAGACAAGCAAGATCAGACTGAAAGTACTTTCAAGTTTGAAAATGTTTACAGTGTCTCATTCTCTGCATACTGATTATTTTCTGTGTACCATATGGAAGATAGGTCTGCTAGTATTTTGTCTTCTATAAATAAAGACTAAACTTACTTACTTACTTAATGTACTTAAATCCATCATCAAGGTCATTTAATAATTGACATGTCATTAAGTAATGATTGCTCATAATCATGATAATTATTTTGTTGCTTTCCCAGAACAAATTGAAGTGCTCAACGCACTGAGGTACTGTCTGCAGGGTTTACATGAAATATATAGATAGAATTATAAACCCTGTGTTTCAGCAGGGTTGACACACAATTAAGCACAGGTCATGTGGTGCCAAAAAAAAAAAAAACTCCACATGTTTACTTTCAACTCCAATTATTAATTAGCTGAACTCACTCTTTGTTTCAAGATAACCCCGCCAGCAGTCTCTTAGTGCCTTGAGTGTTGTGGTTTGTTTGATAATGATCCGGAAAACCCTGTGTCCCTCCGTTCATTTAAAAGTCTCTGTTTTATTTCAAGGGTTTAACATCCACCAGTAGCACTTTGTCTGCATGAGACAAATATAGCATTGTATCAGAGATGGGTGGCATGATACCCCATCCAGTCACGTTATCTTGACTCAGGGACTATCAGTCCTGGAACTAAACCTTAAATGCTTTTAGATAAGTAAAGGAGATATACCAGTACCCATTTATAACAACTTTAGTATGTTGCGACCTGGAATTGAACCTACAACCTCACAGTTAGGGGTGGACTTGCTACTCACTTGACCACTGGAACAGTAAGAAGTTTCTATACAGATATGTCTACAGTATATGTATTTGATTACAGTGATCAACCGGGAGGCTATAGCCGATGTTGGTCAGCCAAATATTTACGGACAACTGGACAGGCCTGAACTACCCAGGTGAGTGCTGGAAAATGTTTTTTTTTACAATAATTTGACAGAAGGTAGTTTCAGTGCCTTGGCAAAACAGATCAAACCCAGATCAGACTGCTCCTTCCCCTTTTTGCTCATACTTTAGCTCAGGTGTTACACAGTTTATATCCATTATTTCATAAACCATTGATTATATTCATCAGGTCATAAATTTGTGCATGAACATTAATGAGGAAAAGGTTAGTGAAAAGAAAGAGGCTAGGTTTTAATAGATAACTTGTTCCGTAGTTGATGTAAAGAATAGTGGTTTAAGTTAGCTGTAAAATGTAGAAAGACCTGCTGGTAAAATTGTTTAATAGCTTTCTAGTATCAGTATCAGGTAACATGATATATGTGTATTAAAACTCCTCAACACGTTGTTCAAATTTAGTAATACGTTTTTTCTTAAACCTAGTGAAAAACATAGTTTGACAATACATTACCATCATAAACAAAGTTTGTAGTTAATGCACACCACTATGTCTGTCTTTCCATCTGTATGTCTCTCTTTCCAGCTATCTGTTTGTCTTTCTTTCCATCTATCTGTTTGTCTATCTTTCCATCAATCTGTTTGTCTGTCTTTCCAGCTATCTGTTTGTCTATCTTTCCAGCTATCTGTTTGTCTATCTTTCCATCTATCTGTTTGTCTATCTTTCCATCTATCTGTTTGTCTATCTTTCCATCTATCTGTTTGTCTATCTTTCCATCAATCTGTTTGTCTGTCTTTCTATCTATCTGTTTGTCTATCTTTCCATCTATCTGTTTGTCTATCTTTCCATCAATCTGTTTGTCTATCTTTCCATCAATCTGTTTGTCTGTCTTTTCATCAATCTGTTTGTCTGTCTTTCCATCTATCTGTTTCTCTGTCTTTCCAGCTATCTGTTTGTCTGTCTTTCCATCTATCTGTTTCTCTGTCTTTTCATCAATCTGTTTGTCTATCTTTCCAGCTATCTGTTTGTCTATCTTTCCATCTATCTGTTTGTCTATCTTTCCATCAATCTGTTTGTCTGTCTTTCCATCAATCTGTTTGTCTGTCTTTCCATCAATCTGTTTGTCTGTCTTTCCATCAATCTGTTTGTCTGTCTTTCCATCAATCTGTTTGTCTGTCTTTCCATCTATCTGATTCTCTGTCTTTTCATCTATCTGTTTGTCTGTCTTTCCATCTATCTGTTTGTCTGTCTTTCCATCTATCTGTTTGTCTGTCTTTGCCACTTCCTGTTATGGCTATGAATATATATATCATTGACATATGAAAACTTCCAACTTTACAGAGGTTGTTCATGGCCATTGCATGTGTCATGACATGCTTCAAGGTCATTTGCATGAGGTCAAGGTCACATACACTGTCAGTGCTAAGTTTTGTAAGTCCCACCCATACTTTATGTCAGTGTGTCATCAAAATGACAAGCTTGACATGTAGATTCCTTATAATACTTTGGCATCATAACATACATGAAGGTCAATTGTATAAGGTCAAGGACACAAAACTTGCCCAGGTATAGGAATTGAGAATGTTATATAAAATTGCTCCATGTTTACAGCATTGGAAGATTCAGATTTAGAAAAGTAGTAAGCACAATCTAATATTTTAACAAAGTGAGAAATGGAAATTCTATTTTTATTTGAATAAATAAATTACTTAATTAAATATCATAGTAGTGATATGGAAATTACATCAGTATTATATACCAAAGTCCACTTGTGACAAATATCTAGTTTAAACATATTTTATTGCCAGTACATAATAACATACATACATGAAACAAAACCAAATAGATCAAGTTTCCAAACTGAGTGATGACTTTGCCCTTGACACATATCTGGTGTAATGTAGAGATGTTTTCCTGCTAGATATTGACCATTTCACTTTAAAATGAGAGGTAAACCTACGTAATTCAACAAGCACTCCCCGAACACCTAATCTACATGCTGGTGTAAAATTCCACACATTGTTCAGTTGGACATAAACATACATTTGAGATTTTTCCCCAGTTGTTGATATGTTTAAAATGATTTTTTTTCAAAAGGACAATAAGTACATTAAAATTAAAAAAATAAATTTCCAAAAAAAAAAAATACGAGAACATGTACAAAAATGTCTGTTTGTTATTAAAAACAATAGATGTTTTGATAAGGCATTGTGAACTTAGGGTTTGCTTGGTGTGGAAAAACAAAACAAAGCTAGTGTCATTTTCAGTGTTTTAATGCATAATGTTTTAATGTTATGAACACAGTAATTTTAAAGATGAGTAAAGATTCTTACAAGTAGAGCAAACTTGATCAGCCTGTGAGTAACCATTACAGTTATGGGGTGGCTGGGTGATTATAGTCACTGACTTAGTATCATTTTATGCAATCTCCACACAGTGATCTCCCTTGCAAGCAAAAAAAAATCACTGCCGTCACAAATGTCATGTGATGATGGTAAACTAACTAAATGGCGTCTCCGTCTGCTGTCACAACAACAAAAATATTTTTTAAAATGATTTGTTTGTTTACCATGAGGCGATATTTGATGTTTATTAAAGAAAATATGACACTCGCAGTAAAATCAATTTTTTGGGAAAAAAAGAAAAATTAGCTAAATTCTGTTAATTTTGACTTGTGGTGGCAGTGGTTATCTACAGATGTAAGGGGAGGTAACTACTGCTGGCGGAGTTTGCATTTTATGGTGTGATACTCTGTTATGGCAGCACTATATCTGTGTGTCTTAAGTAGACCAAAGACCTATTAAACAAAGACTGAAACTTGTTCATATCTTATAAAAATAAAATTTTTTAATTTTAAAATACTAGGATGAGTCAAGAGATTAAAATATTTTATGTAAAATAAAAAAAAACCTTTATGATGATAACAAGTAAAATTATGTTGTTTTTCTGCTAAACTTCTTGATTTAAATTTTTTTTTTAAATAAATCAGACTTAAAATAACTCCTTGCAGTAGAGAAGGGATTACTTTATTAAATTATAATATTTTCCTCTTTGATTTTTCCATACTTTTTTGAAAGTTTGCAATAATCATTGATCTGCTGTGTGCCTATACAATATTTTCCACTGGCTTTTACAGGACTTTACAATCACTGTTTAATATGTTTTATAGTAAACATAGTCTCCAAATGAGCAAATACTTAGGCAGGATATTAAATCTTAACAAACAAACAAGGTGAATAGGGACTTTTAAGGAAAGACAGAGTGTTGTCCTTGGTTTTTTATCTCACCATTTTGGGAACATGATCTGCCCCATGAATTGGAAATTTTACACATCATTTTAGACAAAATTGGGAAAAACTCACACCCGTTTTATATATATCAAATAAAACAAAAAGAATCAACTATTTGATTCATTCAACACTTGTATCATTCCAACTCACTCTTTTCATTCCCAAACACATTGTTAAAATAGCAATATGTATATTATTTTTTTGTATTTTTTTTTTTTCTTAAATTGGAATTTTCTCCTTGAAATTCGGAAAAAACATACTTTTGTGATTGGGAACACAATCACAATATCGGTCGTCTAAATCGGGCCAAAAAAACAAAGTCCTGTTGAGTCCTACCTAGCTTTACAAAATGTACAAATCTGTCTGTACTATTGAATCAAAGTGATATAGCAAGGGCATTAAACACCTTCATTTATAGCTGTATTATAAAGGTTTTACAGATGATACAGGTAGTACTGGTTGTATCAAGATAAAGTTCCTGATTAATGTAACTTCGTACATAACTGAGGTTTAAATATGCCATTTACTTTGTTAAACAGGAAGAAGATGACAAAAAAAAAATGAATAAAAATAAAATACAATGCTATTTCCTTCCTTGTACTTGATTTTAGTTGATAACAGATAATAGTGAGGGAGACTCAGCTTGTGTAGGATTTATTTGGATTATTTGGATGATATAGAAATTTACTGTAAGTTCACTGTTTTTTTTACATTTAGCTTATTGTGGACAAACCATGTGGTATGTCATTTTAAGCTTTTGCCAAAATCATTTTTTGCATTGATTCAGAGGGGAAAACGGTTGCAAGTATTTGATTTCTTTATTAATATTCATGGCATATGGAGCATGCGAAGCAGCAATTGTGTCCTAAACTTAGGTTCCAATGATTCTTTTGTCAGATGTACAGTTTTTCCTTACATTTGGGAAAACCTTCCAAATTTGTGAAATTTGTTTGCTAACAAGTAAAGCACATTGCTGCTAATGTT
>CM037785.1:49816806-49834212 GCA_021229015.1 Solen grandis | reverse complement strand
TACAAATTATTCAGATTGGTTAAAAAAGTAGGTCACAGGAGCTAAAAATAGATTTTAAAAATGCAAACTTTGAAAATCTTCTTCTGCAAAACTGCAAGGCCTAGAGCTTAGATATTTGGTATGTAGCATCATCTTATGGGCCATTACCAAGATTGTACAAATCATAGCCCTACGGTGATAAATGCCCCCGCACCAGGGGTCACTTGTTTTACATAGAGTTATATAGGAAAATCTTTAAAAATCTTCTTTTATTAATCCATTAGGCCTATAGCTTAGATATTTGGTATGTAGCATCATCTAATGGTTCATTACCAAGATTGTTCAAATCATAGCCCTACGGTGATAAATGTCCCCGTACCATGGGTCACTTGTTTTACATAGAGTTCACAGGGGTTTGGCACGAAAGGGGGGGGGGGGCATAAAATCACTATATATAATACAAGGGATACAACTTCCGATTGATGTAAACCCATACCTTCATCAGGAAAAAGCCAACAACTCAGCCATTTATGAAGGTATCTTTGAATACTTTGCACCTATCGCAAGCGTATACATTTATGTAACCAAAAGTCACCACTTTTTTACCCATGCGAACTCAGGTATTCAACAATGAAACTCGCAATGCGAAACTAACCCCCGTTTTCCAAAATCTCGACACGCGTTCGTACAGGGTCGCTCACTCGGTCTACCAGTGTAAACAAGCGTTTCTGCGGCAAGACAATGTAAACCGATGCAATGATTCCATAAAACATATTAATTACTCACATCAGCATGCAGAAACTTTCCTCGGCACAAAAGAAATTCAGTAGAAATCGTCAATTTCAACCGTTGACCTACTTTCACTTCCATTTAGCCATTATGCAAATTACGTGTGGTAAATACCGGAAATATAGCTTTATTCCGTTTTATGCCTATGAGTTAACGGGCAGATCGGGAACCAGGAAGTTGTTTGTTTACCTCTACAACCAATCGCATTCAGCGTAGCATTACTGGTCACGTAATTTGCATAAAGGCTAAAATGGAAGTGAAGGTAGGCCAGCGGTTGAAATTTGCGATTTCTGCTGAATTTCCTTTGTACCGAGGGAAGTTTGTGCATGCCGATGTAAGTAATCAATATGTTTTATGGAATAATTGCATCGGTTTATATTGTCTTGTCGCAGAAACGCTTGTTTACACTGGTAGACCGAGTGAGCGACCCTGTACGAACGCGTGTCGAGATTTTGGAAAACAGGGGTTAGTTTCGCATTGCGGGTTTCGTTGTTGAATACTTGAGTTCGCATGGGTGAAAAAGTGGTGATTTTTGGTTACATAAATGTATACGCTTGCGATAGGTGCAAAGTATTCAAAGATACCTTCATAAATGGCTGAGTTGTTGGCTTTTTCCTGATGAAGGTATGGGTTTACATCAATCGGAAGTTGTATCCCTTGTATTATATATAGTGATTTTATGCCCCCGCCCCCTTTTGTGCCAAACCCCTGTGATAGAGTTATATAGGAAAATCTTTAAAAATCTTCTTCTATGAATCCATAAGGCCTAGAGCTTAGATATTTGGTATGTAGCATCATCTAATGGTTCATTACCAAGATTGTTCAAATCATAGCCAAACGGTGATAAATGCCCCCGCAATAGGGGTCACTTGTTTTACATATCTTTAAAAATCATCTTCTATAAATCCATAAGGCCTAGAGATTAGATATTTGGTATGTAGCATCATCTAATGGTTCATTACCAAGATTGTTCAAATCATGACCCTATGGTGATAAATGCCCCCGCACCAGGGGTCACTTGTTTAACATAGAGTTATATAGGAAAATCTTTAAAAAATCTTCTTCTATGAATCCATAAGGCCTAGAGATAAGATATTTGGTATGTAGCATCACCTTATGATTCATTACCAAGATTGTACAAATCATGACCTTATGGTGATAAATGCCCCCGCACAAGGGGTCACTTGTTTTACATAGAGTTATATAGGAAAATCTTTAAAAAAATCTTCTACTATGAATCCATAAGGCCTATAGCTTAGATTTTTTGTATGTAGTATCATCTAATGGTTCATTATCAAGATTTTCAAAATGGTGGCCCTTTGGAGATAAATGACCCCGCACTAAGTCTTCTCCCCTGAAACCATAAGGCCCAGTGCTTATATATTTGGTGTGTAGTATTGTCAGGGCTAAAATGTTTAAGATTGAGTTATATCAGAATTCTTGTCTGTTTAAAAACCTTGTAATCAGTTGTAGCAATGGTACTCAAGTGAGCGTTTCAGGGCCATCATGGCCCTCTTGTTTTTTAGTTTTACGGGAATTTTTAAAAAAATGAGCAGCAGGAGGAGGAAATAAAAATAAAAATAAAATGTCAAAAATGTTGGAGTCGATAAAAAAAATAAAAATCATTTTTCGACATATTTTTAGCTCACATGAGCACAATGTGCTCAAGGTGAGCTTTTCTGATCGCCTTTTGTCCGGCATCCGTCGTCCGTGCGTCCGGCGTCAACAATTGCTTCAAACAACATCTCCTCCTAAACAGCTTGGCCAATTTGAAAAATATTTTGCAGGAATGTTCCTTGGAGGAAGCTCTACTAAAGTTGTATAAATGGTTCTGGTCCATTGCATAATTAGGTCACAGGAGCTAAAAATAGATTATAAAAATGCAAACTTTAAAAATCTTCTTCTGTAAAACTGCAGGGTCTAGAGCTTAGATATTTAATGTGAAGCATTGTCTAGTGGATGCCTACCAAGATTGTACAAATCATAGCCCAATGGTGATAAATGACCCCGCACCAGGGGTCACTTGTTTTACATAGAGTTGTATAGGAAAATCTTAAAAAATCTTCTTCTTAACCGGCCTAGAGCTTAGATATTTGGTATGTAGCATCATCTTATGGGCCACTACTAAGATTGTACAAATCATAGCCCTATGGTGATAAATGACCCCGCACCAGGGGTCACTTGTTTTACATAGAGTTATATAGGAAAATCTTAAAAAATCTTCCTCCATGAATACATAAGGCCTAGAGCTTAGATATTTGTTATGAAGCATCATCTAATGGGCCACCACCAAGATTGTACAAATCATAGCCCTACGGTTATAAATGACCCCGCACCAGGGGTCACTTGTTTTACATAGAGTTGTATAGGAAAATCTTAAAAAATCTTCTTCTATGAATCCATTAGGCCTAGAGCTTAGATATTTGGTATGTAGCATCATCTTATGGGCCACTACTAAGATTGTACAAATCATAGCCCTATGGTGATAAATGACCCCGCACCAGGGGTCACTTGTTTTACATAGAGTTATATAGGAAAATCTTAAAAAATCTTCCTCCATGAATACATAAGGCCTAGAGCTTAGATATTTGGTATGTAGCATCATCTTATGGGCCACTACTAAGATTGTACAAATCATAGCCCTACGGTTATAAATGGCCCCGCACCAGGGGTCACTTGTTTTACATAGAGTTGTATAGGAAAATCTTAAAAAATTTCTTCTATGAATCCATTAGGCCTAGAGCTTAGATATTTGGTATGTAGCATCATCTTATGGGCCACTACTAAGATTGTACAAATCATAGCCCAATGGTGATGAATGACCCCGCACCAGGGGTCACTTGTTTTACATAGGGTTAAATAGGAAAATCTTAAAAAATCTTCTTCTATGAATCAATAAGGCCTAGAGCTAAGATTTTTGGTATGTAGTAGCATCTAATGGTTCATTACAAAGATTTTCAAAGTCTTGGCCCTACGGTGATAAATGACCCTGCACCCAAGTCTTCTCTGAAACCATATGGCCCATTGCTTAGATATTTGGTGTGTAGTATTGTCAGGGGTAAAATGTTTTAGATTAAGTTATATCAGAATCCTTGTCTGTTTAAAAACCTTGACATCAGTTGAAGCAATGGTACTCAGGTGAGCGATTCAGGGCCATCATGTCCCTCTTGTTTTAGCTTACCTGAGCACTTTGGTGAGCTATTGGGATCACCCTTCGTCCGTCGTCGTCCGTCGTCAACAATTTGCTTTAAAAGACATCTCCTCTGAAACCGCTGGACAGAATTTGATAAAACTTGGCATGTATGATCCTTGGGTGGGCTTCTACAAAAATTGCTCAGAACAAAAAATCGAGGAATTTCATAATTGTTTAAAGCAATGGCAGCATAGAAAACTCACATTACTAGGTAAAATTACTGTAATCAAAACTTTTGCACTTCCAAAACTCATATACCCTTTTACTGTTTTGCCTAATCCTCCAAGTAAAACTATTCAAGAAATAAATAAAATGATATTCAATTTTATATGGCAAAACAAACCGGATAAAATTAAAAGAGATATACTATATTTGCAATACAAAAATGGTGGATTAAAATTAACAAACATAAGATTATTTTTGAATTCCATTAAATCATGTTGGGTAAAGAGAATATTAAATGAAGAAAATAGAGGACAATGGAAATTATTTTATGAAAGCGTACTCAACAAACATGGTGGCAAATTAATATTTGAATGTAACTTAAATAACATTGACATAAATAGAATTTGTAAGATTAATAAAGAAGATAATATGGAATAACTCAAACATAAGAGTTAATAACAAAACGATTTTCTACAAAAATTGGTTTGACAAAGGAATATTGTTTGTTGATCAATTAATAGATCTTAGAACTAATCATATTTTCTCCTTTGAACAATTTCAAAATAGTTTTAACATAGATAAAAATGACTACTTAAAATCCATTTAACTATTTTAATAAAGGGAATAAAACACTAAAGAACAAAATAGAAAATTCAAAAACTCCAAATAAAACTTATATAATATACAACTTGAAAATATCAATACAAATTACAAAAAATCAGAAGATAAGTGGTACAATATTTTAAATGATGAAGCCATAGACTGGCCATGTGTATATATGCAACACTTTAAAATAACAAAAGACACTTATCTACGAGATTTCCAGTATAAATTTTTAATGCGAAGAATAGCAACCAACAAATATTTAACAAAAATTCAAATAAAAAACAGCAGTCTATGTGACTTTTGTAATAGCAATATAGAAACAATAGAACACCTTTTTTGGGAGTGCACACATACACAGCAATTTTGGAATGAAATAAGTGTTTTCTTAAAAACAAAAGATTTAGATATAAATTTTAATTACAAAATGATATTTCAAGGCATTAAATGCAATACAGAAAATAATGACATCATAAATTTTATCATACTGATAGCAAAATTGTTTATATATCAAATGAAGCTAAAAAACATACTGCCAACTATATATATTTTTAAACAAATTTTGAAATTCAGATTGACAGTTGAACAACATATATCTTTAACACAAAATAAATTAATATCTTTCAATAATAAGTGGAGACATTTTCTCTAATATTCAATATGAACATTTTAAAAAAACAATAACATAAAAAGTAAAAGAAAAAACCACTCCTACCACTTTTTTTTCCAGTATTTTATTGTACTATTTTTTTTTTTTTTTTTAGGTCTGTGTCTGTCTGTTTGTTTGTTGTTGTTGTTTTTATTATTATAAGTAGTAGTAGTAGTAAAACTGAAACATATTTGAAATCGGATGCTCTTTTACATTGCCTTTCTAAATCAATACTCTGTATATCTTTTCTTCACTTTCTTGTACCTTTTCTACTTTTATTCTGTATACTATTACCTTATTTCAAACTCTTCCTTTTCCGCTAATAAAATTTTCTTCGTGGGTTTATAAATTCCATTGTATTAAATTTATACATTGTGTATTGTAATCATGTCATAATATGTAGATGTACTGAAATGGAATGAATAAATAAATGAAAAAAAAAAATGAAGAACTCTGGTTGCCATGGCAACAAATAGAAAAAATAATTGAAAACTTTGAAAATCATCTCCTCTGAAACTGCTGGACAGAATTTGATAAAACTTGGCATGTATGATCCTTGGGTGGGCCTCTACAAAAATTTATCAAATACAGTTGATCCATGAAGAACTCTGGTTGCCATGGCAACAAATAGAAAAAATAATTGAAAACTTTGAAAATCATCTCCTCTGAAACTGCTGGACAGAATTTGATAAAACTTGGCATGTATGATCCTTGGGTGGGCCTCTACAAAAATTGCTCAAATAAAGTTGATCCATGAAGAACTCTGGTTGCCATGGCAACAAATAGAATAAATAATTGAAAACTTTGAAAATCATCTCCTCTGAAACTGCTGGACAGAATTTGATAAAACTTGGCATGTATGATCCTTGGGTGGGCCTCTACAAAAATTGCTCAAATAAAGTTGATCCATGAAGAACTCTGGTTGCCATGGCAACAAATAGAAAAATAATTGAAAACTTTGAAAATCATCTCCTCTGAAACCGCTGGACAGAATTTGATAAAACTTGGCATGTATGATCCTTAGATGGGCCTTCTACAAAAATTGCTCAAATAAGTTGATCCATGAAGAACTCTGGTTGCCATGGCAACAATAGAAAAAATAATTGAAAACTTTGAAAATCATCTCCTCTGAAACAAATGGTCAGAATTTATTTTCCTTTGGCACAAATAGTCACCTCATGAATGTCTACTATAATTGCTAAAATAAAGTTGATCCCTTGAAAAATGAGCCCCCTAGGGGGTTGGCTAATTTCCTTATATACTCTATATAGAAAACATCAAAATACTTTTTTTATGAAGCCAGCTGTGAGAATTTAATTTCCTTTGGCCCAAATAGTTACCTCATGAATGTATACCAATATGGCTAAAATAAAGTTAATTCCTAAAAAAATGAGGTCCCTAGGGGGTTGGCTAATTCCCTTATATACCCCTTTACCACACAGTACATATACCTGTACAGCATCCTTTACAGAACACTGATAAGATTACATCACTAATCTCTTACCTACTGGTCAGCTGATAAGGCTGATATCTGATCTGAACAGGGGTTTTCACACTAATGTGTGATTACACACACATTACACACACTAGTGTTAAAAATATGATTTTTTTAGTGTTTTCTGTAAGTTTGACATTATTTATGTCAATGTAAAGTTTGTAGGAAATTAAATTCTCTTTCCATTGGTACTAAATTATACAGTTTTATGCCTTTGTTAGCAGTAATAAAGTGTTAAAGTAGGTGATATATATATATATTATATTTTTTTTTATATATATATTTCAGATTCATTGGAATTTTTTTTCCTTTGTTTAGCAGTAATAAAGTGTAAATATGTTATATCTATTATTTAGTACTTTGAAGTAAATTTGGAAGTAGTAAGGGATGAAGTAAAGACAGAAAAATCATATATTTTCATATACTTTGTATTTTTTTCTCCAATTTTTTAAAAAAAAAAAAAAAAAAAAAAAAAAAAAAAGTCTCAAGTTGGTTTTGATCCTGCAACCCTTGGCTTCGTAGACCAACGCACTATCCACTACACCACAAAGGAAAGTTGAAAATGAGCGCGTAATTTTATTCTATATCACAATCAATTTCTTGTATTCAGTAAATTAAAATGCACCGTCGGTGGTGAAAAGTTACGGCCCCAATCAGAAATGGATTCCTGATCATCATGATCGGACTCGGAAGACTCATAAAAGGAAGAAAAACCCAGAAAACTCAGACTCGCTAGTATCAAATCAAACTCAAAAGCAAAGCTTTCAGAATCAGAGTCGGACATTGTTGTAAATCTAATTACGCAAGATGGTAGATTAGAAATTTTGATGCGATTAGGCAAGTGTTCTCATACGAACTGATTTGATCATTTTTTTCTGACATATTCATAGAAGATCTAAGCTAATTAATATTCATAAATATTGAAATAAGCTTTCACATTGGCAAAAACAATTGACCAATGCAAAACTGTCTGTCCACCTGTGGTTTTATTGCAGGCTAGAGTATCCCTTATCAGCGTCTGCAGACCAATACTGCCCACGGATTAGCCATAAGTTACGCATTGTTACGTAATTGACTGGTGATCAGTGGCCAGTAGACCACGCTTGATTTCCGCTCCAATTACTTCAAAGGCCATAAATCGTTTAAAGTTAGCACTTCTGTATTAATCAGGGGGTCATAAAACAATAACGGTTTCTTTTGTACTCTTTTTTGTACCTCATTTAGCACTAAGCCGACAAAAATATATACAGTACCATACCAAACACCTCACAAAATTATTTTAGGTCAAATCACGCTTGACCTTCATGATCTCTATTTTCAGAAAATCTGAATCTGGTTGTTTTATTTTTAGAATGAGAAAAGCCCAGATAATTTGCACGCACACTCTACGTATATAGGAAAAGTATGACGTAAGTGAGATGAACCCCAGCTAACTTTAGGTACAATTTACTAAAAAACTATTAATAGTAACCCTATACGATTTTCTGAAAATAACAATGATGAAATCCCATACTTAACGGAAGTAAACATCTGGAAGCCATTTTTTGATGAAAAATGCGAAAATAAAGCGATTTTTTTTGACACACGGGGAAATACGGGTCTGTTCAAATGGCCGGGGGCCAAATTTGGCCCCTTCCCTAACACGGGAATAAAATAATATAAAAGACCGTTAAATGATCCGCATTTTACACACTTCTCCTTCTCAATTTGTTTTGTTTTTTCTCATGTAACTGGTAATCCGCCTGGTAATCTAAAGAGAACTAAAAAGAGAGAGGAAAAAACTTGAAATGAGCTTATCTGTTTAACTCTATTTTGCATAAAATTCTGCCAGATTCATGGCGATGTCACGTACGCAAATTGCCGATTTTGTTACGAAAGTATTTTATGTAGAGATGCATTGTTTTGTGGATAAAAGCTAAAAAGACACACTGTAGGTAATTTGGAGAGTACTTTTAGTATTTTGCAAAATAGATTCACAACTTTCTCTGACCATGTAAATAAAATTAATAACCAAAAAAGCTTTGCATTTCTAAATGTCATCAGTTTTCGCGGATTTACTTTCTCTTTTGACAACTTGTAAATAAAAGGAATCTGAAAAGATATTAAAGAATTTTCTAAATATTTTGTTACAGATTGTTATTTAAAAGTTTAATCATGTTATGTAAAAGTTAAATCAACCATTTTAACGAACTGCTTTCATTTTCTTCCCATACAAAAAGCCCTTTGTCTTTTCAAACTATCACATCGTGTAACTGCAACTGATAATACAATATATTATATTATCTTCAATTAATAAATTTCAGAATTTTACTTCCATGAAATTAATGGTCAGGATTGATTTCATGAATGTCTGCCATGATTGCTAAAATGAAGTTGATCTCTGGTTTGTCATTTGATTTCCTTATAGAAAAAATCATCTTGAATATGCTGATTTACACTGGTGAGCGTTTATGGCCCTTGGGCCTCTTGTTTTTAATTGTTTAATGTTCATCCTTTAAACTTCCCATTTCTTTTATATGTTACAAGTTCCAGTAATTTACAATAAAAAAAGCAGTCTTTTCATCAAAACCGTGTTAACTTTTACAAAATTCCCAATAAAATAAAAGAACTTTATCTGACTTTCTGCGTTTTCATATATGTCTGTACAAAACAGTCATTACCATGCCTGTCAAAAACCAAAGGTGTCTTAAAAGCAATTACTGTTTATAATAAACAATCAGATTAAAATACTGCTCAAACTTTACACCAGTTATACATTTTATTTCAGAAAAAACAAAGTAACAAAAGGATTTTAAAACTACAAAATAAAATTTTAATAGGGCCACAATACAAATCTTTTACATGTGTGCAAGTGAAAACTTCAGACATTATATAATTATGCCTTAAAATATTAAAAAGAGTATGTCCTATCAACTATGGTAGTCCTTTTACAAACAGCAAATGCTTTGGAAAGAGCATATTGTCCAGAGGTAGTGTCATTAATCTACAGTAAAATTTTATTGTCATCTATAAATTTCTTGTTTTATATTATTGAACAGAGTATATATGGTGTTAAAACCGTTTTATAAACTTTACACAATTTTATTACCTATATCTTTATGACTAGATACAAAAAATATAATGAATAGAAGTGCAAAAGCAAATGAAGAAATATGACTAGAAAAAATCACTCATTTTAGCATGATAACACAGAAAGCAGCAATACTGATATGTACTGTTCACATTTTATCAAGTACATCAGTCACAACACTTCAAAAACACTTTCTTTTCTTATATGTTTGGAACCATTGATGTACATTGTAAGTAGCTTAGAACCATTTATATATGAACACCACTTGTCTTACATTGTCAGCATCCATATAAACTTCCAATTTACTACTTTGAAAACTAAAGACGTTCTTTAAGAGACATCTGAAAATGAGTATATTAAAGTTACAATAGTGTTCAAAATTATCATCAATAAAATAAGAAAAATCACTTTGAATAGCATAAAATTTGTAATAAAACCACCATCTACAGTTCAACTTAAGGAAAACAACAATGGCATGTATCTTTTATCTATGTGTAAAAATGAAAAATTATTTTTTGACTGGCCAGTTTTTAAATAGTTGACAGAGAAAGTAAGGTTAAAACACTCTATTTTTAGCTCACCTGAGCACAACGTGCTCATGGTGAGCTATTGTGATCGCCTTTTGTCCGTCGTCCGTCGTCCGTGTGTGCGTCCGTCGTCAGCAATTTCTTTAAACAACATCTCCTGAACTGCTGAAGGGATTTGACCAAACTTCACAGGAATCCTTATGATGCCCTCTATCAAAGTTGTACAAATTATTCAGATTGGTTGAAAAAGTAGGTCACAGGAGCTAAAAATAGATTTTAAAAATGCAAACTTTGAAAATCTTCTTCTGCAAAACTGCAAGGCCTAGAGCTTAGATATTTGGTATGTGGAAAATCTTTAAAAATCTTCTTCTATGAATCCATTAGGCCTAGAGCTTAGATATTTGGTATGTAGCATCATCTAATGGTTCATTACCAAGATTGTTCAAATCATAGCCCTACGGTGATAAATGCCCCCACATCAGGGGTCACTTGTTTTACATAGAGTTATATAGGAAAATCTTTAAAAATCTTCTTCTATGAATCCATTAGGCCTAGAGATTAGATATTTGGTATGTAGCATCATCTAATGGTTCATTACCAAGATTGTTCAAATCATAGCCCTATGGTGATAAATGCCCCCGGACCAGGGGTCACTTGTTTTACATAGATTTATATAGGAAAAACTTTAAAAATCTTCTTCTATGAATCCATAAGGCCTAGAGCTTAGATTTTTTGTATGTAGTATCATCTAATGATTCATTATCAATATTTTCAAAATGGTGGCCCTTTGGAGATAAATGACCCCGCACTAAGTCTTCTCCTCTGAAACCATAAGGCCCAGTGCTTATATATTTGGTGTGTAATATTGTCAGGGCTAAAATGTTTAAGATTGAGTTAAATCAGAATTCTTGTCTGTTTAAAAACCTTGTAATCAGTTGTAGCAATGGTACTCAGGTGAGCGTTTCAGGGGGGGAATTTTTTAAATTTAAATTCTTAATGCTTACGACCTTTTAAATTTTATTTATTTTTCTTGCATAATATTTTCACGTTTCTGAGCACTATTATAACTACAACCAGGACCAGCACTGTTACAAGAAAACTTTCTGAAAAAAGTTCTAACATAATCTGGTCACTACTTAAGTCACTTTAATCTGTCTTCCTTTTTTTAATTTTCAAGGCATTCCTTGTAACCACTTGTTTTCCTTGTCTAAGGCAGGAGGAACAGATTGGTCGCACAATACCAAATTTCTGCTGTAGGTTTCTGATGTCATCTGTTTCTGCAAGGTCGGTATCTCCACAGTGGAAACAGATTTCATCAAAGCTCATGGTTTTTCCTGGAAGGGCAAATATAGCATGCAAATTAATTACTGCAGGCTTCAGTTTGTTGCAATATAAATAAATTCACTGACAATCATAGGATCATAATATTAAAATAATATTAAGGAGTTAAATGACTATATAATACATTTTTCTGATTTATTTCTGAACATAAATTATATATAAAAGAGCAAAGATTCTGGAAAAAACAAGAGTGATCAAAGGAACATGTGCCACCTGCTGAAGCAATATATTGTTAAGGGCAAACTCCAAGAAAAAATAATTAGTGTCTTCGTTTTATGATGAGAAAATACAAAATTATTAAAACGCCATTGAATGGGTGTTGTTTGCTATATAACAGCCAAAATGAATGACAGACAGACAGATACAGACAATGGAAAGTGATCCTTAAGTGCAACCTCTGCTTAAAGAGGGAAAGCATTAATTTTGTCCATTTTTTTTATTCATTTCCTGCTTAAATATGTACACCATATGCACTGTTGTACACATACATGGCCACCTGGGTATTTGTCAAGGGATGCTTTTTTGGATCCTAAATGAAACAGCATCCATAATTTGTGTTTGTGAATTTTATATTATGGGAAACTTTAAAGATTTCTGTTATATCTGGTCATTTTTATGATTTAAATATCAGTAAAAATAAATATGTTGGATGTTGTCATTATAAAATGCATTTGTATATTATGGTACCACACTTGAAGAGAACTACTATGTTTTTCACTTTAAAATTTTATGACCTGTAATGTCATTAAATAATATGGCCATTGAATAAAAAAAATTGACAAAATTAATGCTTTCAAAAATTTGGAATTTTAAACTGTAAAATTGTTTTATATAATGACATTAATTTTTTTTTTTTATCAATCTTCTTGAACAGCAAAATATTTTGAAATTTATAGTATAAATCTAAAGCTATTAAAATGAACAAAGATATTATAATGTTAAAAATGAATGCTTTTATACTCTTAATTTACCTCTGAGGTGGGTAACTTGTTACTGCTTTTGTGCAGACATGAGGATACTAAACACTTCAGATTGATGTTCACTATTTGGTTTGTTCTGTCCCTCATCCTTGTTCCGACTCTCTTTTAGCCACATTTGTAGGCACTTGTAACTTGGAAAAAATTTTTTTTTAGAGAAACTGCATATTTTAAGAACTGAGTCTTTCCAGTATAAAGCATGGCCATTTATTTATAATAAATCATTCCTGTGAACATTGATATCAATTGAAGTTAAAATATGTAGGTGATAAAAATGTTCGTGTGTTTCTTTTAAAAACGAAAGTACCGGCGGCTGAATCAATCATAAATAATGAATGAATATAATATCTTTATGTTGGCATTTAAGAAATAGATAAGAAATAAAAAACAAAGCAATTCATAAAATAGTATTTGTTATCAATTGTATACCATCGGAGAAATATCAACAAACCCCAGCTCCTGAACTGCCTGAATCGGCATGTCGAGTCCGCAAACGAAGGGAACTTTATTGAAGTTAAGACATAAGATACTGCGTTGCCTACATTATCATCAAGATTCACTTTAACAATTTCACTTTTGTCGTTGTTTTTTTTTTCGCAAAGATATCGTATGAATATTCAGGTAAACCGATTCCCCGCACCGCGCCATTTTCGCTCGGTGTTGCGTGAGAACTACAATCATGTAAAAAAAAAATTCGCTGTCGCATGAGCGGTGCAGTTGGCGGAAAAAATAAAATAAAATATGCTGATTTCATTTTTATTCTTATTCCATTTTTGGAAAAAATAGAGTCGGCGGGTTTGTAAAACGAAAAAAATAAAAATTCTGGCCCAACTTGGAATGAAGTTGTGTAAGTACTAGCTGGTGCGAATGTAACAGGAAAGCATGGTAGGCTATATTGCTTTATTATTCACAGGCAAGTGATTTTCAGAGCTAGGAAAAAAAAAGAGCCACATTTCTAGCCTTAATTAATTGCAAACATTTATTTGCAATTTCTGAATTAAACGACTCCCTGTCATATGTGACAAGCGACCCTAATTACCTGATCCCAATGTGCTGTTTTGTCGGTATTAAATGACTTTCACACCTTTTATAATGCCAGCTCGTATGACGTGGAGGCAGCCATCTTGGTTACCCACGGTTGTTTTGCGGATGATCGATTGCACAACAGGTTGAAATGTTCTATTGCTTCCTCAAGTCAGGTGTAATGCAGCAATTATTTTCAAACCTTTAGTATCCACATGCATTTGAACTGTTACCTTGTTAAAGCTTATAGTTTGAGTAATAATCTGAAACTCTCTGACACCTTCTAGTTTGTTTTTCGAAAGTCTCTGAACAAAGAGTATTTGAAGTACACAATTATCATGAATCAAATAGCTCGGTCCAAAACAAAACTAACTTGTCAAAATTTCGTCTGATTGCACTGACAACAATAAACTAACTCTTTATTTATGGGAATTCACAGTAATGACAATGAAAACATTGCATTCGTTTGTATGTCGTCAATTACTTAATATGTAAAGCACAGTACAGGATTTCCAGTTGAATCATAAGAAAATGTAAACAGCAGAGATTGTATATAGACATCCATGGAAATTTTGTAAGCATTTATTGTACAAAACCATGATAGAAATCACAAATAGACAACAATTTACAGGCAAACAATGTATGATCAAGCTTTAATATCAGTTTTACCCATGAAATATATATTGTGTACCCTTCCCTAAGACTTTACCAATTAACGGCTTCTCTAGTGGGTGTGGCAAAGTTCGGGAAATTTGAAAAAATTAATTTCTCATGTATTGTGTGTACCCACTCATTCAAAAACAAAAATAAAGTAAAATTTTTGCAATAAACAGAAAATAATTTGTATAAATTCATCTATTGTGTAATATATTCTGTTGTATATCAGTGTATTAAACATAGAACTATATGCATATCTCCGTTCTTAACTCATTTTACTATGTAAATAACATCAGTTCATTAAAAATTGTTAAAAATCTTGAAACTTTTTTTAAAGATTCCCTGTCATATGTGACTTTTTCTTGAAAGTCCCATTGAAGGTCACATGTGACAGTCTTGACTGTACATGTTAATATATCATCTTCCTTAACACTTGATGTCAACCAGTCCTGGAACTATCCTTATTATGCTTAGCGCCAAGCAAGGGAACTACACCAGTAACAATCAATTCAACATGTTCATTCAACCTTGAAATATAGGTGACTGGTCACAGCCTTAAATTCAAATAAATATTAAATAGATCATATCATGATGTACATGTATACCTTAATTTTCATAGTTTCATCTTAGAAAATCAAAAGATTAATCACAAAGGCAAACCTAAGGTGTGACAGACGGACACTCAGACCAAAAATCTATATGCCACCCCAATGGAATTGGCAGGCATAAAAACATATCTAAAAGGGGAAAAACCAGAAAAAGCAAAATAATGATCGAACCCACGGCCAGGGATCAAACCCACGGCATCACATTCCTGAGGCAAACACCCTTACCACTGGGAACAGTATGCAAGGAGAACAGCCTGTCTAATAATTGACCCAAAATCATTTGGAATGGACGTTTTTACTTTTAAAACATGCACTTCATATTTTTATTTTGTTAAAAATTTAACCTTTAGTGTTCTGTAACAGGGATCCAGTGGCTTTCTTGGCATAGGTCACTGACGGCATTATTAGCCCTTCATGTTGAAACAAGATACCACAAAAGCATGATTTCAGCATCACCCATGATCCTGTGGAAAAAAGAAAAGAATATACAGTCTAAACTGTCTTAAGCAGTTAGTCAAGGGAACAAGAGAAATTGGCTGTGTAACAGAGGTGGTTGCAAAATAACAAAATTCTAGTTTGGTAAATTTGCATCTGACTGTCAAATGCAGGTTGGCCACTTGATACAGATGACCACTAGTTCATGTTAAACTGTATAAATATATGCAATCAAACTCATAAGTATGCACATAATAAGAAAAAAGGAATGTTTTGCAATTAAACACAAGCTGCAATATTTTTATGTCATATACCAAATAACAGTACCATGGAATAGATTAAGGTAGAAGCAATGTTGCTCTTTGATAAGTAACATTTTAGTTTTCAAGGATTTTACATTAATATCTATGACACTATAAAGATAATTTCAAAACTGCAAAATAATTTGCAAAGTACCTTAAAAATTCTTTTTTTTTTCTCTCCAAAAATGTATTTATAATAAGAGTGTTAACCTGCTGTAAATCACCATGATCTAAATCTGCGTTGTTTACAAAGTAGACCAGGAAACCGAAAGGCATCATCCTTGTTGAAAATAATAATAATTACAGCAATGACAATGTCTAAAATACAGACTCAATTTTATATAGCATTCAATGTCATATTGGAACATTACCAAATGCAATGTGATTCAAACAGTGATTAATGCGATTCAACATAGGAGTAAAACAATAATTGTTTTTATTTCAAACATATTATCTACAGAATAATCCAGCAACAATATAGTGTAGACCAAAATGAGCTTTTTACTGTATATTGCACATCTGATAACATATTTATAGGGAATGACTTGGTACAGAACAATATTTTTTCATTAGTCATTTTTTGAAATATGGACAAAGTTATAAGAGGCTGATCATTTTGTTATTAGCTTGTCTGTTTTTCGAAGAAAAAAAATACAAGCTATTGTCGTAACTCCGGTGTCCGCGTTGTCATCGTCGTCGTCTGGAATCTCAACATTGGCCATAACTTCTCTACTATTCCATATACAAAATTCATTTTTTTTTGGTATGCATATTCATCTGGACAAGGCCTATCTAGACATATGAAAATTTTTCATCTATTGACCATGACAATGACTTTTGACCTATTTTTGCTGTATTTTTTTAAAACTTTAAAATGCCTGTCATTTTAAAACTATTACCAACAGGGCACTGATATTTCACATGTGAATTCCTTGTGGCAAGACCTTTCCATCAATGTTACACTTTTGGAGTTTTGACCTTGACCTTTGACCTATTTTTAGCTCACCTGAGCACAAAGTGCTCAAGGTGAGCTTTTGTGATCGCCCTTCGTCAGGCGTCCGTTGTCCGTCGTCAACAATTTGCTTTAAACGACATCTCCTCTGAAACTGCTGGACAGAATTTAATGAAACTTGGCAGGAATGTTCCTTGGGTGAGGCTCTACAAAAGTTGCTAAAATAAAGTTGATCCTTGAAGAACTCTGGTTGCCATGGCTACAAAAAGAAAAATAATTTGAAAACTTTAAAAATCATCTCCTTCAAAACTACTGGCCAGATTTTAAAATAAATTGGTACAGATGTTCCTTGGGTCAACCTCTACCAAAGTTGCTAAAATTATTCCGATCCGTAAAAAAACATGGCAGCCAGGGGTGGGGCTTATTTGCCTTATATGTATATAGAGAAACCTTTAAACAACATCTCCTCTGAAACCACTGGACAGAATTTGATTAAACTTGGCAGGGATGTTCCTTGGGTCAACCTCTACCAAAGTTGCTAAAATTATTCCGATCCGTAAAAAAACATGGCCGCCAGGGGCGGGGCTTATTTGCCTTAAATGTATATAGAGAAACCTTTAAACAACATCTCCTCTGAAACC